>JAOVYW010000029.1:718847-742521 GCA_025775045.1 Hiodon tergisus
TCACACACACACACACATATA
The DNA here is from genome assembly GCA_025775045.1 of Hiodon tergisus. Lineage (NCBI taxonomy): Eukaryota > Metazoa > Chordata > Actinopteri > Hiodontiformes > Hiodontidae > Hiodon > Hiodon tergisus. The sequence goes on from JAOVYW010000029.1 coordinate 718,869, forward strand.
TATATATATATATATATTTTCACAATACAAGCACATATTCACACACGCATATTCACACACGCATATTCACACACGCATATTCACGATGTCCATTTTCAGACGTGCATACAAAAGTTCAGACAGGAAATCGGAAGTGAAGTGGGGGGTTGGGCGGGGGGCCACTGACCGTGACCAAAGCTGACAATAAGGACGGATGATTGACAGCTTGATTTAGGAGACGGGGGTGGCATGGTCTCTGAAAACACTGCAATGCTGTCAGGGATGAGTATCTGATATTTCCTTTTCCACTTCGAGAGAGCGCAGAACTTAAGGAGGAGGGCGCTTACCGTAGTGATGCACGCAGATCGCAGTGAATGCTGTTATAATTTAGTATTTACTGTTCGCTGTTTTTTAGCCCCATGGGTAACTGGGGAGAGGAATAGGCGTGTTACGGTGCTGATGCTGGCTAACATGGCCCCACTCTTCAGTGCCGCCGGCAAACGGCTTGCGTGAACTGGTTTCCCCCAGGGCACAAAGTTCCAGACAGGATTAAGGGTTTCTGGCCGTGTGACAAAAGATAATGTTTTGACCCTTAAATATTCGCACATTACGTAACTTTTCCCCTTAGTTGTACTTTGGCGCCTCCGGGTCTATCGATGGCACAGTAGTTTAATTCATTATTATCGATAATTTTATTCAAATTCGAACAGGCTGCTTGTACCTGGTAAGTGGTTTCTGCCTTTGGCGTGCAATCTGTGTAAAGTACGGATTTAAAGCAGGAAGAGTGGAGGTTAAATGGGAGACCAGAGTGGTCTCAAGAGAGTTTGAGTGTATAGGAACCGGGAAAGAAGGGCGTCGAAATGGGCGGAGAAAGAAAAAGAAAGAACAAATGTGGGAGGGGCGCGGCACATGGTCGCGGCGCTCGGTTTTTGATCCGGCGGTTTCAACTGCAATCACGAGAAATTGCTTCCTAATGTCACGGACGTTCCTGGACTCCCTCCACCATTCCCGAGCTGCGCGGGGCAGGGAATACGCATGTTCTCAGACTGTCGGAGAACCACAAACCCCCCCCCCCCCGCCCCGTGCTAAAGCCGCCCTCTCCAGGGGTGTCAGACCGCGCCTTGCTGGACAGTTATTCAGTCCATTACTAGTGCGCTCCCCTCGCGCGGCTGTCTTTTGTTTGGCGGACGCTTTGCGGGCGCGTGTTTTCCTTCCCGTGTGTGCGCAGACACGACTTGCTGGACTTGGCCCGGTCTCGGGACCATCTACAGTCTACAGAATGGTTTGGCCGCGGGAGTGCCCAGACTCTCGAGTTTCATGGTAAAAAAAAAAAAGAACAATACATTTTTATCAGATCAAAGACATGGCAAGTGGGCTGGATGGAATCTCAGGCTTCTTTCTTCAATAAGAGGAACCCTCTCTACATCGGCGATGGGCTTTTTGAGAAACAGAAAGTTTGCGTGTTAGCAAAGCTGGGTGGTCCCATTTCTCAGCATTGCATGTTTTGCCCGTACTGATTCTACCGTCTATACACCAGTGCAGAAAAAAGAAACATAGGTCACTGATCTGTTTCTTTTTTCAGTCCCGTATTTGGAGTCAGTTGACTTGCTTTGTGAAATGAGAAGAGTGTAGAATGAGATAGGATGAGATCATTATAAATGTGTTTTTTTGACCGAGTTCTTTAAAAAAAATCAAAACTAAAATCTTCACCCTGGGTTTATAAAATCTGTCCTAAGGTTATTCTGAAAATAAATCAGTAACTTAAGACAAGTGGGACGAGTGGCAGAGAAGAATAAATCAGAACACCCAGCGCTGAACCCTTGAGGAGCTGAGGCTATTTCTTTGTCCCTGACCAGAGATGGCTAACCAGCCCCAGATGTGCATGGCGCTCTCCCAGTGTGTCACAGAGTTTCAGAGGAGACTCACATTCCTGGCTTGAAATTGTCCGGGGAAAGATTGTCGGGTCACGGGTGTAAGCAAGAGTGGAAATGGAACAGCGGGAGGGAGCGAGGGGGGGGGTCTTCGGTTCTGTATAGCGTTTGCCGCATTGTATCTACATCGATATTTTTGTGTTGTTTGACAGATATGATTTACCTGTCATTTTGAAACAGGAAGTGCATATAGTCACACAAAACTGCATGGAACAGACACCGAAAAAAAAAAACCCACGCGTTGCTTTGACTGAGGAGAATTTTACCCTTTCTAAAAAAAAACCCCCAAAAAAAGAACCTGAGGTAGTCATTTCATTGTCCGACAAGGCACGTTGCTCGAGCTGCAGATTAACCCTAATGAATTCCATACATTGTTTGGCCCCGCTGTTTAAGATAATTAGGGCTTTGGCCTACCGAGTGGCCCTAATTTGGCCTTTCGGTTTATTACGTACGTTTGAGTGGACATCATATTCCTCGCATCAATTATGCTTGTGGGCATTGTGTTTGATTTCTGAAGTGCAGTTAACGAGATTAAATTGTCTTTACTGGCACGCAGCGCAACAAGGTCGCAGTCTGAGTAGAGACTGCAGTGTGCTCTCTGTTTTCCGCGGTTTGATTACGTACTGTACGCTGTGCCCTGAGTTCCCTGACAAAGTAATAGTGATGCCGTCACAACACAGGCTATCTTGCATGTGGCCGTTTAACGGTAATGTTTGTCATGGGAACCCTATTACCCGTGATCTATGCCATTCCTATTCTATTACGGGTATTCCATTACACGAGTCAGAAGAAGTGCATTGTGGGCTGGAGAGGAATGTTTAGGCACTTACTTCTAATAGGAAATAGGCAGCACCAGCTATAACTAATTAAGACTGAACCAAGCAAACAGTTGCTGCCAACGTTTATTTTCCCCGAATCCCTCCTGCTAAGGGTCTGCACTTCAGTAATCACACAACAAGGACCTGGGATCCACTGGGAACATAAATGAATGACAGAGTGCGATCGGGTTGTCCTGAGCATGTCGGCCTGCTTTAACTCCCACTGTTCTGCCTCTCAGACTACCGGACCGGGCCCTGCTTCACGCAGGTCAACAACCAGATGTGCCAGGGTCAGCTGAGCGGCATCGTGTGCACCAAGACTCTGTGCTGCGCCACCATTGGCCGCGCCTGGGGACACCCCTGTGAGATGTGCCCCGCCCAGCCGCACCCCTGCCGACGGGGCTTCATCCCCAACATCCGCAGCGGCGCCTGCCAGGGTGAGGTTCCGCTCCGCTAAAAACCCGCCGTTTGTTTTTCCCACAATCCCCCTCCCCGTTCCGAGCGCCATCTGAACGCTTGTGTAAACGTACGCGCATTCCGCTTTTGTCTGTCCAAATAACCCTGTTTAATTTTCCCATTGGGGAAGCTGTTAATGTTAGCCTTTGTTAACAGGGTCTCCGAGGCCAAAGAAGGTGACGTGCTTTTCCAGTTCTCCATTGTATTTGATTAGAGATCGTTACATCCCGGGCTTGCCGACATTTTCCCTTCGTGTGCTGTAGGCGATGTTAGGTATCAGGTCCGCTGCAACAAAAGGCCCAATCCCACAGGAGAATGTGAGAGATTAGTTGAAATAAAACAATAGGTGTTACTGGGTGGAGACACGGTCCATAGCAACGCGGGGAGCCCCAGAGGTCTGCATTCCTGTGGGTGCCCTCAGTGGCTCTGTTTTCACGTAAACATTGTTCGCATGCTAGTGACCCCTGGGCCCAGACGCTGTGGCACGCTACCATACACCTAAAGGGGTCTTAGCCTAAGGAGGGTCTTATCAGCAGAGTCGTTAGGCTGAATGAGGCCAAGGCTGGTCGTTAGCGAGCCGATCTAGTGAACCGCGGATGACCTAAGGCCAAGCGGACAAACTCCCAGACGTGTTTGGTTACAACGAGGCTGTAGTCTTAAGAAGGCATTCTGCATTTTCCCCTGGGGCCGTTCTTATTCTCTCGGGCATCAGAAGCTATGCGCGTTAAGCACAACGTGTGACAGCAGTGACGACAGATGCCCCCGCATTTCTAACTCCGGTTCGGAACCGCATGCACTTTTTACCCGTCCTCGGATCTGACTGACCCCCGAGTTTGCTTTTCTCCTCCACACCCATTTCCCGTTGGCATCATTAACTCTGTCTCTCCCTGGAGGGAATGCTGTGCGGAATGGATTTGGCTGCTTTCAGTAATCACGCAAGTCACATGTGTTCGAAAGTCCTCTTGGTGAGACGCCAGTCTTCTGTAAAGGTGTTTGTGGCTTGTCCTCATTTGTGCACACAGAATTGCCAAATGGCTAAATGTAACCGTGTCCTTTCTGATCAATAGATGGCCTGTCGTGTTCTAGTAGTTCTAGAAGAGTCACATGTCCCCAGTTCCGTTACAGCATGTGAAATGCTGAGCCTGTGCTAGACTCTGAGCCAACTCTGAAGGTGTTAAAGTGTGAGAGGGACGAGGAGAGGAATTCCCTTAAAAACAAGATACTGTTGTATGCTGTAGACATGGTTTTCAATCAGAGCACCTTCAAGTCCCAAGATAATGTTGTGTCACTGCTTGTATTTGACTAACGCAACTTTCTTTTCAAAGCAAGGGTGCAGTGGTGATGACAGAATTAACTGACCATACCGTACAGAACATCAGCGCAGGACATCTGTACGGAGCAGAGATGTTTAGCGCGTAGGTCGTTTTGTGCGTGGATGATGTGCGCGCTCTAACGGCCTCCGCCCCCCTTTTTCTGCCGCCAGATGTGGACGAGTGCCAGGCCGTCCCTGGGCTCTGCGCCGGGGGGAACTGCATCAACACCGTGGGCTCCTACGAGTGCAAGTGTCCTGCCGGGCACCGCCAGAGTGAGACCAACCAGAAGTGCGAGGGTGAGTCACCGTAGGGCGTGGGATAGTAATAACAATACCACACACTGGTTACTTGTGTTTGACGCTGTGCTGGTTTGAGGACCTTTTCACAGTTAATGGAGGATCTGAAAAATATACATGCACATGTCACTCAAGGGAATATGTGAATTTAATTAAATGCGCTTGAATGTCACTTGGGTCACATGAGTGCACATGAGAAGTTACTGTCGCTGTCATTCCGTCTCAGACTTCACAGCACGTCAGTGTCCAAACTGCTAGTGCAAATGGGAGGTTAGGGGTAACGAAACAGCCAGTAATCAGAGAGAGTCGTTTTTAAGGGGCGTGCAGAAAGAGCAGCGCCGTATCTCTCCGGACGACTCGGGCCTTCACCGAGGTCAGGAGCAACCCGGGGAGCTGCCTGCCAGGCATGTCTCTGGTGCTGCCACGTTAATCACAGAGTCTGACACAGGCATGTGTAATTACCCTGCCTGGAAGTCTGGGGAACCGCGTGAGCCCAGGAGGGGAACGGGTTCGTCACTGCGGGCGCGCGCCGGGCGGGAATGCGCGCTGCGACTCTCCCTCCGGTTTTAGAGGCACCGGGGCGAGCGCTCGCCATACTTTCAGGGGACACTGAGGCTCTGTTTGGAGGGCGGGGGTGTGTGTAGGACCGTCCTCAGCGCCTGTGGGACAGTCCCACGCCTGGTACATCCTTTAATTACCTCTTGAAGCGACGGCGGACTGCATCCGTCACCGTAGTAAAAAGCAGAACCGTGCCTTAAAACACACGGCAACTGGCGTCTCATTGGCCTGAGAGGTGTTCTGTGCTGTTTGAGGCATGGCTGGGGTTAGGAGCTCTTGGAGGGGGGTGGAGTGGGGGTGGCTAATTACAGGACAATAGGAGACTGTTGTAAATCCAGCTCTGGGCAGGAGGCTGTGTTGCTGTTCGGCAGTGGGGGCTGGAGGGACATTAGGGAACCCTGTTTTATTGCATCAAGGGGGCTTATTTTTCTAAAGTAATACGTATTTCTGCGCTTGTAAATAACACGCCTATTCAAGCCGTCCTGGACTCCATGAATGCGGAGAACATTGTCAGGACCCCCTCGCTACATGCATTTAAAACCAACTGCAAAAAAAGACAAACGTGGATAAAATCTCTTAGCTGGCATCCATCCTGATCTTGTAGGCATCTAGCAGGGCTCCCTGCAGAAAGCTGCTGTCTGTTGCCTGAACCTTCTGCAATCTGTGGCTTTCTTCTGGCGTATATCTCTGTGGGCTTCATGCATGTGAAGCTGCTTCTTTTACACGCCCCTCGGGAAATCCATGTTATTTTCTTTTGTTCTCTTCCCCTCCCCCCTTTTTCCTTTTCGTGGAACAATATTACGCCAAAAAAGTTTCCACCGCTGTCCAGGAACTGTGCCCTGTTAGCATGTGAACAAGGCAAGGAAGGGATATTTAGAGCCTGGAGCCAAAGAACCAAGAATAATTTGCTTTCTGTATACAAAGGCCTCCCCATTCCTTCAACACGCAGACACATACACCAACACACACACACACAGACACAGACGCACACACACACGTACGCTCGCACCCTGACTTGCATGCCTTGGTTGAGGCCATTTACCCAGGTGGCAGACGTTTCCTTTTCAATACGGCTGGTGGGTGTCTGCGTTGGGTAAAGTCTAGCCCTATTCATGGGGAATGCTGACACAAGGTTTATTTTGCTGTAATTTTATGACTCCGGCACAGTTGAACAATAGTCAGCACGGGGTGGTGGTGGTCGGGGCGAGGGGGAAGGGGAGGACTCGGGCCTCCCGAATCCCCACAGCGTGCGTCATTCCCAAACCCCGTGGCGTTCGTCCACACCCCCGCGTCCACAGCGCCGTCCCCTGGTGGGAGCAGCCGGGTCAAACCTTTCGCACGCGGCGGCGCACCCCTCAGTGCACAGGCTATAATTTTACTAAATAAATGTAATTGCATACGCATAAATAAATGCATCACATCATAAAAGCCCTTCCCTTGAGGAGCGCCCCAGCCAATTGGACGTCACGTTCTTAATGTTCACTGTAGTGGCTGCCCTGCCAAGTCTCAGGCTTTCGCTGCAGACGCGTAAGCTCTGCTCCAAAGAGTCATCCTGACGAGCTTCTCCCTTGTCGAGAGAGAGGAAAGACTTCCCACCTGGACTCTGTCGAAACGGGATGGCAGAAGACCTTATGTATGCCATAGTGGTGTGCCTTTAACCGTTTTTAGGCAGGATGCATGTGAAAAGTATTCTTTTCACGGTATTTCGCAAAAAATGCTTACGTCGTGCTAATGTCACCCAACAACGCCCAGCCTGTTCGTCTTGAAATGTAGCGTGGGTCTTGTGATGGTCTGGGGCAATTCAATTCAGGTTAAATTAGGCTACACTAGGTACACTATGGAAAGAAGTGACATAATTTTTTTTTATCTCTAAAACTGATAGTGAAATCTTGCACGCGATTCAAAAAATGCAAAAAAACTTGATTTGCGCTGTGGCTTAGTTTTCCTCTGAGCTTCCCCCCGGGACTCAGACAAACTGTCTAAGCGTCTGTCTAAGACAAACCGTCTAACCTTTTCAGACATCGACGAGTGCAGCACCGTCCCCGGCGTGTGCGACGGTGGCGAGTGCGCCAACACGGCGGGCAGCTACGTCTGCACGTGCCCGCGCGGCTACGCGGCCAGCACCGACGGCTCCAGATGTGTGGGTGAGTGCCTTCTTGGTTCCTCTAGCCGAATTGGTGACATCTGCAGAGAGACAGTACCAGGTGGAAGAGTTTAAAAAGAGACTGCAGAGGAATGGAATTACTTTAGAAGCTTTTTTTTCTTTCATATGTACATCTGTTTACCTCTGTTTTATATGTGTTTATATCTGTCTCAAGGACCTCATGGTCAAACAGAAAAATGTGATTGCTTTATTGAAAAATTGTGCTAAAAAATTCCATTGGCCTGAGAGCGCAGGACTGGAGTGTACCCACACTCTTTGTTACACTGTCCACTGTGTGGACCTTAGCCGCTCTTCTTCTTGGGGGCGGAAGCGATCCGAAAATGAAGAAAGGTGCCCATTGCCGTGCCCTGGCGTTGTCTCGCATCAAGGCGGACGTGTCTGTAACCGATCTCGCGCTGGCGAACAGAGCTGAGGTCCCTGGAGCACTGCCGGTGAGGGAATGCGTTCCGTTCCTTCTGAGCGAGAACAAAAGGAACGCGGGGCGGAGTGCCGGGTGATTGAGACCACGCATGTTGGAAATGAGCTGTTTGGGCGCGGGCAGGAGTCCGTCTAGCTGTCTAGTGGATGTCCTTCATGAACAGTCAAGAGCTGTTCCTGTGAGGCGGGAGAGTCAGCTCGTCACTCTGCTGCTATTTCCCCCCGCTAACAAACCAGTGCGCCAGGGTAGAGATGTTCGGCTGTTGTTTCTGGCCAAGGGTCTCAGTCTGTTTCCAGAGGTCCAGAGCGCTGCCCTGGCGCCACCTCACTACCCTCCCTCCCCCTCTCCATGCAGGTCTCCTCTGTCACGATTCCCGGCCCGGAGCTGATTAAAGGAACAGACATTTTGACACATCTCCCATACATGCGTTTTTAAGTTCAGGGCCGGCTGAGCTTCCGCGGAGGGAAAGAGAAGGCACGCCCTTCCCAGTGTGTTCATTCGCACCCTTCGTGGCAAGCCTGAGGACTCCGGGAGCATTCATGGTCGGGCCCGGCAAGCGGGGCCCGGCTAGCGGGACCCAGATTGCCTGATTAGAACCCCCCCGCCCCCCAACGCTAGATCTTCTCCAGTGGGGAGCGGACGAGGCGAGTGGGGGGTCCTGGAAGGTCCGTGGGCTGGCTCTGTGCAGCGCAGGCAGGGCGTTCTGGAGGGTGCCACCGAGCCCTGGGCCAATCAGCCCGATGCCCCGTCGCACTGTAAGCCGCCAGAAAGAAAAAAAAACTCGCAAAAAGAAAGTGCAGAATTGTGAGCGAAGTCTGTTTCCAATTTGAAGCCCTCCCCTCCCCTTCCCTCCCCTTCCTGCCCCCAGCTGCGTCACTCTCGGGGGAACGCAGCGGCACTGTTTAAAGTTTACCGCCGCGGCCCCAGACGAACAGCTTCTCATGTCCAAAGTAATTGGCTCGGATTGTTCCAGATGGAACTGATTAATTCCAGACTGCTGGCTCGTTAGCAAAGTTAATCGGCGGCACCCCGTCGGCCCCTCTCGCATCAGGGCACATGCAAGCGCACGCACGCACGCATCAAATTCCGTAAACCACGCCGCTTCTCAGTCTCCACCTCCCGGCTAGAACCGCACAAACTGCACACTTCGTGGGGCCTGGTGTTTTCTGGGGCATCTTCCCACCCTTACCGGCCCTACCCCGTAAAGCAGCTCCCTGCCAGACGGTGACGGGAAAGGGCACCTGTGTTCCAGGGCTTCCTGGGGGAGAGACTGAGAGGGAAAACGGCCCTGGTGTTTACAGGGGCCCCGCTTCCTCCAACCCTTTTCCCTTTCCAGTTATTCCCCACCCCTTCAGTTGCTCCACATTCCAGCCGGTCGCTGCGTCTTGCTCTCTCTCGCTCTGCCATAGGGAATTAAGGGCTCTGATAACTATACCAGGAGAGCTGAGTCTCGTCCAGGCTGCGCCCCCAGTGTCGAATGACTGTGAGTGTGCAGGAGAAAGGGGTATTGTACATTAATGTCTCTCTCTCTCTCAGACCAGCGGGTGGGCACCTGCTTCTCTGCCTTAGCTAGCGGGCGCTGTGCGGGCGAGCTGACGGGACAGTACACCAAGCTGCAGTGCTGCTGTGACACGGGGCGCTGCTGGGCCTCTGGACAGGTGCCCGAAATGTGCCCCGTCAGGGGATCCGGTAGGTCCTCATTCTCCCTTAGTCTTATACTCACGCGCTCTCTCACACGCAGATACCCGCCCTCGTTCTCCCTCCCGGAAACTTCACACAAACACACTCGCACGCACACAGCAGAAACGCTGGCGATCACCTGTTGCAATGCTCTGGGATACACCAGCAATTCAGAAGAAACAATAAAAAAAGGCGAAAGCTGAGATCGTCTTTGAGGATGCCTGTGTGTGGGGGGGGGGGGCTCAGCCGTTCTTCCCTGAGAAAGCGGAGAACTCTGGGACCAGGGAGGCAACCGCAGCAGATTTCAGCCGTACTCGGATCTGTTCCAGTGATTGGCTTCCACTCTCTCTTTTTACTCTAACCTCAACTAATTACACTATGACTGGAGTATGAGTGCAGACCACTACATAGACCATAATGTGTGAGAAATCTCCTCTTCTGTCATAAACCTCGTACACTCTCTGGACATAACCTCTGCAGGAGACAAAATTCCCTATCCCTAGGGTGTGCTGTACAGATACGATATTAGAGATATCAAAATGTTTTATTCATCGGTACCACAGAGGTTTAATCCAATTCCCATTTGCTAACTTCCAAAGAATCTGAATTCTTACCACCCCCCACCCCCTTACCCCACTCCCTTCACCCCACAGATGAATACAGACGGTTGTGTATCGAAGGCGTTCCGTACGGGACGGGAAACAACGGGGGCTTTCCTGGGGGCTTCAGTTTTGGCTACAAACCAAACGGGAACGGTGGTCACCATAGTAACGGAGGAGGAGCAGGAGGAGGAGGACTTGGTGGCGGAGGGATAGGGGGCGCTGGTATTTCTGGCCCAAATATTGGTGAGTCTCCATTCATTGTCTAGCGCCTGTTGCCGCTAACCTGTGAGCGATTTGCTACGTTTGAGGGTTAATCATGTGACGTGAGACTTCCTGGGACACTCCCCCACTAAGTCCTCTTCTGTGCTCGCAGTCTCGGTGACGCTGAACGAGACCATCGATGTCTGCAAGCACTTCACCAACCTTTGCCTTAACGGCCGCTGCATCCCTACACCCACCAGCTACCGCTGCGAGTGCAACATGGGCTTCCAACAGGACGTGCGCAGAGAATGCATCGGTAACAGCGCTCGCATACAACCACACACACACACACAAACTTTTTGTAGAAATCAAATACCACTGATGGCCAGGAAGAGATGCTTTTGGAAATCGATAAACTCTGCTGCCATCTTTAGGCCAGCCTTGGAATATCAACAACTGGCTTCACAGATCAGTGCAGTAAGGATAAGGCATGAAGCTGCAAGCCTCTTCTGCTGTTGTCCACATGTGAGGGCAAACTGATCAGGGACACATTAAAATAACTCCCATTTTCTCCCCCAGACGTCGATGAGTGTGTTAGCAATCCCTGCGTGAATGGCGACTGTGTGAACACTCCAGGATCGTACCACTGCAAGTGTCATGAAGGCTACCAGGGCAACCCCACCAAGCAGGATTGCATTGGTATGTCCCATTCGAGCATTCACAGCACGGTTCACATGGTCCACAGTCTTTGGTGACCTCTGTGTCAAGGGCCCAATGTATACACAATAAATCTCACAGAAGCGCGTAAGTCTACCGCGTCACATGCAGTGCCTCATTGCCCTGCCGCCCCCCCCCCCCCCCAGACATCGACGAGTGCATCGTGAACGGGGTCATGTGCCGCAACGGCCGCTGCGTCAACACCGCCGGCAGCTTCCAGTGCATCTGCAACGCCGGCTTCGAGCTCACGCCCGACAGCAAAAACTGTATAGGTGGGTTCCAGCAGCACCTGTCCACGTCCTTTTATTCCGTGCGAAATGCACCCTGTTTAGCCTTGGTTAAGGGTTTAGGGCATCAGCATTTGGGGTTTGAATTAGCTGCAAGATGGTCGAATGTGAAAGGAAAGAAAAATGTAGGTAATGTATGGCTGTATAATAGCAACAATAATAAAATGAATCACTGATATTATTTGCAAGCTAGCCAAGCCTCGGCATGAAATGAGCACACACCTGCCCTAGATCTTAATATTCCCTGGCACCCTTCTTGCCCCTGTTTCAGACCATGATGAATGCGCCACCACCAACATGTGCCTGAACGGCATGTGCATCAACGAGGACGGCAGCTTCAAGTGCATCTGCAAGCCGGGCTTCTCCCTGTCACCCAACGGGCGGTACTGCACAGGTACGTGGGCCCCTTGCGTGCAGCCGCGTGCGGCCCGTTAGCCCGCGAACCAGCTAATGCTCCCCGTGCGCGTCCCTTCCTGTCCCCCTCGCTCCAGACCTCGACGAGTGCCAGACAGCGGGCATCTGCATGAACGGCCGCTGCATCAACTCGGAGGGCTCCTTCCGCTGCGAGTGCCCGCCGGGCCTGGCCATCGGCATGGACGGGCGGGTCTGTGTGGACACCCACGTGCGCAGCACCTGCTACGGCGCCATCAAGATGGGCACCTGCTCCCGTCCCTTCCCCGGGGCCGTCACCAAGTCCGAGTGCTGCTGCGCCAGCCCTGATCACGGCTTCGGGGAGCCCTGTCAGCCCTGCCCAGCCCGCAACTCAGGTGTCCGTCCCTGCCACTCAGCAGCACATAGAGAAGCTCCATTTAGCATGCAGCATGGGGGAGGCTATAGATAATATTGTTCAGGATCCCTCCCTGAATAAGAAAGTACAATGCTAAAATGCTAATGCTAAAACCGTTAGCATTACAAGGGTTGTTACATGACCTGAGTGCACTCCATTCTATAGCATAGATGATGTAGTGGAGTGGGCTTCAACCCCCAGTTGTCTTGTTAGTTTGATTGTCGCTGTTGTGCATTAATAACCCAGCGTCTCTCTCTGCAGCCGAGTTCCAGGCCGTGTGCAGCAGTGGCACGGGGATCACTGCAGATGGGAGAGGTGAGTGCCCTGTTGGCTACCCTGTCCGTATGTCTCACAGCGAGCCTCCCACCCAGGAGACCAGCAGAGCCAGTCTGTTCTCTACGCGACTCATGTCTTGGCGGCTCTTTCAGATATCAACGAGTGCGCCCTGGACCCTGAGATCTGCCCGAACGGGATGTGTGAGAACCTGCGCGGAAGCTATCGCTGCATCTGCAACATCGGCTACGAATCCGACACGAGTGGCAAGAGCTGCGTGGGTGAGTCTGGGGGTGGGGGCAGTGATGGCCAGGCTCAGAGGCCCCCACATGTGTTTTTGTGGTGCCCTTGTGTTAGCGTAGCGCCATTACTGCAATGTGTCCACATGCGTGTCCGTTAGTCTGCATCTTAAGTGACCCCTTAACGATTGAACTCTGGGCCTGTTGCGCAGACATCAATGAGTGCCTGGTGAATCGGCTGCTGTGCGACAACGGGCTCTGCAGAAACACCCCTGGCAGCTACTCCTGCTCCTGTCCGAAAGGCTATGTGTTCAAAGCTGACTCGGAGACCTGTGAAGGTGAGCCCTTACCTGGCAGCTGGATGATGACCTCATCAATCAGTGACGCTGGGCACAGTTGGAGATTCCACACCTCCAGGCCTGTCGTCCTGATTCTCACGAGCCCTCCTTTACCGACTTGTTTCAGATGTAAATGAGTGCGAGTCCAGCCCGTGTGTGAACGGGGTGTGCCGCAACATAGCCGGCTCCTTCAACTGCGAGTGCTCCCATGGCAGCAAGCTGGACCCTACCAACACCATCTGCGTGGGTAAGAGGTGCTGGTCACCCCTGCCCCAATGTTGTGCATGGTCCGTGCGTCATCATGTGACTGTACCCCTTTTAGCGTTATAGTTAGGTGGGTTACCTGCCTCCAAGGTTCAGTTTGCTTTGAAGTTGTCTTTGTGAATCTCTTCGTGAAGTTTTTAATTAACACAAGGGCCATGTCTTAAGGGGGAAAAAAAAACATTCACATACCAGTGATTGACACATGCACCCGTAAAATGTTCATTTCCCCACACTGCCCCTATGTGCTACATGTGTCAGCCCCTCTTGCCTCATAATAATTACAAGCAGTCGCGGAGTAGGGCTAATGTTAACCACGCTCCAGCCCTGGGTGGCCGTGTGCTTTGGATCAGAGTGTTTCTTTACTTTATTGCATTTTTGCCATGTCAGACTCAGAAGACGGCAGGATATTCGCAGGCGCATCGTTAAAGCCAACAGTGCGTGTAACGCACACATAAACGGACCTTTAAAATGGCGCTAAGCACGTACTTGCTTTTATTTAAACTCTGTCCCAAGCTGTATTTCCACATTTGGAATGTCTGAGCCCGTTTCGCTTGCCGACGTGTTGCATTTTTTTGTGTGCGTGTCTCGGTTTTGTGTCCATGGAAATCGGTCGAGGGTGTCTCCTTTTCGGTCCTTACAGACAGCATGAAGGGCACCTGCTGGCTGAACATCCAGGATGGGCGCTGCGAGGTCAACATCAACGGCGCCACCCTGAAGTCAGAGTGCTGCTCCACGCTGGGCGCGGCCTGGGGCAGCCCCTGCGAGCGTTGTGAGATTGGTGAGTGTGGGCGCCAGGGCAACTTCCGGCTGGTCGTCTTTGACTGTAACCCAAGGAACCCCAGCGTCTGACGTCACGTGTGCCTTACTCCCCACAGACACCGCCTGTCCCCGAGGTTTCGCACGCATGAAGGGAGTCAACTGCGAAGGTAAGACGGGATCTCCGTGGCCTCAGAGTTCCAGAGCTCCACCCCAAAAAGATCTGACACTCCCATTGTGCTCCCCTCAGACGTCAACGAGTGTGAGGTGTTCCCGGGGGTATGCACCAACGGGCGCTGTGTGAATACCCAGGGGTCCTTCCGCTGCGAGTGTACAGAGGGGCTTACCCTGGACGGGAGTGGGCGTACATGTGTGGGTAAGAAAGAGGTTAAGGCTTGGCATCTCAAAACACGAGAATTGTGTTGTTCCAATTTCTCTGCCTTTGAGGGGAGTAAACCAACAGATTTACAGGTCTGTTTTTAACTCCATACAAAATAAATATATGTGAACTTGATTCCGTGTTGGTTTTAGGCATGCAGGCGTGGCTGTGTGAACTCAGTGTCCGGTCTGTGTTCTGCAGATGTGCGAAGTGAGCAGTGCTTCCTGAAGTGGGACGAGGACGAGTGCGGGGAGCCCCTGCCCGGGCGCTACCGCGTGGACATGTGCTGCTGCTCCGTGGGCGCCGCCTGGGGCATCGACTGCGAGGAGTGCCCCAAATCGGACACCGCCGAGTACAAGTCCATCTGCCCGAGGGGACATGGCTTCGCCAACCGAGGGGACATCTTGACCGGAAGACCATTCTACAGAGGTACTCTGATATATATATACACACCCCTGGGCAGCCTAAATCTATTCCTAGTTCTATTTCACATAGCCAAACACATCTACAAGGTAGAACATCTCTACAAGGCATATTGTGGAGTTTGTAAGATGAGGAGTATTAAATGGCAGACCCTACCCACCACACTCTCCTCAGTTCTCCTCTGATCCGTTGGTTTGTCGCTGCGTCTCCCCCTCAGATGTCAACGAGTGCAAAGTCTTCCAGGGCCTGTGCTCTCACGGAACGTGCCGCAACACCATCGGTAGTTTCAAGTGTCGTTGCGACAGCGGCTTCGCCCCCACCATGGAGGAGAGGAACTGCACAGGTGAGCGGCTCCAGAGAGAGGGAGCACACACCCGCTGACCTCTCACCTGCGCCGTCGTCTTCTAACGACCTGGCGTCTCCTCGAGTGACCATCATAGTTTTAACATTGACCTTCACGCATTGACTTCCATCTTTCACTCTATCCTTCCCAATTTCTCCCCCTCTCTCTGCTCCCTCTGTGCAGACATTGACGAGTGCCGCATCTCCCCCGACCTGTGCGGCCACGGCGCCTGCGTCAACACGCCCGGGAGCTTCGAGTGCGAGTGCTTCGAGGGCTACGAGAGCGGCTTCATGATGATGAAGAACTGCATGGGTGAGGCCAGCGGATCGTCCTAAAACCCGGGAATTCTCCCGCCGGGCCTCGGACATCCAGCCGCTCTGCCACTTCGCCGGGAGTGTCCAGAACTGGCCTTTGACCTCCCCGCTCTCTTCCTCGCTCTCCTTCCTGTGCAGACATTGATGAGTGCGAGCAGGACCCCCTGCTGTGTCGTGGAGGCACCTGCCTCAACACTGAGGGCAGCTACGAGTGCGACTGTCCCCAAGGACACCAGCTGAGCCCTGAGGGATCCTCTTGTGAAGGTAGATCCACCTTATTAACATCTGAATGGTACTAAGCGGGCATAGAATACCAGTATTTGGTTTTATTGTGTTACTGTTATTACAAATTATTGTACGTTTACCTCTACCCACTAACTGTTGCCCTGGATATTAATATATCTAGGGAGCAGTTTGTGGAGGTGTTGGCTGACTTTTAATTCTCCTGGGTAGATCTGAATGAGTGCCAGCTCAGTGACAACCTGTGCAAGAATGGCCAGTGCGTCAACATGGTGGGAACCTATCAGTGCTCCTGCGACACTGGCTACCAGACCACCCCAGACAGGCAGGGCTGTGTCGGTGAGTGACCAAAACAGGCAAAGTGACTTAATGAAGTACGTCCACACAAGATGTGGGCCTGGTCTCAAGCTCCCAGTGTCCAATCTTCCAGATGTGGACGAGTGCACCATCATGAACGGAGGCTGCGACACCCACTGCACCAACTCGGAGGGCAGCTACGAGTGCAGCTGCAGCGAAGGCTATGCCCTGATGCCGGACCTGAGGACCTGCGCGGGTGAGTGAGCAGGCGCTCCGCGGCCACCGAACGGCATCCGCACTCGAGCCTAAAACCCCAGCCCCACCTCACGCCGTCCCTCTGTGCTCCCCAACCCCCCCCGCGCAGACATCGACGAATGTGAGGACACGCCGGACATCTGCGACGGCGGCCAGTGCACCAACGTACCTGGAGAGTACCGCTGCCTGTGCTTCGACGGCTTCATGTCCTCCATGGACATGAGGACGTGCATCGGTGAGAGGACGACCGTTTCGGGCACTGCGCACTCGCCAACCGTCGGCATACCCCCTTCGCGGCTAAAGGAGACTCACCTTGAGATTTCGTGTGTCCCCCTCTCTCCACCCTGCAGATGTGAATGAATGCGACCTGAACCCCAACATCTGCTTGCACGGGGACTGTGAGAACACCAAAGGCTCCTTCATCTGCCACTGCCAGCTGGGCTACTTTGTGAAGAAGGGATCTACAGGCTGCACAGGTAGGGGACCCGAGTCCACCCGAGTCCACCCGAGGCTTCCCTTCCTTGTGCTTCTCTTATCTTCTCATTTCACCCAACTAAAGCTGCGACAGCAACGGCTTCCCTCGTTATGCATTTCCGCTTTGCGAGTCTGTGTGTGTGTCTTGGTGCAGATATCGATGAGTGCGAGATCGGGGCACACAACTGCGACATGCACGCCGCCTGCGTGAACGTGCCCGGGAGCTTCAAGTGCCGTTGTCGTGACGGCTGGGTGGGAGACGGCATCAAGTGTGTGGGTGAGTGAGCCCGGGGTGCCCAAGATCGGGTTATGCACATGGAGTCAACGGGAAAAAGGGATGCGCAATTGAAACAGAACCACCGTGCACAAATGCTAAGGAGGTTGGTGTTTGCATTTGTTGCCACAGACCTGGATGAGTGCAGCACTGAGGAGCACAGCTGCAACCCTAACGCCAACTGCGTCAACACCCCCGGGTCTTACCGCTGCACCTGCAAGGAGGGCTTCAACGGTGACGGATTCTCCTGCTCAGGTGAGAGGCCTTCCCCCGCCACCTGACACCTGCCGTCTTGGCGGAGTGAGCAGTTTGAAACCCC
This sequence comes from Hiodon tergisus, assembly GCA_025775045.1. Taxonomy (NCBI): domain Eukaryota; kingdom Metazoa; phylum Chordata; class Actinopteri; order Hiodontiformes; family Hiodontidae; genus Hiodon; species Hiodon tergisus. The sequence goes on from JAOVYW010000029.1 coordinate 736,264, forward strand.
TGCCTTTGCTCCCGCAGACATGGACGAGTGCGCGGAGAACGTGAACCTGTGCGAGAATGGCCAGTGCCTGAACGCGCCGGGCGGCTACCGCTGCGAGTGCGAGATGGGCTTCACCCCCACGGAGGACAGCAAGGCCTGCCAGGGTACGAGCATGCGACCATGCGTCCCTGCGAGAAAGTGCCCATCAGTGAGGTTGCACCTCTTTATAAAGAGTGGTAACCCATCCCTTACACTCTGCAGACATCGACGAGTGCAACTTCCAGAACATCTGTGTATATGGGACCTGCCAGAACCTGCCAGGCATGTTCCGCTGTGTGTGCGACGACGGCTATGAACTGGACCGCAGCGGGGGCAACTGCACAGGTGAGGGACACAAGCAGCTCTCTTTTGATAGGCTTCCACACTGGTTCTAAGAAGAGAGAGTGCACTGTCGATTTATTATTTATCTGTTTTTGTTAAACTGCTTCTGTAGGACTGTACAAGCCCACCGCTGTATGACTGATGTATCAGGTTGCTGGTTTTCTTGTGTTCAGCCTGTACTCCTAATGAGGTGTTGACAGGGAGCGCTGTACTACACAGTGATAGCCTTTAGAGAGTTGGGTAGATTGTCATGTCAGGAACTAATGGGTGGACTCCCAGTCACAGGAGTATGTCAGATTAGCGCCGAGGGTGGAGCGTTAATGCATTAGCATGTGGTGTCTAGATGATGGGAGTTTCTCCACTGAACAGTATCTGGGGCACTGTAAAGCACGGTCACGCCGTGAAACAGCCGCCCCATCAGAAACAGAATTGATGAGATGTGTAGTCAAGCAGAGTAGTCATGCATCCAGAAAATGGATCCTTTGGTACTGCCAGGAGTTTCATCTCGTTTACCTGTTCATAGCAGTTAGTTAATGACAAGGCTCTACAGGCTCAAAATCCAAGTCTCTGGTATTTTAAAATAGTTTCTGATGGGGTAGGGGAGGGGGCGCTCTTGCTCACCTCTCTTGTGTTGAATTTCTGTTAGTGTAACGTTTGGCTAATAACATTACCAGCTCCACAGGGCTGATTAATCACCATCTAATTCTGTGTTTTACAGACTTGAATGAGTGTGCCGACCCCGTGAACTGCATCAACGGACTGTGCGTCAACATGCCAGGCAGCTACCTCTGTAACTGCCCTCCGGACTTCGAGCTCAACCCTACCGGCGTGGGCTGTGTGGGTACGTACGCCGCCCTACTGGTGACTTACACTACTATGGCGGCTCTTTCAAATGAAAACAAACCAAACGGTTTCTCTCTCTTTCAGACACCCGCGTGGGGAACTGCTTCCTGGATATCCTGCCTCGCGGAGACGGGGGGATTTCCTGCAGCGCCGAGATTGGAGTCGGCGTCACCAGGGCATCCTGCTGCTGCTCGCAGGGAGGCGCCTGGGGGAACCCCTGTGAGCTGTGCCCGCCCGTCAACTCGAGTACGTACACCGAGGGCTTAGGGTGTCGGGGCATCTTGGGGGAAAAAGGCTATACGGCGCACGTGAGACCTGTCGCAGGGTTTGCATAGATCAGACCATAGTGTTTAAAATTTCTCAACCCAGAATATCTGCTAATTAAGCTCACCACGTGCCAGTCCCTTTTACCCGTTTATAAACTGACTTGTTGGGTCTCACTATTCAATCCTGTGTTTCCTTTCTGTAGCGGAGTACAAGACCTTGTGTCCCGGAGGAGAGGGCTTCCGACCAAACCCCATCACCGTCATCCTAGAGGGTACGACTGCCCCACCCGGCAGCTCCTGATTCAGTCTGTGGTTTCCGAGCAGCGGTGGCCTTTTCGGCATCCTGTACCACCGGTATCTGCATCCGCTCACTCTTGTGTCTGCGTTTACAGACATCGACGAATGCCAGGAGCTGCCCGGCCTGTGCCAGGGGGGCAACTGCGTCAACACGTTTGGCAGCTTCCAGTGCGAGTGCCCAGCTGGGTACTACCTGAACGAGGCCACGCGCATTTGCGAGGGTCAGTAGGCTCAAGACCGCGGTCACCAGCTTAATCTGACGGGAATGATGCCAGTCCCCCAACTCCATAAATGTAGTCATTTTTAAAAGGCTGTGTTGTCTAAGCTGAAGATAAAGAAATTCTTTCTTTGTTTATATTTATTATAATCACCACTATGAACGTTGAGGTCCCATTGGATGAGTTAATGATGTAGTTAATCTTGACAGACATTGATGAGTGCTCCGCCCACATCGGCATCTGTGGGCCTGGCACGTGCTACAACACTCTGGGCAACTACACCTGCGTCTGCCCCCCGGAGTACATGCAGGTCAATGGAGGCAACAACTGCATGGGTGAGTGACGCGTGGAAGAAGACTGGTCTGCAGAGGTGCTGCACTGTCATTTTTATCTTACCCACCCTGGCACAACGCTGTAACGATGTCTGATGCTATCGAATTTCCCGGCCTCTCCCCACCACGGCCGCCGCAGACATGAGGAAGAGCGTGTGCTACCGCAACTTCAACGACACGTGCGAGAACGAGCTGTCCTTCAACATGACCAAGAAGATGTGCTGCTGCGCCTACAACGTGGGCAAGGCCTGGAACAAGCCCTGCGAGGCCTGCCCCACCCCCGCCACCTGTGAGTACCCGCGCGGGGTTCGGACCCCAGGAGCACACGTTGAACGGATCTGATTACGGATCGTTGTCATTACCCCCCAACAGCAGAGTATCAGCTCCTGTGTGGCAACCAGGCTCCTGGCTTCATCATTGACATCCACACGGGGAAGCCCATCGGTGAGTAGCGCCGCCATCGCGGTGTGGAGAAAGTTCAGACACGGGTTAGGAGTTTATGAGGATTCAGCAGTGCCCCTTACGTGGCGGTTCTTGTCTCCTTATTCGTGAGTACATTTCCACACAAGTGCCAAGCGGCGCCAGGATGACCGCGCCACCGCTCGATTTGCTCCGCAGATATCGACGAGTGCCGCGAGATCCCGGGCATCTGCGCCAACGGCGTGTGCATCAACCAGATCGGCAGCTTCCGCTGCGAGTGCCCCATGGGCTTCAGTTACAACAACATCCTGCTCATCTGCGAAGGTACGGCCTCTCCAGCACCCCCGCCCTCCGCTCCACCTACCAGGCACGATTAACGCAGCTGTTCCTCGCACGGGTCGCCCCTCTGTGTAACCAGGCTGGCTTCATTAAAAACAACAACACGGGGTACTTAATCACCCTAGAGCAAAAAACGCAAAGCCTGATGGGAGAGGAACCAGTTGGTTAATGTTTAGGCTTTGCTGTGTTGCCCCATCGAGACGTTGATGAACCGGCTGACTGATTTCCCTCTCGCAGACATCGACGAGTGCAATAGCGGCTACAACCTGTGCCAACGCAACGCCAACTGCATCAACATCCCCGGGAGCTACCGCTGCGAGTGCTCGGCCGGCTTTAAGCTCTCCCCCAGCGGAGCCTGCGTGGGTGAGCTCCCCCCTACCGCCCCAAGGGAGAGCGGATTATACCACCTTGTAGAACAGGGGTGTTTTAACGAAGACAGATGTAAGGCCCCTCCATCCTCTCAGACACGTTCTTAACCCTCGTGCCTTCCCTCCCTCCGCAGACCGTAACGAGTGCCAGGAGATCCCCAACGCCTGCAGCCACGGCGAGTGCATCGACACGCAGGGGAGCTACCGCTGTCTCTGCCACAACGGCTTCAAGGCCACCGCTGACCAGACCATGTGCATGGGTGAGTCAGCCACCCGGGAAAGGTGTTCATTTCTAAAGGGGAATGTCCAAGGAAGAGCGTTCTTGTTTATTGTGCTTTCATGTCACAACGCGATTCCCTGGGCCAGCAGGGCAGATTTAGATTTAGATAAGGGAAGAGGGATATTACCCTTTCTGGTGGGTAGACAAGCACAGTGAACCCTCGGCAGACCCTGACGTCTCGCCCCCGGGCCGCCTTCTCACCCCTTCTTCCCCAGACATTGACGAGTGCGACCGGCAGCCATGCGGGAACGGCACCTGCAAGAACACGGTGGGCTCCTACAACTGCCTGTGCTTCCCCGGGTTCGAGCTCACGCACAACAACGACTGCATGGGTAGGCCCAACCGACTCAAACCACAGCCCGGTCTGGTCGAGCCAACATCGGAGCTGTAAGCTGCTTGATTACTTCTAAAAACCCGAGGCATGCCACCTTTCTGACCAAAGTGCCGCTGTTTCCTCCTGTGTGCCGCGGTTTCCCCGTGTAGATGTGGACGAGTGCAGCGCGCTGGCGGGTCTGGTCTGTAGGCACGGCCAGTGCATCAACAGCCTGGGCTCATTCCAGTGCCTGTGCCAGGACGGCTACGAGCTCACCCACGACAGCAAGAACTGCATGGGTAAGGCTGCACCACAACCGTCCCCAACGACCGCCCACAGCACCTTCATTGACGTTACGCATACATTTCCCATCACTCTGCACAACTCTGGGGGGTCAAACCAAACGGGCGGAGCCTCCCTGAGACCTGTCTGACCCCTATTCTCCACCCAGACATTAATGAGTGTGTGAGCTTCCACGGGACCTGCTCGCCTGGGACTTGTCAGAACCTGGATGGCTCTTTCCGCTGCATCTGTCCCCCCGGATACGCCGTGGAGAATGACCAGTGCATCGGTGAGTCCACTGGGTGTGCGCTCGTGGCTAACGCATAGTATACAATGAGAAATAAAGCTGACAGTTTTAATTGCTTCACCAGAACCCTTCGTGTATTCTTGTGCAAAAAGGTAACTGAGTGTCATTCACTCAAGCACGAAGACAATGCTAATAAAACCATTTGCACATGTTCCGATGGTAGAAAAAAGCCTGCTGAGGGAACTGTTAACTCCGCGCCTGAGAGATTTTCTCCGTTATCACTTGCCCAGCTCGTGCTTGTCAGGGGTTGGCATGACCTGGAGTGACCCCGGCCATCTGTCCGTACTGTACCGTCGCCCAACTCGCTGCCTGCACGCTGCCCCCCTCTGGTTAGCACTGACCATGCCAACCTCCTCACGTCTCCTCTGCTCTCTCCTTCCCGCTGGCAGATATAAACGAGTGCGATGTGGAGGCCAACATCTGCCAATTTGGCACCTGTGCCAACACGCCGGGAAGCTTCCAGTGCAACTGCGAGTCAGGCTTTATGCTGTCCGACAACGGCCGCCGCTGCTTCGGTGAGAGGCCGCCTCCCGGTCCCGGTCCGACGGCACGCCCCGACCAATCACGGCTGTCCCTCACTTTCTCCTTCCCCTTCTCCCACTCCTCCTCCCGCCCCGCCCCCAGACACCCGCGAGAGCTTCTGCTTCACGCGCTTCGAGGCGGGGAAGTGCTCCGTGCCAAAGGCCTTCAACACCACCAAGGCCAAGTGCTGCTGCAGCAAGATGCCCGGGGAGGGCTGGGGCGACCCGTGCGAGCTGTGCCCGCGCGACAACGAGGGTGAGTCGGCCCGGCCCCTCAGAGGCAATCGCCTTTGTCCATTCACAACGCCTGTTCTTCACTTTAAAGAGCTAGCAGGAACCTAGCAGCAGGCGTATAGACACACAAACCCCATCTTGTTTAGAACCCGAGTTTTAACTGAAAGAAGCCGTCTCTCCTCTTCTCTTCTCTTGCAGCCGGCTTTGAAAGCCTGTGCCCCTACGGTCATGGAACCCTCCCTGGACACGGGGATACAAGGGAAGGTGAGAGCTACCACTGGTCTCTACAACCGTCACACACGCACACGCACACACAACACACACACGCACACATACACACGCACGTGCACGTACAGACACACACACAACACACACACAACACACACGCACACACACACGCGCACGTGCACGTCCAGACACACACGCACACACACTGGTATGGGTGCGCTCCCCACTGACTCTCCCTCCCTCCCTCCACAGACATAAACGAGTGCCTGGATAACCCAGGCATCTGCGTGAACGGCGCATGCATCAACACCGACGGCTCCTTCCGCTGCGAGTGTCCCTTCGGGTACAGCCTGGACTACACCGGAGTGAAATGCACGGGTGAGGGGATCCCCGTCCCGCTCTGCTGCTCACGCGTGTAATGTAGGGTCCCAAGGCAGACGGCAGCACCATTTGGGCTCAATCAGCCAGAACCGCATTTGCCAAGTGGCGTCGGTTTACAGAGAGGTGTCGAATGCTGGCTGGAGTGGCGTGAACAGCTCCCACATCTGTCTGTGATTTTGCACCGCCCTGACCCCCACATCTGTCTGTGATTTTGCACCGCCCTGACCCCCACATCTGTCTGTGATTTTGCACCGCCCTGACCCCCACAT
>JAOVYW010000029.1:743421-754541 GCA_025775045.1 Hiodon tergisus
CTGTCTGTGATTTTGCACCGCCCTGACCCCCACATCTGTCTGTGATTTTGCACCGCCCTGACCCCCATTTCTGTCTGTGATTTTGCACCGCCCTGACCCCCACATCTGTCTGTGATTTTGCACCGCCCTGACCCCCATTTCTGTCTGTGATTTTGCACCGCCCTGACCCCCACATCTGTCTGTGATTTTGCACCGCCCTGACCCCCATTTCTGTCTGCCTGGGCACCCAGACACGGACGAGTGCTCCGTCGGCAACCCCTGTGGCAACGGCACCTGCACCAACGTGGTGGGCGGCTTCGAGTGCGCCTGCCAGGAGGGCTTCGAACCCGGGTCCATGATGACATGTGAAGGTCGGTGATGCATGTGCATGTCCATGTTGTTTAGTCCCCTCTCCCCTGTGGGGCAGTCCACTCACCCCTGCGCCTGTCTGTCTGTGCCCCAGACATCAACGAGTGTGCCCTGAACCCACTGCTGTGCGCCTTCCGCTGCGTCAACACCTTCGGCTCCTACGAGTGCACCTGCCCGTCAGGATACGTGCTGCGCGACGACCTCAGGATGTGCAGAGGTGAGAGGGCGCTCCGTCGCCGTGGCAACGACAGACTGCGCTCACTCTGCCGGCGGGTGGACATCGTGGCTGCCGGGTAGACACCACCCAGAAACACGTGTGATTATTTACAGTCGCTGTCTCATATTCCGCTCCACTCCCCTCCCCCTCTCCCCGCCCCTGCTCCAGACCAGGACGAGTGCTCGGAGGGCCTGGACGACTGCGACTCCAAAGGCATGAGCTGCAAGAACCTGATTGGCACCTTCATGTGCATCTGCCCCCTGGGCATGCAGCGCCGTCCGGACGGCGACGGCTGCATGGGTGAGTGCCACCGAGAGGCGGGCCTAACGCCCCTGCACCAATCGGGGTTCGCAGAAACGGGAGGGCAGTCTGGGCCTTCAGCGACACACAACTCCAGTTCGGGGTCCGCAGCGCGCACTGATATAAAAACGGGGAGTGACATTCTCTGACTCCGCCCGCCTTTCCCTGGCAGACCTCAACGAGTGCCGCAGCAAGCCTGGCATCTGCAAGAACGGCCACTGCGTGAACACGATTGGCAGCTACACCTGCGAGTGCAACGAGGGCTTCCAGCCCAGCTCCACCGGCACGGAGTGCATCGGTGAGTCAAGGGCGAACAGCGGGCCTCCGCCTCGCATCCAGCTCACCCGCCCACGCGGCACGCTCTCCCCGTTTATCAACGCTCCCTTGTTCTCGGTGCCCCGCCCCCCTCCCCCGCAGATAACAGGCAGGGCTTCTGCTTCACGGAGGTGCTGCAGACCATGTGCCAGCAGTCCTCTACCAACCGCAACAGCGTCACCAAGTCCGAGTGCTGCTGCAACGGGGGCCGCGGCTGGGGCCCTCACTGCGAGCTCTGCCCCCTCCCCGGCACCGTGCAGTACAAGAAGATGTGCCCCCTGGGGCCCGGGTACACCACCGACGGCAGAGGTGAGGAAAGCGCCCACGGTTTAGGGTGGTGCTCTGTAATTAGCAGCCTGAAGGGGGCGATGTTCAGCCACTGGGGTAGGTTTCCTGAGGATCCCGGGATTTTAAACCCACCCGCCTGCATCGGTTATCAAATTTGACCAACGGCAAATTTCTTCTCAGTCTTCGATTATTTACATTACTCCTTAACTACTCTGCAATTAAACTGTCGTCTTAATTGATTTTCTATTGTTCGGTCATGTGAACATGTCAGCTTCAAGTTCAAGACAGCGTGACAACAATATGGCATTCTCAATTATCTCTGAAGATCATTCATTTTTAAAAGAATTGTTCCGGCACGTAGTTATTTGTCTAACCTTTGGTTTCTTATTGAAATAATGAGCCTATCCCTCACCATTTTCATTCACTTCATAACAAATGGGGTTGTGAATAAAATGACGCAGAAGAAAAATAATTTTGCTGCGTGTCTGAATTATACACTGTACTCCACTGTGCGTCTGAGTCCTGAGCGTGTCGACGTTCGTTATCCAGACATCAACGAGTGCAACGTGATGCCCAACCTGTGCAAGAACGGACAGTGCATCAACAGTATCGGCTCGTTCCGCTGTCACTGCAAGGAGGGTTACAGCACTGACTTCACCAGTACCTCCTGTGTGGGTGAGTGCCATCCCTCCCCGAAACCCGCCCGGGGGCGTCCCAACGCCGGGCGTTTATTACATCGCGTCGTCAGTCGCTCCGCTCGGATACGGCCGGATACCAGCAATTCAGTTTAAGCCCGGTCCTCGTTTTCACTGTTCCCTGGTTCCTGTTGTGCCCCAGATACGGATGAATGCGCCCAGTCTCCCAAACCCTGCAACTTCCTGTGCAAGAACACGGAGGGCAGCTACCTGTGCTCCTGCCCCCGGGGGTACATCCTGCAGCCCGACGGCAAGACCTGCAAAGGTGAGCAGCTCCGACCCTTCAGCCAGAACACGAAGGCCGTCTCTTCTTCAGGTGCCTTTCAGCAAACTGAAAGTGTCCTGTAGAGCTGGGTAAAAAAGGGTAACATTTACAAAGTAAATACTGAAATACGTATAGGATGCTGTTGAAATGTTCCTGTCCACGAACCAGACACGTTCGTCACGTTTTGGAAAGAAACATTGTGTCCTCCCCTTGTCCCCATGCGCAGACCTGGACGAATGCTCCACTAAGCAGCACAACTGTCAGTTCCTGTGTGTCAACACCATCGGAGGGTTCACCTGCAAGTGTCCCGCCGGCTTCACCCAGCACCAGACGGCCTGCATCGGTGAGCCCCGGACGCTGTGTGGGTCTGTGTGGGGGCATGTAGGTCTGTGTGTGCGTCCCGGGACGCTGGTGTCACTACCGAACGGAGACTCACCCTGCCCCCCCGACCGGCAGATAACAACGAGTGCAACAACCAGCCGGACCTGTGTGGCTCCCGCGCCTCCTGCCTCAACACCCCCGGGAGCTTCAGCTGCGACTGCCAGAAGGGCTTCTCCCTGGACAGCACGGGGCTGGCCTGCGAGGGTGAGCCGCCTCCCGCCTGCCCCGGCCACCCGCCCCCCCGGGTCCGGAGGATCTCACGCTCTCTCTCTCTCTCCGTCTCTCTCCTCCCCCCAGACGTGGACGAGTGCGGAAGCAACCACCGCTGTCAGCACGGGTGCCAGAACATGCTGGGAGGGTTCCGCTGCGGCTGTCCCCAGGGATATGTCCAGCACTACCAGTGGAACCAGTGCGTGGGTCAGTAGGCCCGGCTGTGTCCACAGCCCTTCCTCCCCACCTTACCCCCTCACTCCGCTCCACTCCGGAAAAGTCCCTGTTTCAACTAACCATGCACACAGTACATACTGAAGATATCCCTGGGGCTGATATGCTCAGATGTCTTTTCGTGAAGGGGGTCCGGGAATTATTTTCAGTTTCCCCCCAGGGCTAAATGGGTTTTTCTGTTCTCTCTGGTAAATGTCTTCAGTGTTAGTCTATTAAAAAAGCGCTATATGAGATCGTATCTGATCGACTGACCCTTACACCCCACCCCAGATGAGAACGAGTGTTCCGGGGCCCAGGTCTGTGGCTCGGCCTCCTGCTACAACACGCTGGGAAGCTTCAAGTGCGTCTGCCCGTCGGGCTTCGACTTTGAGCAGAGCGCTGGCGGCTGCCAGGACGTCAACGAGTGTTCCCAGGGCAGCAACCCCTGCAGCTTTGGCTGCTCCAACACCGACGGGGGCTACCTGTGCGGCTGCCCCGGGGGCTACTACAGGGCAGGACAGGGGTGAGCTCGCACAGCGAGGCGCAGGGCGTCCGTGAAGGCCGCGTCAGAAGCTAAAACATTTTAACGCACTTGATTTGATTCTGTTCATATTAAAACAATCCACGGCAGATTTGTTCCCCGAATATAACAATTTCACTTGGGTTAATATCGCTACGTATGTCCATTCTTTTCTGAGAATGTGTGTAAAGGCGTCAACATCTTTTTTAGCCGCATAATAGTCGGGTCTAGGAAGGGGCGTATACCTTTTATGATAATGATGCCTGCACTCCACGTTCTGATCTCTCTGCGTTTGGACTTTGCGTAGACACTGCATCACTGGCGCAGGGTTCCAGGGCCAGTTCGCCCCAGGCCCAGAGGGGGAAGACGACGATGCCCTCTCCCCAGAGGCCTGCTATGAGTGCAAGATCAACGGCAAGGGTGGCAGACAGAAGCGTAACGCTGGGGACAATGAGCTGGATCTGGATCAGGTACCCCCCCCCCGTTCTCTCGTTCTCTCGCTCCGCGTGCTAGTGTAATTGAGCAGTACCGAGTGACACTCCGGCTGTTTCCCCTCCAGGAGGCGCCGGTGAGCATGGCCAGCGTGGACACGCAGGCCTCCATCCCCATGAACCTGAGCCTGGCCGGGCTGCAGAACAAGGAGCCCCTGCTGGAGCTGCTGCCGGCGCTGGAGCCCCTGGAGAACCACGTGCGCTACGTCATCACCCACGGCAACCAGGGCGACCACTTCCGCCTGCTGGAGCGCCGCGACGGCAAGAGCGTCCTGCGCCTGGGGAGGAAGACCCCCCCGCCGGGCTCCTACCGCCTGCAGATTGCCAGCCTCCCCCTCTTCGGGCCGCGGCAGCTCCGGGAGCTGGAGGACCGGCACGACGCAGACTACCTGCTGGGGGAGATCGGCGATGCCCTGCGCATCAAGCTGGAGATCCACCTGCACTGAGTGCCAGCCAAGGACTGCCCACCCCCCGGCGTGTACCCCTGACGCGTTCCCCCCGACGCGTTCCCCTGACGCGTTCCCCCCGACGCGTTCCCTCCGACGCGTTCACCTGACGCGTTCCCCCTCGACGCATTCCCCCGACCAACCCCGCGGGTTGAAAAAAAAAAAAACTGAGTCAACCAACCACCATTTTATGTGTTCAGTATTTAGTTTTAGTTTTTGTCTATGTCATGGCCACCCCCTGTCCCCCTTTCCCCATCCCTTCGCTCCTCTACCCCTCCAGGGAGCCCTCTGCACCCCTCCCACCACACCCCCCCGTGGTGCAGATTGCAGGAAGGTGTCTGGGCCACACCTCTTCCTCCATCCCCTCGGCGTGGACACAGTAGGCACCGCTGGGTCCTGACAGCAGTGAAACCTCGGCCTATCAGTACTCACCGTCCCGTCCCGCACGGCCTGTCTACGGCCCAGAGCTGGATGTATCCAGTGATGCCGATTTGGGGGATTAGGGCAACATGAATGGAGTGCCAGTTACTTGATCTTAAGCTTTCCGTGGTCCTTTAAGGTTATTTGGACAAGCTGACTGGAAAGATATACATTTTATTGTGCCCCACCCCACCATACGAAACCGTCAGAATCAAATTAGGGATGGGGAAACTGACCAGTCAGCTGTGCTCTAAACATCCTTGCCCCGCCTTTCTGTAATCTCAGTGATGCCGTAACACATGGGGCTCGTGCGAGGGTCATGCCCTGCTCCAGTCAGTATTGTGCGTAATCGCTAGTCATCAGTGTTTAAGAGCAGATAAACCGTCTCTGCAGGGCTTTAGGGACAACGGTACAGCTGGAAAATACCGCCACTAGGTCGTCTCGTCCTTGCCCGTCTCTCTGGGCATTCGCTCGCGGCGTCACATTCCGTTACCTCACGCTTCCCTCGTCGACAGAACCGACAGGGGACGGGCCGTCCCTCAGAGCGCGCGAGCGACCCTGAGGTCCGACGCGCTTCGAACCCCGTGCCGCAAGCTCCATCGTGCACTGAAACTCTGCGCGTGCTTCAGGGAGGACTGCTAAACAATGGCCGTCCAACGGGTGGGAGCGGAGTCAAGGACCCCCTTCACTCTCCTTACCGGTCACCAAATGACCTAACCTTGACTGTTATATCATAACCAGGTGCAGCTAGAAACCAAATGCAAATGCAAGGGCAACCTTCAAACAGGGAGAGGTTTTAAATCAGTACGTTACCTACCAAATGAAAACAACCCTGCACACGCGAAAAACACTGAACCTCATTTAATGGAGACGTCAGGTCAACTCATTGCTGTTTGTTCTGAATGGTGCTAAACAATTTCAACGGTATCAAGGCTTAAAAGACTTGGTCTTAATTGCGAAGTGAAATTTTTATTAGGCCGTCATCGTTTGTGTTTTGTCTGTCGTTTTGTAATGTCTCAATGCTGAAAACCAATATTATTAAACTTGCTTTTAAAAATTTAAATGTATATTTTTAAAGTGAAATGTAGAATTTTTTAAGAGTTTCAAGGCTGCGAAAACCTAATACCAAATTCCAAACGCAAGATAAGCCGTAGAGGGCTTAAAAATCTGTAAATCAATTTTGGGACACCCCCTGGAAAACCACTGACCCGTCTGAGCTCACACCAACGCCGACGCTATGGTCTGCGGCTCAGCGAGAGACGTGGAGCTCCAGTGACAAAATGGAGATTGAGAAATCCGCTTTGTCCCAGAGAAGTCAACGTCTTGATTGTACACTGAAACGGGGTCTCGGTTACCAACGCTGACTCGACGCTCGACCATCCGAGCGCACGTTTTTCCGACTTTCAGTCTCCGATACTAAATAACAATCGCTCTGATCATCTGAACATCACGGCTACTGCACTGTAAAAAACAGCCTGAGCTATATTTATGCATAACCATTTCTAACATGGGAACCTGTATTACTTTATATCTTTTTTGGTTGGTTTGTTCTAGTTTAATTTGCCACTACATGTACATGGAAGAGTGTGTGTGTGTGTACTGTATCTCAGCTCCAGCATCAAACTTGAAATAGTTCTGTTACCAATCAGTCATGTAACATTTGTTTCTGAGGGAAAGTTCCTTTGATTCGATTTTTTTCCTTTTCTCCCCTTTGTAAGTGCTCAGGAGTGACTGTTCACACGAAAGTGCATTTCCCAGAGAAACCGAATGTAGGTTTCCATGACTACCATTTGAGCCATAACAGTCCTTCACCTTGGGCCTTTAACAGGACTTCCCTCAAATCCGTTTGCCAGTCAGACCGTAGACTGACTGCTGGGAGGATTCAACAAGCATACCTTTTGAGTTTGGGCACATACATTTGAAATCTGTACTGCTATTGATGGACCTTTGCCAAAAAAAAAGAAAAAGAATAATCAGTTGGTGGTTTTTTTTTTTTTTTTTACACTTTTGTCGGAAACACAAAAAGGCAATAAAAATATTTTGGGTTATATTTTTAAATGCTGCTTGTCCTATTTTCATTTGGCAGAACCACGGAAGCTAAAAGGCTCAAGTGTAAAAAATGGCCGACACACATAACTCACCTTGAATAACCTTAGAGAACCAGAGGAGAAAACCCCCGTTTTATTTAACAGAATCATCTCTGCATAGCAAATCGGAAACAAAAGTAGGAAAAATACCCAAACTACTTACAAATCTTTTACAAATCTGAAACCTCCACTCTATATCCCGTTCCTAAAGGGTGTGCTACGTCCATAATACAAGTCGAGAGAAAACACAGAACATTAGCAAAAAAGACACTTGGAATCAGAGTCAGAATACAAAAATAAAGCATATCTGATGTTCCTAGACATTCCACTGTTGTACCCAACTTGACTGGCAGGTTGGCTACAGCTAGGTGGAGGAGCGGACGTCGGCCCGGTTAAGGAGCGGTAGAGATATGGCTTTTCCTGTAAAAGACCTAGCAGTTACCGTCGACAGGGCTTAAACCTACAAAATTTATCACAATAACACGAAGCGAACATCCTCCTGGATTTCCTAAGGAGACAGAAGTGCAGATGAAATTAAATTGAGTCCCTCTGTCACGGGGAAATTTACAGGGGACAATAAAACAAAACAGTAAAACAACAACCACAACAACGACAACTTGGGGCACAATACACCTGAAGACTGGCCTAGTTCATTTATCCATCCAAAGGCAGTGAAGGTTAATTAATTCAGTGTCAGGCTATTCATCCTTTATGCAAATATTAGCGACAACAAATCGGGGATAAACATTTTCCTTAAGGCAACCGTCCCTGGTCATTGATTTTATGTTGAAACAATGCCGTTCAGCATAACGTGAGATGGTGGCATGTTGTTTGCATTTGGTCAGGAATGCGTTTGAAAGATTTTGACCTCCGGGTAAAAGCACTGTAAAACTGTGGCATGGAGGATCCTATCTGTGACCACTTCCGAAATGAAAACACAACATACTTCACATCTGACCTTTCCTCGGTGCTCTGTCGGTCACAGGACCGTGTAAATATTATAGAATTATATCTCCGTTATATCTTAATGTCTCTGCAGGAACGATGGGAAATAAGAGGACCGGAAGGGGGCGCAAATGGGTGCTGGAGGGTCCCGGGACAGGGCCGAGGCTTCATCTCAGGCAGCTGTCCGTCTTCATATCTCAGGCAGCTGTCCGTCTTCATCTCAGCTACACCAGCGCGTAGTCGAACTGACCCCTCTCCAGCCCCTCCTTGTGGTCCGTCCAGGACGAGGCGGGCATGCGGCTGTAGGGGTCCAGGAGGACCCGGAAGCAGCGTACCAACAGGAAGACCAGGAAGAGCAGCAAGAGCCCCACGAAGGCCAAGGCCGTGGTCTGCTCCACGTCCCCGGCCAACGGGGGGCTCGTCGGGGGCCCGGGGGACAGCAGCTCATAGTCCAGAGTGGGGGCATCGTTCATCCTCCACGGGGCCCGGCGGCAGAACTTACAGACCGTCTGGATGCTGGGGTGGGCAGACAGGTTGGCCAGATTTGGAGAGACCTGGACCGCAACAGAGCAAAACCTCCGTCTAAATCTCGTGATAGCTTCTGACAGCCTGATGCAACGGCGGGATGGAACTGACCACCCACACAATACGGCTTGACCCCCAAGCTACACAACCACATGCAGTTATGTGCCTTGATGAGACATGACACAAAGGGCTAACCAGATGTATAAATAACCCACTCCAACATGCAGGCGAGCACTACAATCTCGTCTCCTCAACGGAGGCTAATTGGCTGCAGATGGGATCCTCACATCCAGATGTTGTCTGTAGTGTGCGATAATTAATTACAGCCAAGGGAGAGAATCACAACATGTGAATGGATTGACAGCGCGGTTGCTATTTAAAGCATGCGTTGACAGGGTCAACCGATACCTGGACAAACAGTAAGTGCAGCGAGACGGTGTAACCAATCAGATCAACAGGGCCGTGAATCAATGACACAGCCTGTAAAAGTGATTGACCTTCAAGCCCTAGATGCTAAGATCATCAGGATGTGCCCGTGTCCACAGAAACGCCGGTGCTTTGAAACGGGAAGCTGAATGCGGCTGCTCCGGCTTATCTGGGCCTCTGGTTCTCAAAACCACCCACGACAGGAGTCTCTCCGAACTGGACAACTGGCCCACGGCGATCAATCTTTAACAGCAGAGGGTGGCCAAAGCAAGCGGAGGCGTCAATTGCGCCCAGCGTGTCTGTTCAGAAGTGGAGTATGACGGTCTTCTCAGCGGGTTTATCTACTGGGCCAAAGGTGGACTTAACAAGCGCAATCTTTGCCGGCCGGGTTTCTGGGACACTCCTCAGCGTACAACTGGACAACCATCAAAGCCATCATTCCAGAAGCCGGTGACACGTCCAGCCCGATTCCCCCTTTAAAAAACAAAACAAGAAACAGCACACAGCAAGCGTTACAACTACAGCAAGCATCTACAACGGCACCGCGATTTATCTCATTTAATTGCATGATGGCGACTGCTGTGCTAAATGTACTCTGAGATGTGATGGGTACAAACTACGTTAGCACTGATACTGTAAATATATGCCTTCATCAGCAAATTACAGCTTTTCTGGAAACACACCAATTACGTCTGTGGTAGAAAACAACAGGCCTACCACATTTCATTTCAGGAACGTACAACAGAATGAACGCATCACCCATGAAAATGTGAGAGAGGCGTGTAAGCGTTTGAGTAAATAAGAGGAGGATGACCAACAGGCCAGGGTGAGGGAATGAACAACGCAAACCTAAAGGGGGGAGGGGTTAAGCACATACCGATTTCCCACACTCCTCAGGGCCTGGCCCTTGGCACACCGTCCGGCACGCGATGCCGTCACCCAATCCGTCTCTCAAATGTCTTTCTCCGAGCCAGAGGTCTTTTCAACTCCGCTTCATCACTCAGTAATCGGGTCGTCCGAGTGTTTCCTGTGACAGGCGGGACGCACAGCCCGGCGTGTCAGCACACGTTTGGCAAGGCCGTTACGGTAATGTGTAGCTTCAACAGCCAGCCAGTACGCCTAACAAAGAAAGGAGCCGTTTTGGGTGTACCAGGCAGCCTTAACGTTGGGAGTTTACTGCAAAAATGTACAGGGGGCCAAAAACAGGAAAGTGCAGTAAGCGTATGGATATCCCCTGCTTGTTTTCAGGGGGTTTGGGTGGGGGGAATAAATGTTTCCGTTTGAACATTTACACCTCGTTACAGGACCAGGCACACATCCTTTTACAAAAAAGGTATAGATAAACTCATACATGCCACATGACCACATGTCCAGATTTTGCACAAATACACGTACACAAAATTCACACACACTGATGGCGTGCACAGTTGGAAGGGACCTGAATCGTAATCAAAGGCAAAAACACATTTGGAGCATGTGCTCTAAGCAAACACGCCTTCGGGACAGGAGGAGAGGCAACCTGAGCCCTGTTAAAGAATCCACATCGCCGCGGCGCCGCTGGCCGTGTGGGGCTGACAGAGACAGAGTGTTGCCAAAGCAGGTGACCATTCAATAGCGTTGAATTCACCGGGAGACAAAACATTTAACTAATTGCGTGTCACATGCGTGCGTGAGCAGCAAGCCTCATTTGAGCCCCGAGTAATGGAAATGGATTTGGCAGCCGCTTGAAACATCGGCGGTCGCGACTGGAACGCTCAATCACCGGTCCTTGACATTTTCACAACAGAAGGTCCCCGGCGCACCCCATTGGTTGTCACAGTACCCAACAGTTCAGCGGGACGGACGTTGTACACACCAAACTCAGTGTGGGCCTCCGTGTTTCCGTGTGGTTACCCGTTGTACAGTTCCACTCAGCCGACCGAGCACAATCAGGCATGCAAGTACTGATGAATTTACAGTCCTTTACATGTCTGTAATGTCAGACAAGTACTGATGAATTTACAGTCCTTTACATGTCTGTAATGTCAG
>JAOVYW010000029.1:758629-771998 GCA_025775045.1 Hiodon tergisus
GGGACACAAACACCGTTTACACCGGGACACAAACACTGTCCTCTGAACAGCTGAGCATCCCCTCTCCCTCCCATCCGCCCTCCAGCCCTGCAGTAGCAACGCTCACCAGCATCTTTACATTAGGGTTAGGGTTGATCCGTTGTTAGTAAAGACACGGTCAAGAATAGTGTGCTCAGGACCGCAGCAGTACTAGTGTGGTAGCGGGGGGCAGAAAGGTATCACAGGATCTGGCATTTTTTGTCGTTATTTATAATCGTGTTCAAAACCAAGCACAGTCAGGCATAAAGAACATGGGTTGTTCCCAAAATAATCCTGAAGACAAGCGGAGGCTCACTCTGAGGCGAGGCAGAGGTTCAAAGATGGTTATAATGCCCAAACGAATACCAAAGTAAGAACACTGAAAACCAAAACTGCATTAATCCTGGGCGTTAATGACTTGAGCCAAAATAAAACCAACACAAAGAAAGAAAAGAAAAAAACACAACACACCTCAAAGTGACATGGAGTCTCCAGAACAGCAAGGTTAGAAACGGGTCTCCCCATCCTGCTTTCAAAACAACAGACAAACTGAGCACACTCGGATTCTGCACCTTATTTTTATTTGCGACATAATTTGTGAAATTTCATCGGTGGTATTGAATTTGGGGCGTTACAACGCGCTCGCTAATGGAGAACAAAAACCAGAAAACCAGAATCTCCAACAGGACCAAATCCCCCAGGTCCAATTCCACACTATAAATACCGCCTTGACAGTAGAAACGGGTATTTTTAGAGACCTACGAAAGACCACTCTGTGAATAACATTCCTATCCCCCCTCACTACAACCTTCCCCCTCTCTCTAACAGGCTCCCTCTGTGCAAACCCGGGCCATTCCGGCCGTCAAGGAAGGTAACGGAGATGAAGCTGGACAATTAAAAAATACCGTCGTTCCAAACTAAAGCGCCATTTTAGCACGCCCGGTGGCTACAATCGGGTTGGACTCGCTCCGCCTTGGCTGAGCTTGCACTGCAAGGCAAGTAAAACAAGGGAAAGACCTTCTGACCGCTGACCTTCTGACCGCTGACCTTCTGAAAGAATACTATCGCCACAGGAAAAGAACGACTTGCACAGTCAAATAACGCCGTGGTGAAACACTGCAAATATAAATACCGTTTCCTCAATTCGCCTTCTTAAGTTCAAAGTACCCACGCATGCCCTTTAAACATTACGAATCAGCCCCTTGAAACGACAAAACTTAAGATTTTTATCTAGTCCATGCAACTTTAACAGGAAATAATTTTCCTCAGACATAAGCTGATTTATTTTGCTTTCTTTCTAAATCCCCACAAAAATCATTTCAAATACACACCATATTACAAATAATTTCATATAACAATTATATATATTTTTTGGGACCCTTCTGGCTCCCTATAAACGCTGTTCATGTTGATGACTAGACCGAGCTAAAAAAAACCAACACGAAACGTCAGTGAAAACTCTCTCTCTCGTTTCACACTTGGGTGATCCAGAATCAACCCGCTCCAGCAAAAAACACACTGGCAGTGTTTTCTTTTAATATTAAAAATAGCGTGTACATTAAAAACTGCCGGTCCCTTTAAACGGTCACACAGAAAGAACACTGTAGCTTTCAAGTCTGCACAGCTTTAATTTACTTCCCAAATCGCAGGACTCGCCGTTCGGCTCTGCAAGGGGGAAGGCAGGGGTGGAAGAGAGGGAATCCTACGGGTTTCCTGTACCTTATCAAAACTGTCCACATTTTACTGGCTCAGCACGAGCGTCCTGGACCTAAAGGGACGGGGAGGAGGGCCAGGCTGCCCAGGCAGTGGGAGGGGTGAGACCGAGGCATACCAAATCTCTCAAAATAAAGCCTCTCCCTTCACAAACGCACCGATACGACATGACTCAGGCGGCGGCGGCGGCGGCGGCCTTGGGAGGGAGCCAAACGGGAGGAATATGGAAAAGTCAGCGCTCACCAAGTCAGAAACGTCAGCACTTTCTAGGCCTTCACAGGAAAGGAAATGTATGCCAACCGTAAAATACTACAGTATATGCATCGCATGCTGAGCAAATAATTATATTGTAAGGGGGTTATGGTTGAGGGGGATGAATGTCTTAACAACGTCCATTGTGAAAATGTCGAAAATAGTTTAATTCCATCTGCGATTTGGAAGGATCGAAGGATTCGCACACATGGGAGACTGAGTGTTAATCGACTCCAAACTATTCCAGCACGAGACAGTAAATCCCCCCCCATTTCAAACGCGTAACTTCAAGAAGTTGTAAGAACTGAACTTCCTGGTGCACGGCCTCAAGGGAACCGTTGGCGCTACAGATTTAGTGGAGAAAGTAAAGCTTAGTAGCACATTTAACCGTCAGCAGATTCCTGTCCAAGAGGCCAATCTGCCTCCTAACAAAGAAAAATTAATAGCCCTGAGCTCAGGACATAAGGCTACCAGCCTATCTTTAATGGTGCTTCACCAGCAGAGTTGGAGCAAAGAGCTTATAAAACCAGTCTCAGGGTCGGTTATCAAATGGCCTTGGATTAAGGGAATGATGAATATTTGAAGAGCAATCTTAGAAGGAAACGGAAGCGTTGCAGAGATAACCAAGGGCAGAATGTCATAAAAGTTGACCCTAGATACCTTACTTTAAACCATGAATAAAAACAGATGCATTTTATAATTTTATGCCAAAATGATTTTTTTTCTTCCAAATTGTACATACATTACAGAGGGGAAATGCTTGAGATCTTGAAACTAAAGCGGACAATCTTAGTGTAGCTCCATTACATTGTAATCGGCAGTGGCACCAAGCTGGGTTACATGATGAATAAGGTTTACCACACCTACTTCGGATTAAAGAAGAAAAAAAATAATCTTCACAATTCTTTACAGGTTGTAATAAGGTTCTTATTATCTGAAATAATCTGATCATAAAACCACGAGCTACAGATGTTTAAAACCTTAAAAGGCACACCGATTGCATATTGAGAAGAAATTTGAAATTAATTTACACATTTAAAAACAAACTTTTATTTACAGGATGGCTGCCAATAATAATTAGAATAATGAATTAAAGAAAAACCAGGCACACAGGGTTTCGAAATATGTTTCATTGAAAATAATTTTTTTCTGAAACAAACGAAAACCCACAGGGTCAAATTATATTACAAAATGTTAATTCTGCTCATTTTTCGTTATTCACTAGGCCTACAAACCCACATTGTCATATCAATTTCATGGCACATTGATTTACCTTATGCGTGAACTTTCGGATTTCGTCGATAGAAATTCATCATGAAAGGGCAGGCACTGTAAATACAGGCCTGTGTTTGCGGCTGCTGGTATGTCCAGTAGGAATAGTCATCGTAGAAAAATAGTGTTAAACTGTAAGTATGGACCGTTGCGTGCAATTCTACATTGTTGCCATTGTGAATGTTATTTCTGCTTTTGCGGAGAAAACGTTTTTTAAACATTTATTTTTTTTAAAGAATTGTGTCTCGATTCCATAACGGATACAAAGACAACACCAAGCATTGAACAACAACGAATGCCTCGCACGCATGCTATTACCATGTGTACCATGACGTTACTTGCATTTTTGTTCTTGTATGTTAATCATTCTAACGCTTCCACTCAAATGCTCGGGAAGCACGCACTAGCGATGAACTTACAAAACAACGAACTAATTTGTAAGAACAAACGTTGCAGAAAATGTCTGAAAATTCTAAATTCCAAACTAGGATAGCGGAGTACGTCGATTCCACGTTTCATAAAATATTCCGGTACTGTTGGAGAAACAGTTTCAGGTCAAATTCAACCACTTCAAATATACATTTATTGCGGAAGTTTGGCAAAGCGGCTCTGTGATTAGCTAATTGTGTTTTGGCATTTTGATTAAACAACTTTAGCTTTTATTATCAACGTAAAGATCTTTAAGTCAATGTGACGCATTAATAGCGACGTTTTTTAAAATGTTTTGGAATAAAACTGCCATTTTACTTTAGGTATACGAACAAAACATGGTTAATGGAGAAATATGTTTTCAAATGTAAAAAATTAAAAGGGACAACGCTGTATTGATGAATGAAAGCATTTGAGAAGCTGTGACGTCCGTTTTGTTAAGCGAGACCAAGAGTAAAAGGTTGTTTTTTATGAAAAATCACTAACTTGAACTACACAGCCTATAAATATAAATATTTGAAACTAGACAGAACCAAGTCTCAATTACAGTAGAGTACAGTATTGTCATGAAGTTAACATTCAGTGACTATAGCGTATTGATGAAATATATACATTTACCACGTACATGTCTTTTACACTAATTCAAAGACAAAAAATATTAAGATTTTCACAAACTGTTTGAAAAAAAAATTGACTGCCTGGTCACTTTGCAATACCAGAAAAACGAACTTCACAACAACATTCAGTTACAGACAATATTACTAATATGAACTGAAACTTGAGAACGTATAGCAAAAGAATAAGTACGTACCGGTGATTCTGGGCAGGGGTTCACGCTGATAGTCTGTAGTGGTTATCGTTCGGATAACGAAAACTTCTCGCGGTGGTTTCGATGTGCGCTTCTCTCTAATAGCCTCGCGAGCGGGCATCTGTTTAACAAAAGATTTGACAAAGTGCCAGCCTCTTAAAGCGCTCGGACCCATTTAACTACGAGTCATCTACCAAACAGAACAGGGGGCATATGTTATCGTTATCGTCAATATCAGTAATAATCTTGATTTTGGTGTTGTTAATTACGGTTATGAACATCACAAGAACAGCAACAAATACAACGAAACAGACTAATACTTTGTGGTGGTTGTTTGTTATTACACCCTTGACAGAGTTTTTCTACTATTCAGCAGGGGTTTTAGAGTTTGTTTATGTTTTTTAGGTAATCTGAATCTGTCCAAGTTCCTTAGCGTTGTTTCCAGTATGTATTACTGGTAGGCTACATTATGTGCTAAACAGAAGCTCAGGACTGTGCAAGAGTCTAGTGTGTCAATATTTTAATTATCATTACGTGTCAGTCCTAAATCTTGTTGTAAGGATCTATTTGTTTTACCTTACACTGAAAGCTCACGGAGAAATACTAAAATACGGAGTGAATAATAATAATAATAATTTTTCAGTTTCTAAGATTGCTCATGTCAAATTTCTTTTTGGTGTCAATATCACTGAAGCTCGGACTGCAGCCTAACATTAACTAATCATCTTAGATACGCTATAACCAGCCCAGTGGGTGGCACGGTGGCTAAAACCTTTCCTTGCAACCAGCAGACTGCACAGAGCCACTGAACATGGTAATTGGTTGTTTCAACAGAATATACAGCTATAGTAAAATTCTGCTAAGCAACTACGTACATTGTAGTGGAATGAAGGGGGAAGGGTCCCTTCACCTGAAGCCATGTGCAGATGTGCCCTTTAATTGGGTAATTAGGGTAGGATCATCCTCATCGTCAATTAGCGTCAGGATTAAGAGGGATGCAGTCAGTCTCCTCAGGCCCGCTTGGGGAGAACCCGATTGAGGAGGTTTCAGAAGTAACAAACGGATACTGTGTGAGTTGGAAACCACGGGTGGTCCGAATGATAAGAATAGCATAAAACATCATTCTAGTGTCTGGGGCTTTGAAGTAAAAGGGTTGAGGGTTTCCTAGCCACATGCTGAGCCACATCATGTAAAGACTAACTTCTCGGTGCGCGTTCCGTTTGTTCATTGTAAATAATAAAGTTGTGTATCTTAACATACGACTTTAATAATAACCAAAACCAGTAACCGTAGAATTAGTTTGCTGTGAAATTAAGAGCTGGACACAAAAGGTGAATGCAGAGGCTTGTGCTTGTCAGTGGCTTCTGGGGGAGGAGAACGCCTGCACCTGGGACAGACTGACACGATTTATTACTCTGTGGCCCTCTAAATTTATCGGGCTACCCAACCACTCTCGAGAAGAAGTTCCGTCTTCGGCTTGCTCTTGCTACAGCAACGGCGTTTTCCCCCGCTGCCCGCTGCCCGCTGCCCGCTGCCCGCACCACAAACTCAGGAGGAATTATCTGCCCGGGCCTACATTCTCATTTACATCCAGATTAGCCCTCAAACCGCAGAATCCATGGCAATACCTTGGGAAAGGCCGAGTCATCGATACGTTTTGTACAAGTTCACTGATTGGACATTTATAAAATCTCGTAAAAGCTTTGAGATGCTGGGTAACAGCAGTAGGCAATAATTCCAAAGGCGCCGCTGAGGAAAAAGCCGACACACACTTGTTCACACGAGGAATGGTTTAACTTTCCCTTTTGGTCAGTTTTACGAGTGCCATGAAACATAAAAAATATGTGACCCCCCCTCATACCGGATACTAGACCAAAATTTAAAAATCTGGTAGAACTGAGTGCCCGGGACCAGCGCTCACTTCTCTGCCCGTACAAGCCCACAGCCGACCAAAGCACCGGGCTGATACCCGGTCCCTGCACCAGCCTTCACCCTGGAGAACAGGTCCTGGCCTGAGGCTGAGATGCACCATCATTACAGACAGGATCCGCGTGGAGTGCAATTTAACAGGCCAGCGCAACTCACTCACTGACCTCTCCCCTGCTATTGTCGGAGCTCGGAAAGGCTTTCCATTAGCGATAACAAAGTAATCCTCGGTGCTGACATAATGACTGCCAATGCACATTCAAATACCCCCCGGTCTAAGTTGGTCTCCCAACAATCTTCATTTTCTGTTTCTAAATCGTTAGACAGCGTTGAAGTGTTATTGGACATCTGGTATTTAAGAAAAAAAAAAAACCTCACATTGATTTGAACAAGCGATGGAGGAAAAGAACAGAACAGTGTCTTTATTATAAATCTACCCTTACTTCGTAAATAGGGGTACAATTCACCCTCACTGTTAAGCAGTTCTTGTATGGGCGCGCGTATCATACGTGCCATCATTGTGAGAATGTCATTGTGCCGCCCGGTTCGGTGTTCAGTGCTTAGGGAAGCGTGGTCTCACACTCCCTGAGTGGCAGAATTGGCAGATCTGAGGCCTGTTAACCAGGGTGACTGGATGGAACCAAGGAGACAGCAGGAAGGCAGGTGGCCCAATCCAATCAATAACTCTGATGATGAGATCCGAGGGGTGTCGTTAGCGTCTCCCTCGAGCCGCCGGCGCCTCCTCTTCCGTAAAGAGCATCGCCTTTCCTCTCTGAACGCAAGCACAACTCGTTAACCTTTACAGTTTCAAAAGACTTTCCTCCATTTTCCTCCAAAGACTCAATATTTAGTTCTTCTTCTCCATCGTAAAAAACACAGCGTAGCTATTCCTTATCCCTTTGAAAGAATGAGAACTGCGTTGGAGTGACTAATTTCAACACATAGTGACCACAACAATGACAAAGAGCCCTTCAGTGACCGCCAACGCTATGTAATGCTAGTTGCATCACGGTGCTTTTAGATCTGACCTATTCACCCATGAAATGGAACCCTTGATTTAACAGGCAATCGCAGCCACAGACGAAGACATCCATTCCAGTTTA
The DNA here is from genome assembly GCA_025775045.1 of Hiodon tergisus. Classification (NCBI taxonomy): domain Eukaryota; kingdom Metazoa; phylum Chordata; class Actinopteri; order Hiodontiformes; family Hiodontidae; genus Hiodon; species Hiodon tergisus. Next base: position 766,151 of record JAOVYW010000029.1, read on the forward strand.
AGTAGCACTGATGCAGTTCATTAAACTTGAATAGACCATACATGCATAGAAACCGACAAACCAGAATTATTTTAAATATTAAACTGTTCAAAGAAAAATACGCACATTTATGACACAAACTCTAAGGACTTCACATTTAGCCATTCACTATCATGTTTCTCTCCCTACCCAACCTTCTTCCCATACAATTGATGCCCCAAACTGCTCATTATCTGGTTAATTTTCACTCTGACATTTCTTTGGACTTTGGAAAAATCCAAGCTACTCCTTTTTTTTTAAAACAGCATTAACATCCTTCATTAAAATTGATTTCGTCTGCCATGGAGACTAGATTCAGGGACTATGTTCGTCAGAGGCATGGTTCTGCCAGCGTTTTGAACACATGATCCCCCACTCATGTGTTTGCTTTTCTGGCTTCCATGGAGACAAGTGGAGCAGAAAGGAAGGGCGGTTTCTTGCGTTTCCCCAGTGGTTTCCCACCTGAGGTGTGGATGATCGGTGATAAAGTCTTAACTGTTATTGCTGTGACTAACCCAGCAAATAACATGTGACTCAGCACTGCACAGTAATCTTCACAACAGTTTTAGTTTAATATGCCAGCCATGCATTGTAACAGGAAAAACAAATCTGGTCCGTTCCATAGACTCTCGTTCACGAAGGGTTGTGTCAAATGTGGTGATTGGGGGAACGTTGTGTGGACAGAAGAATGGCGAAAATTGAGGTGAGTGGATCAACTTCACAAATTACCAAAAAAATGAATGTCCCAGCGGATGTCAGGGGTTGAGCATTCAACGAATCAGTGCAGAGAAGATGGAATGCAGAGATTGGCGAGGTCAGTATTTACAGTCGGCATACGGGGGTTCAGGCCACACAAGGTGCGCATTCCTGGTCTGTGTTCCTGAGCAGAGGCTCAGGTACGTAGGATAGAGGACTGTAGTGCAGAATGAGCCCCGAATCACAGTCCTCTTAAAGCCTCAGTCATCCAAGGACAACTGGAGACCGTCGATACTCATCAATAAGGTAATTCCAGCAGGAATGAGGAAGTGCAGAATGGGAGTGGAATGTGCGGAACAAATCTTTCAATGACCTTGGGAATTCAGTTTGAGAATTTATACATATAGAGGGTGGACAAAATAATGGGAATAACTTGTGTTGTGAAGTAACCAAATCGCTATTGAAAAGCATTATATGCATGTGTTTCGCATGAATTCAATACTAATTACCAACCGCTATATGTGTCCGCTATAAAAGATGTCTTCCGTTTTTCCTCCCATTCAGCTACAAGAGCGTTAGCAAGGCCGGATCTGATGTTGGGCGATTAGGCCTAGCTCGCAGTCAGTGTTCCAATTCATTACAAAGGTGTTCAATGGGGTCGAGGTCAGGGCTCTGTACAGACCTGTCAAGATGAAAACTAGTTTTGTTTTTTTGTTTTTTAAAGCCATTTTTGTATGGCCTCCCTATGTGTATTGGGGCATCGGACAGTTCTTGTGCTGACTTTGCTTCCAGAGGTAATTTTTGGAACTTGTTGGTTTCTGTCCTCAGTGTTGTAACACAGAGAACAGAAAATTTTTGTTTTTGTGTGGTCGTAATTATGGATGTTAAATTGCACGAAACAGTGGTTTCAGCATTTATTTTTCATGTACTCGTGAGAGTGTTCAATTTAATGTTATTTCTTCACCTTTAGTGTTCAGCACTTCTGAGAATTTGTTCTGGCACCTCAGCTAAGTATGTGAAAAAACTAAGACATTTGACACGTTTTTTTCATTTGTTATTATGTGAAAAACAAACCGTTAAAACAGCGAGATGTTTCTTTCTTGTTGTAACCTCGAATTGAGCACACAAAACATGTGACCTTTTCTGTGCGATCGGGACTGACATTTTCACTGTAAATTCTTAAATTCTTGAATCATCCCAGAATCATATACACCCCCTGTTGTATATGCAACTGCCCTCGTTGGCTCTCCTCTCACTGGAAACAATACCTTTTTTTTGTTTTGTTTTTGTTAAAGGAGAGGCTTGTTCGCTCACCTCGGAGCCCATCCGTATAACCACCTCCAATTCAGATTGGCGATTAGTGTTTTGCGTTGAGTGGAAGAAACATTGTCCCCTTGATTTAATTGTAGTTGTGCTGTAATTGTTACAAAAAAGTTTTTTGTATTTGGGCATATACACCCCATGTTGCTGACGATAGATTCTTACCAAGGGAGACAAATCTCTCTCTCTCTCTCTATGCAAATTCCTGCTCTGGTTGAAAGCTACAAACCGAGATGACTGCAAGACGTCTGAGAGATGACGGTTTACGTGGATAACATGCTGACAGGATCAGCTGACTGATGACAGACAATTTACATTTCTCCCTTGATCGGGATCATCTAAAAGGCCTGCAAGATTATTGAAGATTTTAATAAATAGCTGAAACGATCCAGAAACTAATGAGGACAGAGTTGTACCGGGACGGGAATTGGCTCTACAGTAGCGATGCGTCACTTTCAACGCCCTGAGTTTCGAACCTATACTCAGTCGACACTTCCTAGCCCGAGACTGTTGAGCCCATTCCTCCACCTATACTCACAAGTCAGTAACAGGGCATCTTCAGTGCCCTGGGAACTGCTAGGTTCCTTTTCACCTCACTTATTCACACAGTCAAGGAGAGACGACATTGGGATTCTCCTACCTGAAACATTTTGGAACTTTTTTTTTTAACCAATGAAACCAATAAAATCTACTGTTAGCCTCGATGGCTGGATTAGGTTCACTCTGCTCTAGAACGAAGGACGACGAAACAGTTGTTTCTTGACACGGAAAATGTCATCGCTTTTAGACATTTTGTCAGTGTCGTTTATAATCAGGCTGAAATATAATTATTTTAAATTCGAAATTCAGCTGACATTTTACTAATTGTATGATATTTTGCGTGTAATTACTGCCGATTTGGAACGGAACGCTACCAGCCCAGAACGCATCAATTATAAAAACGTAAAAAAGCGTTACTTATGATTGACGGAGTACTGCAGGTAATTAGGGGCTGCCAAATGGGATTTTACAGCAAGTAAGTATGGTTTTTATTGATGGGCTTCTCGTAATTACATTAATTACATTAAGACTAGTGGGTCTGAGTCCCAGCGACATGGTGTAAGACTTCGTTGTGTTTAATGAAAAAGTCTGAGGAAAGCCCAAGAAGTTTCGTGCAAGGCGGTTTAATGAATTTCACAAATTCTAGTGTCGGGGCTGGTCGGGCTTTTGAACAGAAACGGCAAGTTGCGGAGCTGTGTTATGATACATGGTGCAAAACATGATCTTCAATATAGCCAGAAAGGCGGAAACTGGATGGTGGGAGGTGGAAGAATTCGGCCGTTAAAATAGATTGCTTTTTAAAGCAGCCTTCGGAGGGAAAAAAAAAAGGGGGGGTGGGGGGGGCGGTTGATTTTGATATTTTAATCTAGGGTTTAATTTCCTGCCTTTTCATATTTTATCAAAAAAGTTTCCCCCACTTCTACACCACACAGCCCCAGCCCCCCGAATCCATCATGTAACCTGACTTTAATATGCTTCACCATGGAACATAACTCATTTATCATGAAGCGGGACCCGAGCTCCGCCAGGCCACGGATTTCATAGCCCAGTAAGCGATGCATAAACCGGCCGTAATGCTGCTATTCATTCTGCCAGACGGACCGCGCTCGATCTGTCGGACACCCGCCACCTAATGAGACCCGTGCCGAGCCATGGGTCTCTCTGCGATGAATCTCAGTTTTTCCCGTGGCCTGTTGCCGGGAGTGTGAAAGTGGGAGCGCACATGCCCGTCTGTGGAAGCCCTCCGGAACGAAACCGCTGCGCTTGGCGGTCCGTACAATGCACCTCACGGTCAGAATCGGTGCCTTGATTGATCCACGCGTTTAAAAGGGTTGGTTCATATGAGAAACAGGGAAAAACAGACCTGCTGTGAACAGCTGATATGGTAATGTGGAATGATAAAAAATGACCTGGCCGCTCTCAAGGACTGCTTTTACCTAACGTGAACGACGAGCGCTGCGCATTGTTGAAGCGCGTCAGTCATAAATCAGTTTAGAGTTTTTTTCTTCAGTGCACTGGAGTTCATGGCTTACCTCGTTTATTTTATAGGAAGCTTACATCGTCCTTTACTCATTAATGTGAGAAACAGAACGTGCCGATGCTAACATAACGTTAAGTGAAATGCATCGCTAGGTACAGGGTGCCGAATCTGGTGCACTGTGGGCTAGAGATTTATTAATAGTTAGCAATAAATTCAATGCCCCGGTTGACTATAACTCTACGTCGTATATCAGTAAAGACGAGGAGTGGTCAGTTTAATGGCCATAGACCATGTGGTCGAACAGCCATTGCATGAAGACAACCCCCCCCCCCCCCCCAACATAAACGCACACTTGTAACCTTTGCCCAACAGCTCTCTGGGCCATATTCTCTCAATGCTTGACTGCATTTTTGCAGCCTGGATCATTTCTCCCGGTGTACAGAAATTAATTCAGCCGAAGCGTAGGTCCTCATGGGCCGACCCTGTTAGATAGAAGGTTTTGCGGCTCGGAAACGATCCATTCCTCAGAAGAAACGGAAAATCGCATCAGTCTCTGCAGAGATTCATGGTCTGGGCCGCGTGATTTATTACTCAATCAAAGTCGTCATTCAGGTGAGGAGTCAGAACTGTAAATTGCCCTGGGACCAGCCGTGGCATTCCTCAGCGACCCCACCATCACCCGGCTCTCCCCACAGGCGCGGACCGGGATGGGACTCCCTGTGACGTGGGAGAACCTGCCCACGGCCCTGGGGAAGGTGGTGGGACCCAGAAAGCGTGGGCTTCGGCGTTGATGGATGGGACGTCGCAGCAGTCCAGGAAGTTAATCTAATAGGATCTCCGTCATCATTACTGTTATTGATAGGCCACCGGGAGACGGACTAGAGCTGGAGAGAGGTCCACCTACCGTTCTGATTTACACTCATAGACTAAACGTCGCTTTGACCAGTGCAAACAATCACATGCGACACACGGCAGCGTCTGTCCCCAACGGCGTTTGTCATCGGAGAGTACGGGGGAGGAGGGGCAGGGGCATGCTGGGAATTGAGAGAATGGTGAGGAGCAGAGGGAGAAGCACAGCATCCTCACGCACCACGCACGAGCGGTGACCTGTTCCGGTTCCTTCCGCAGCCAGAACACTCTCCTGACATGCATTCACAGCACAGCTCCACCCGAGGTCTCGGACCGAGTCTAATCTTCACCCTTCACTTCCCTCCAGCCGACATCTCCATGATCTCATCATTCCCTCCATGCACCCGGGAACACCTTGTCTGTGAAGTGTCTGCATCAAGATTACTCACTGAGAAAAGTCCCGATGTCCATACTGCCCATGACACGATTTGTGTCTGGTTAAGTCAAAAAGGAGCATTCAAAGCCTTTTCAGCTCTTCAGGACCCCTTTTCTCTGAGATAAGACTAAGCACTAAATCTTACACCAAATTCCTTTCCTAAACACCGCTAATAGTAGCTTACTGGCATCGATAAAAATGAGATTTGCTATTCCGGTCCAGAAACATACAATTCCAATTTAGAATGCACCTTCGTGCCTTTCGAGCGCCTCAGCCGGGAAAGGCGCTCGCCTGAGTACAGACTGAGCACGGGGCCGGTTCTGACCGGAAGAGCAATTGGGCAGCGCTGGGTGGTTGAATCAACCTCTCGGCTCGTCGCTGACAAATGTCTACCATTAGCTTCAAGGCTTTCTGTACTGTCCAGAGGGACACGCCTCTCCTTCACTTTGGCGCTAAAACACTCGTTTGGGGCTGTGCAGCCTGAGTAGAAAAGGGACAGGTGGCCCCGA
>JAOVYW010000029.1:782203-795267 GCA_025775045.1 Hiodon tergisus
GGAAGTCTTCACAGTTTCAGATTCAATCGTTTTCTGGGAAAGGCAGAGAAACAAGCAAACTTTTGAGTTTGACCGACGGGCACGAGTTTCATTCTCGACGGGCACAATTCAAATCCGTGTCTCTGTTCCGCGAGTAACAAAAAAGAAACCGCGATTAGATAGAATACATTTGTAGTTTAAAACAAGGTAATACCGGCCAAAGCGTATCATGCTAGCGATCATCAGGCCTATTCCTAGAAAAAACATTTTCAAAAATCGTCACAGAATAAATATTTGTTAATAATGGTATGATGTTTGATCTATCAAGCAGGTGGCCCATTGTTTTGATTTGGAACGATTTCCTTCTTTGGCAGCCAAACATTTTTCAGGTTTGACGCAGCTTACCCTTTTTATACCACATACAGAAGAGAAGTCACGCCCGGACCCCGTTCCTGTGCGCTCCCCCCCCCCCCAAAACGGCCGATCGGAGCAGCACTTCTCACAGCCCTGCATTAAAAACCGAACGGCCCGCTTACGTATTTCCTCCTGGCTTGCTTGAGCGCCTCCGACTCCTCCAGCCTCTTGGCCTCCTCCCGAAACTTCCGGATGTTCTCCTTCATTTCCTTGTTTTTGCTCAGCTCCTGCTTCAGGCTATCCACAAACTCCCCCAAAAAGCCTTTGCGGCCTCCTCCGCCCCCCGACGCATGTCGTACCTGAGGAGCAACGCGAGGGGGTTTAGGAAATGGTAACGGGCACTGAACCTGAAAGGGGGAACGGAAACATTACCGCCCCAGGAGTCGAGCACCATTCACGCATGGAAACCAATAAAAAAATAGTCACTGCGCGCTGTTCAATCAACTTGGTGACACGGCACTCTTTCAGTACTTTATCGCCACAAAAGCCATTTAGAGATCATGTAACATGATGTCTTTTTTTCTCTCTCTCTCCGCAGTTTGAAAACCCAATGGTGCCAGCACATCCTGACTCGTCGATACGAATCCTGCCAGCGCAAAAGTGGCGGGTGACCAAGCAGTACGATTGGTCTCTTCAGATCCAAACGCTGGCGAGCCACTCATCTCTTTTACACACTACAGGCCACACAGCCTGCACAAGAGGTTCGCCGCCCATTGGAGGATAGGCGCACAAAATAAAAAGAGAGTAACCGGCCTCATTTAGGGGAGGTATCTAAACCAACTTATTTGCTCCTTCTGTGATATGCCTATGTGATTCTAAGTTTGTACCTCACGCCAAACCTTAATCATGCAGTTTAGCCGTTTTTAACTGTAACTGAGTTCAACATAGGAAACCGTTCAAGACCATCATAGAGACGCATGGGTACATTCTACCTCAATGAACAAAAATTACAAAATTAAAGTATGCATCAATCATTTCTGTCCTGGTCATTAAAAGCAGGAACTGCGTTACCTGAGGCAACAGTGTGGTGGGCCCACATATCCTGTAGACTTGAGTTGTAGTATACGTGGGCACATTTAGGCGAGTGGACAGAAGCAGACAACTCCTTCTGACACTGTGCTGGAGAGGGGAAAAACAAAACCGCAAGTCACACACACGCCAAATATGAGCAGCCAATGAACCCCAACAATCAGGTCCTCATTCGCATTATGTAAAGGTAGCCAAACCTATAATAATAGTTGGGCTTGCTCATTTCATATTAAAATGAATTAGATATATTTATACGTTTTCGTAGTATTGTTCGTGAGCATTCACTTTGAAGTTACTCTCAAACGCGGTCCGTGAGAGTCGCTGTACACGTCGGTACCGGAATTAAATACAGGTTCTAACACCTTTTGACAGTTACACGTTTTAAAATTTGTGGTCAGATATGATTTTGCCAATGGACATACAAAGAAACGGCGTTTCTGAAACATACGCCCCTTAAATTACTAATAATTTTAAAATGGTCAATTAACCGGTTGAAATTAACAGCCCATAGTTCCAAATTAACTAGAGTGCTCACATGGACATTTTTGCCACGATTAAATAGAAAAGGTCACAGTGAAGAAATGTCGGACAGATACCATTGGTGAATAAAATAAAATATAATTTAAATAATTTTTTTAAAAACCCAACAGAATACACCAAGACATTCAGCGTTAGTACTTGCTTACACAACCAGTGACATATTGGTTATTAATATTAACCCACTTTCGCATTAAAACTCTAATGTCTTAATGTTGAGGTAGAATCTGTGCCCCGATCAATGCCAGCACATTACCATTCGGCTTTAATTAGAATACCGTAAATTTTTCCCGAAACAAGCTAATGAGAGGCCGAAACGGTCGAACCTAGCATGTTTCCCCATCGTTTCAGGGAGCTTTAAAATATCAACGAAACGATTCCTCGGACTCGTAAAGCGTCTTGGCATTTAGAAAGCACTGCTTTTACATACATTTCTTCACTTGCCTTTTTATTACTTTAAACGTCGGCTTACACATTTAAAAAAAAAACACGTTACATAGCATTTTCTTATGGCATCTCACCTGGTAACACTGACACAAGGAGGCCGCCATTTTCGCTACAATGCCTGTGACCTTTTTTTCAGCTGACCCGCTGACGAAAACAAAAGGGGAGGGGAGACCAAAACAACACCGCCCTTTGGATTGAAAGACGTCAGTGTCTCAAAGGTTGTTGTGCAGGACGTGCGGTGAGCGGTGTCGTTTCCTGACCGTTGGGTAAGTTACAGTCGACAGTGCGTGTTGCCCAGACGCAAGGCAGATTCCCAAAAACTGAGGAAAAAGGCAACAATAATGCCTTAAACGCAAACTTAACCACTGTTTTGTTTTTTTCAAAAACCAGGCCTCATGGTCTATAATCGTAACACTTCTTACACGTTTCGCGCAGGTTCTACTGCAATTAATTAAAAGCCTCGAACCGGTTAATAAACAGCAACTGAAACATCACCGTCATTATCTACGTGTAATTTTTTTATTTACCATGTAATGACGTTGACTATTCGGTTTAAGCTGGCTGCATCAGACAGGTCTACGAGTATTTTTTATTATAGGTGGTTAGATATTTACATAATGTCGAAATACTTCAAAGGTGAAGATGTTATACGTCAGTTCAGAGCGTTAAAGGCGCGCTAATCTATATCGTTCGTTATATACACAAAATAATAAATACAATTTGCTGCTGTACCCACACCGGAAAACGTGGTATGATCTTTAGATAAACTATGTCGGCCATAATTAAGCAAGCAATAATTTAAATAAAACCAGTATATGCAGCCCATGTAACACGGAATCTGTTTCAGAGTAACGTAAATATTGTAATGAGATGCTTCTCCTTTTATTAGGCACGTTTTAATGAAAACAAGTTAAATGGCCAGAGGCAAGGGTTTTACATCATTAATGATGTTTCCCCTGAAGTTACTTATACGGAGGGAAAAAAACCCACAAAAAAAACTTTGTACAACTGTCATTGACCACCCTGTCCAAGGCCAGAAAACGCCATCAATAACCATCGTAGAGCCAATTACGAAACAAACCAAGACATTAAAATATTACTTTGACTCGTGCTGTAGTTTTAATATTAACGTAATTTAAATGAGCACACCAATGGCCAGTTCTAATAAACCAGCATTAAAACTGGCCTGCGTTGTCATGGTCAGACCTACGTTACTTAGAGGAAATGCTACCCATGATGCAGTCAAACAGACTGTATATACATATGTGTATAATAAATTACCCTTGCAATGAAGAGACTTGATGGGGATTAAATGTGTTGGAAGCGTTTGAATCCATTGCACATGGTATTGCAAATAAACAAAGACTGAAAGCTTAAAATATTTGGTATTTATTATCAAAAACACCTGACAGTACAACGTACAGAACTTGACTAAAGAAAGTTTTAAAAATTTGGTCACTAAAAAAAAAATTTCAGATGCAACCTAACATCTTGAATACGTTGCGCATTATAATGAATGCCTAACAAAGACGTGTGGGCTTGGAAGATGACATCATCCGCAGACGACAGGCATCGCTTGTAGTTTTATGCATTCCTGTCAATCCTGACATCGATCTCCCTCCCGTTCAGTCTGTGGCCATTCATGGTTCGGCAGGCCCTCTCGGCAGTGTCGGGGTTTTCGAAGCGAACGACGCCACAGCCCTTTGACTTGCCGTTCTCCATCTTGATATCGGCATACAGTACATGACCTGCGGAGGAACGATAACGGACGCGTGCGTGAGCGACGCCTTCCACGCGTTCATCAACACCAGTGGCTCCCACACACACATTGCAACGGCGAACTTAAGGTTGCGCAAGTAACCTTACCACATGAATTAAAAGTATCCTTCAGCATCTTCCAGTTGAAGTCAAATGGAAGCTAAAACAAGATGTATAAATTAGTACAAGAAACCCAGGTACGTTTTCAGCAGGTTTAGTTTCGGGACATAACCCTACATATTTGAAGAAAACAGGATACATGGCGCAAAGTCTAACGTTTAGACCCCAATCCCTCCAAATGGTGACAGGAGTCGTATAGTTTTATAGTTTAAAGTAACCCGTTTATAACTTGATTATGGAATTCACTTATATAAAGTTATACTTACATTTCTAACAAAGATCTGACAGCCCTTCCTGGCATTGGCTCCAGCACCTGGCCCTCCATCTCCCCCAAAGTGATTGCCAAAGTTGCCGTGCTCCATCTCCCTGGGTCTGTCAAACTGGCCACCCAACCCAGCAGAGCCCATGCGATCCATACTGGAGCCCATGCGGTCAAGTCCAGCATTGGGAAAGCGCTCGGTCCCAGAAGACCCAAGGCGATCGTAGCTGGAACCCATGCGGTCCAGGTCTGAGTTCAACCTATTCATCGGGGTCGTGAAATCCATCCCAGCGCCCATGCGGTCTAAATTGGATGGGCCGAGGCGGTCGTACCCAGCCGGGCCCAGACGATCCACATTGGGGGCAGCGCGGTCCATGCCAGATCCAAGCCGGTCCATACCAGGCCCAAGCCGGTCAAGACCAGAGCTCATCCGGTCAAAACCAGAGCCAACCCGGTCAAGATCAGACATGCGGTCCATCCCCATCCTCTCCATTCCAGACATGCGGTCCATTCCAGGACCCATGCGGTCCATTCCAGGACCCATGCGGTCCATGTTGGAGCTCATGCGGTCCATGCCCATTGAACCACCTGTCCGACAAAAAAAGGGACAGAAGCATCAACCACAGCTTCAACATTCAGTAGCTTTGGAAGTCTGCTCTGACTTGAATAGGCCAAACATCCACGCATTGTAATTCACCATCACCTTCGTACGCACACATGTAGCTGCTACCACCAAGTACTCAATTACACACCAACAAAGTCACAAAGGACAGTCAATACAACGCCAACACAGACAGACGGCAGAGCAGTTACCGCTAATGGCCATGAATGAAACGGTCAGACACATAGGAGTACTGACCCATTCCTCGCTCAAACGTGTCACCAAAGTTATTACGAGACATGCCCATCTCATTGCGGTTGAACTCCAAGTCAAAGCCTCCACCAATGCCACGGTCCATATCTGCAGATGCACAGCAAGTTCTAAGACAAGGCAAAGAAACCAAGGAAAAGGCCACATTTTGCTGTCTGATGCCTACCGTTCATTCTGCCCATTCCAGATTGCCCATAGCGTTCCACGTTGTTCATCCCACCTCCGTAATTATCCATCCCTGCAAAGGGGCAATTCACAAACCACCGTTTAATGGAAAGCAAAAATTGTAAAAAATCAATAAATATTTTAACCGCGGAAAACCACTACCCGGCAACGTAATGTAGATTTTTCAGGGCTCTCCAACTACTGAAACTTGAGCACCTGGTCATCAGCAGTAATTCATCACAGTGATCAATTACATATATTCAGGGAGTGCGCAGAATGAAAACCAGACCTCAAGGTCAAGTTCGCAATCACTGCCATCGTGGTTTAGAAACTCAAAATGTACTTACCACCTCCCATTCGACCCATACTGCCGTAGCCCATCCCTACGGAACGGAACAAGAGTTATAGAGGAGACGCAACGTTCACGTTAGCTGACAGAAGGGCACGCCTAAAGCAAAGCCACTCACCCCCTGGTCCCATGTTGTTCATTCCTCCCCCTCCCCCTCCACCACCGCCACCCCGGTTCAGCTGGTTGGCCTCAATGGGCTGACCACCAGGCCCCAGTCCAAGACCAATTCCACTCAGGCCACCTACATTAGGAGTGGGAAAAAATTAATAGATGTACGTCACCATTCATCAGTAACTAAGTTGGACCACAAGGATGCACAAAACAAGTAGAAAATAAAAAGCCAGTTTGTTCCACCACCGTGAAAAGTCGAGGACGAATAAACAAACAAACTCACGGGGAAGTGGTGGTGGCCTCTCAGGGGGCGCAAAGTCTCCTTTCGGCAAAGATTTCTCATCCTGCGAAAATACGGCAGAAAGGAAACCAAGTAAAATGGGTATACTCACAGATGCAATCTCACAGAAGGGGGGGGGGAACAAAATTTCAGCACGAGTTACCACCTAGTTGGACGGACACACACACTCGCGGCCGAAATTTTGCAAGCCTCCTTACCAGTTTGACGTGCATGACCCTGTTGAACAAGAGCTGACCGTTGAACATAGCTGGGCCATCATTAAGGAAATTCCTTTAGGGTTGGATCGGCACCGCACGTGAACCAACATTTCAGAGTAAAGCGTTACTAAACGCCTCGCGAAGGATACAGACTGCCTGAACAGCTTCGATTGGCATGTCGAAAGTGACAGTGCCCATTCCCCTGCTCTTCCCGTCCTTGTCTTCCAGAATGTCGGCACGCATCACGATGCCCGCCATGCCAAACACCTCCTTCAGCTTCTTCCAGCCAACCTTGTAGTCCAGCTGGGGGGGGGGTGGGGCAAAAACCACACAGTTGGCAACAGACGACCGCTACTCATTTTAACAAAAGCCCCGTCCTCGCCGCCACCCATTAGTTGGCTCAACATCTAGAAGCGTTCAGTAACGAGCACCGATTTACGTTTCAGTCAGGAAATATTTACCGAATAAACAAAAACGTTCATATGGAGACAGTTGAAATGGACCGAAAAAGCAACCACATTATATCCACCCAGCTACTAAATCAAAAACAATTTTTAAAGATACTTCAAGATCCTGCATAGATGTATCACTTAAAATATGGTATATTATATATATAAGATACAGTACTCTCATATACTTCCTTACATTTGCAACAAAAACAGTGCTACCAATCTTGCCAGCCTGAAGCCCATGGATGATCTCGCTGGGGATGTTAGGGTTGTTTAGGAGGCTTGGGGGAATATTGACCATAGGTGGAGCACCAGGCCCAGGACCCATGCCAACACCCATGCCCATCCCCATGCCCATACCCATACCACCAGGGGGGCCCCCTCCTCCCCCCTGTACCCTCTGAGCAGCACGTCGGGCAAATTCTCCTTCAACGTCCTACAGGGAAAGAGGAACAAACGAAGACATCAGAACGCTCTCCAACGACAGAAACCAAGCCAATCCCTCTTTCAGGGAACATTTATTCAAGTCACACTTATAATTACTTTGAGCTTCCTTGTCAGAACCGCCAGGCGGTAATGTCAGTGGTTTTGGATGGTTTTTAAAAACCTGCCTTGACTAAAAGCAAAAATTTACTGTGGATGAAAGGATTGGCCAACGTTTAGAAACTGCCCAACACACCATTAGCCAATTTATACCCAGTTGCCCCCGACAGCCAACGCTCACCACCAGTGCTGACCAGAAACCCACATGTAGTTTACCTCTTTTACTTTGAGTGGTCGCCCATTCAAGTTGAACTTGTTCACCTTCTCCACTGCCGCCCTCATCAGCTCCTCAGTCCTGAACTCCACAACCCTGGTGAAGTATTGTGTAAAAAAAAAGGTTACTGTTGTCCTCACAAATCAGAACCAAAGCTTCAAAAAAGTTGGATTTCATGTACTTACGCGCAGCCCTTCATTGGAGACACCAATAAGCAGCAATGAAAGGGAGGGGGGGAAAAAATTAAACGCACAATTAGACATTCATCATTAATGTGAACTCCCAAACATTGCAAGTTTTTATTGAACTTTACGAAAGGCATAGAAGCTAAGCCATTGTCAGAACCAAACCTTGCCTTCCATTACAAGTATGCAAGGAAGGAACTCTAAAACCTGCCTCTCTTTCATCCATCAAAAGTTCAGAAGAACTCGACGTAGACGCTTACGGTATGGACCTATGCTACATCTGTAGTTACGCGGTATAATTAACGGTGGAACCCATTTTAGAAGTCGGAGACTATTCAAATTACACTCCCCTATGAACAAATCCAACAAAGACAGGGAAACCGGGCAACAACTACCAAGACCCCAAGTCATACAGTACTGGCTGTTCAAAAAAGCCTCCATCCCAATCCCCCACAACAGGTTTCATTTACATTTCTACAGAAGCACAAGTAAATTAATGCCTATTCCAACGATTCACCCAAGATTCCAGGACCTTTATGTAAAAACTCGGACTAAAAAAAAAAAAAAAAAAAACCCTCAATCCTACTAACAAAGGTTTGTCTCGCACTTACCCTTGATTTGCCTTCTGCGTCCATTAAGTGTTCGACGTATGTTACCTCACCCACTACAAATCAGATTCCAGAAGACAAACACCGTGGGAGAGAAGCCAAGAAAACAATGGGGGTTTAGAAGAGACATTTACAACCAGGTCGCGGCAATGAGTTCAGCCAGGAAGTCCAAGGCTTCCAATACCGCACAGAATACTGGTACAGGTCTACAAAAAGAAAGCTATTTAAACCTACTAGCCAGTCCTCGTTCTGAGTTCTCGAAACGCACTGAACAATAGCCCGAGTCTGCGTGAACACAAACCACCACCAACAGCGTCAACTGAACGTGGAATAAAAAAAAATCGCACCAAGGAAGTTTGCAGGCATCACCGCCAAGCAGACCAAACCGTAATCAACCAGGCCAATATAAATCCTATTCAACAACCTTTTCCATAATATGAAGAGACATGCGTACTACTAACCCAAAAATAACTTTCAGTAGATCTGAAAACGCTACCAATATGGAAATTGGCTGGTAAATCCAGAAATCACCAATTTCTTGGCCAAGTTTTATTTAAACTGAGAAAAACAAAAACCACATAGAACTAAAACCAGTACATGAGACAAAAGAATACCAACTTCAACCCAGAACTTGACATGGACCAGAATTAGCCTCACTTTGTAGACCTGTACTGCAAAGAATAATAAATAGAACCAAAACATCAATTTTT
This sequence comes from Hiodon tergisus, assembly GCA_025775045.1. Taxonomy (NCBI): domain Eukaryota; kingdom Metazoa; phylum Chordata; class Actinopteri; order Hiodontiformes; family Hiodontidae; genus Hiodon; species Hiodon tergisus. Next base: position 791,450 of record JAOVYW010000029.1, read on the forward strand.
GACTAAATCAGCCACACTATGGCCAACAGCACAGATAACAAAAGCCGCAAAAAGTTAAGCACCATAATGTCAGACCCTTGGGTAGTAATTTACACAGATGTTCAACCACAAGTGCTTAACAAAACATTCACCATACCAAAGCCAGTTTACTACAGTATCTCAGGGTTAACTGGGCCTCTGCAGTGTCAGGACCATCTTAAACATATCTCTCAACTTACAACACAGACTTGAATCGTACTGCACTCTAAATCATTTTCATACTTTGAATATGTATTGGATTACAGACTCCAACCTGGTCAACTCAGATCTGGAAATGAAGACATGAGCGCGTGCTGCACAGAGAAAATCCACACAATGCCACATCGTTACAGAAAGTTTTCTGCGACCTTAGTTCATAATACTTAAAAGCACACGCGCAGTCTTAAAGGTGGCAAGTCCCAAAAGCGGTTTTACAACCGGGTGCAATTAAAGATTGGGAGTCGTTGGCCACCTTAAAAAAAAATTTGAGTAAATTCTATCACAAAACTTCGTTAGTTCTCAATCAGTTTGTTACCTTTTTCTTTCATCAGATCTTTGAGGGCTTGCCATTTCACGTCAAAAGGGATGTTGCTGACAAAAACGCGGTATCTTTTCGATGGATTCCCGTAAGGCTCAAAGCGACCTCCTCCGCGTTTCTGGGGCCTCTCTTTCCTGCTGTCCTGGCTGGCCTTGCCGTTCATTTCACTTAAGAGAAAGGCGTAAAAGCAAGTGAACGCAGGGCATTTTACCTCGTCGTTTTATCGTTAAATAGATGGACCAGACAGCCACTACGTATATGGACGAAACGGGGTTACTCGCGAATATGTTGCTACGCACCCAAGAACGCGAAGGGACAAAGAAGTTTAATCGAACAGACTCGCATAAACTCGACGTGGATCAACTCATAGTCAGGTAAACTATATCCAGCGAACCAGTCGTGGACTACTACAATGCAATCCGAGTCATACATAGACAGAAATCCAACTTTACGGTTAGTTTGTTAGCTAAATAAGAATTACATTTACAAAATACCTACGAGCGAATACAACAGTCGGGAAAAGCGCGTCACGCATGTACGCAGACCAGACAATTTCGTAGCTGTAATTTAATCCGTTTTTTTTAAAATCTCAGACATACATTTCCATATGATAATTTGAGTTTTCGTACGATTTCAACGTCTTTATATTCTGCGCATATTTCAAAACAAATAGTAAAGAATATAAAATACTTACCCCTGGCCTGGTTTATCCACAATAGGAGTCTCGGTGGACATTTTTATCCTACTTTTTTTTCTATCTCGACAAATTAAAGTGACTGACTTATTTAAGTTATTTTGGTTACCAATAAACAAGTCACGAAGGCGACCGTAAGCTTTATTTTAAATTTTCAGAAGGTCAAACTTTACGACGAAATGTGGTTTCACGTCTTAATATTTTACAGTACGACTGCTGAAATGGCGGCATCAGTGGATGAATTCGGTTTTTGTAGGAAGAGCATGCTGGGATTTTGTTTCTGACGCCGAATAGCTGGGGCGTTCTCCGAATCTGTTTGTTCTGTGGTATGAATAGGGTATTAAAGCTAGAAATTGGAAATTAGATTGACATATTTAATATAATTGTTTACATTCAACATTTAATAGAAATCTCAAAACAAATAGAAAATAGCCATTTAACATAAAAATAAGACAACGATGGACAGTTACCATGACAACATAGGCGCATAAATTACGCGAGTAAACCAAAGAGTTACATGGCGGTAACACTACGCAACTAGCTGAATACTCTAGTCCTTATTTTATGTGAAATTCTAGTTCGCGTCTTGGTTACCTAATGAAAATGTTTTAAGCCACCAGGAAAGTAAATCAAGTTTTAAGTAAGCGCTTACTATATCGAATATATGTAGCTAGTTTGCTAACAAAATATAAGGTATATTTATATTATTTATATATATATGATCCAAGGTTTGCTAATAAGCAGTTATTCATAGGACACCCCTTTGCATTTTTCTACTTAGCTATACCGCGATTATGCTAGTTTGATTAGTTAAGTTGGGTAGTTTGCAAGATCCTAACGTTACCACAAGAGTAGTTAGAATCCGGAATTTATGCCATGTTCTTGTAATTTAGTTTAGTGTATCGAAGGGTACGGTATTCATTTTAACACATTGCTAGCTTACCAAATCCGTGTCTAAAAATAAAAAGCTAGCGTCATTAAAGTGCTTGTATTTCACCGTATCTTGAAATTGAACAAGTAAGTTACGGAAAGTCTCGAGCACCCCCGTGTGCTCGAACACAGGGGACTCCTCCCCTACTGCAGTCAGGAAGATCTCGTCTTCCTGCGGTGGAGACTGAGTGTGACTGCTAGCGCATTGTCTCGCACATAAGATATAACAAGGGGAAAAAACACACATCACCGCTGGAATCGCTGTACAGCGCTGGATCAGATATACTTTACAGAAAGCGTTTTTGGGGAATTTAAATTGGAGTGTTTTTCTAGCTAACATGGGTAACAGAGACGATGAATACGATTTCTTGTTCAAAGGTACATTTTGCTATCGACGATTCTGCGCATTTAGTAAATTGACTGATTTCTGACTGCTTTATCACGGGTCTAGGTGAATCATAGACATGATATTGTTTATAGTGGTTAACAGTTTTTTTTAAATGACCCTCATCTGCTATGTTATTTTACCGTGGTGTTTGTCGCATTGTGTTAAGCTTTCAACATAGCTAGCTAGCCACCGAAAAATAGTCTTCGTCAATGAGCTGACAATGTATCATTGCAACACCCAAAGCTGGAATGGTTTCTATCTAATAATTTAATACCAATTATCTAAGACATTTTATAGGTCCGTGTTTCACTGGAATGTTCTAAAGATAACGCGAAATCTACTATTTGAAATGGATGAATTCAACTCCATTGTTACCGAGATGTCTTGTAGCCTCCCTTGCAATCCAGTTAAACGGTTTAGATAGCAACCTAACGAAGCTGTAAACACAACCTATCGTTTTTTCGATTGTCTGAGAATTGATTGATGGCGACAGTGTGCCGGATTTCTAAGTGTTTTGTTTTAGATGCTGCCATTTATAACATTCATTGTGTTTTGTTCTTGTGCCAGTTTTTGTATGCTCTTAATTTTATGTGGTTTAATGTCGAAGTTGATATCTGTCTTAAAATTAAAAGTATTCACGAAATCCCGGAATTGAACCAATGTGACATAAAAAAACCCCGCAAATCTGTTAAAATAGACACATAAATAACCAAGATTCATCCCGTCCGGTCACTTTGATAAACAGTGTGAAAACGCGTCTCATCAGACCTTCCGTTGAACAAATAAACATTCTGCAGTGAAAAGCAATACATTCCAAATCTGCTTCTCTTCATTTAAAAAAAATACAGATCTATATCAATCACTTTTTGTATCCTAGACTGTTCTGTAGTTGTCAGGGTTTTCTGTATTGGATCTTTGCTTAATTTGATTAGTCAATGCATCGATTACAAAAATGACAACTCGACTTCCCATCCACAGCACAGAATTAATATTGTATAGATTTTCAGCATATTGCTGGATTCCGGTTGGCCCTGTCTTTGAAATGTCGTGGTTTAGTGAAAATTTGGGACAAATGGGATATTAAGTGAGAACGATATATAAAGTGAGTAATTAAATGTTATACCTGTATAGCATAGAGTTCTGGTACATCTGACTGTGTGTGTGTTTTTTGTGACAGTGGTGCTGATTGGAGACTCCGGTGTGGGGAAGAGTAATCTGCTCTCCCGCTTCACACGGAACGAGTTCAACCT
>JAOVYW010000029.1:804015-816153 GCA_025775045.1 Hiodon tergisus
TTGATCACCCCCCCCCCCCCGCCCCTCTGGAATTTAACACATTTTTCCGGACTACTTCTTTCTCATTCTGTGTTCCTGTTCAGATTGATGTAAAGACCAACACTACCATATCATATGTTCACATTAAAGAAATACAGGGACGATTTTTTTCTCCACCAGGAGATGAATGGATGGAAATGCATTCACTTTGTTGGACAAGTAATAAAATGTATGAAACAGATAAGAAGTCTCTGTGGGAGAATTATAACTAGAAAGTTCAACACTTCAATAGTTAATAGTGAGGCTAAATCAAAATAAATACACATATTCATTGCTCTGGCTGTTTTTGTAAATAGTCTGCTGTTGCTTTATCAGGTCGAGGCAGAGGTTTAACCCACGGTATTGAGCTTGTCGTTTTCCTTACCTAAGCACAGAATTTCACCAACAGAAGCCTGTTTCGGCTCAAACAGAAAAATCAGTTCACTGGGGCCACCGTGTGCTTTTCCGTAGCAGCAGTTACTCCGGGTGGCCCGGGTCGTGGCCAGGGCGCGGGAGAGGTATCCAACGAGCTGCCCTCCTCTCACTCCCCTCCCAGCATCCTCCGGCTGGAGGCGGCTGCCCCCCACTACCACGACAACCAGCTCCAGGTCAAGGTCTTCTGGAAGAACCGCCTGCAAGGCAAGTCTGCTGCCTTGCCCCCGTGACAGGATGCTGAGGGAAGATAGCAGGTCAATTGCACAGCGACCTTTGTGTTACTGCCTTCTGAAGTTTGGCTACTACCTCTGTGTATTTTAAACAAGTGTCCCAGATTCACCAACGAAAGCAGCCACAGCATTCATGCTCAGCCCAGAGCAGTGGACTGATTTGTGAACAGGAAAGAATGCGCAAGCTTCCGGCCCTGGCACAGCCGCAAGATCGGCACTAGAGCCTTTTATACGGCTTTATGTGTTTTTAATAAATTTTACCCCAAAAAAAAGAAGAGATGCAGTAAAAGCAATATTCCAAAAATAAAGTGGTGGTCATGGGATAGCTTTGGGAAAGCATTCTACTTAAACCACCAAGGGCCATAAATAAGGATCGCTGATTTACTGTTATCTCTTGGAGAAAGAATTTTTTTTTAAACTTGAAGAAAGATTTAATAATACCAGTATGGTTTATAAATGAAAAGCAGATGTTCCTGGGATGGATCTGTAGGTTTTAGACAACCTGGAAATCTACAGGAGACATGTTTGGTGAAAGATGTAATGTTGCTTAGATACAGAAAAGGAATCGGAGAAGAGAGGAATCTGTTCTCTGAATAAAGTGTGAATTCAGTTTCAGTTCAGTTTTCAGACACGGCTTCAGAGGGATAACCAAATCAGGAGCTTTTTAAAGTGACTTTCTCAGATCTTGTCTTTTAACCTCACTGTACCAGTCAATGCATAACTTGTAACACTGTATTCCCTCTAAAAGAATCCCTGAAGGATTCGAATACATACCTGCTAAGATGGTACCCAGACGTCTGCGCTAACAATGACTCTAAAACTGAAAAAAAAGCCAATGTACAGGTAGGTCAAATCATTAATCCTGCAGTTGCTTGAATGGTTGAAATATGTAACATAAGATTTAGGCTATTTTTTTCCACAAGAAACTTTGCTGCATAGACTGTGTTTCTAATTGTAAGCATCCAATACCATGAACATGTGTATCTCTGTGGGTGAAAAATGTGTAATTATGTTTCGGACCTTCCTTATACCTAGCAAGAAACTTTATATTGTTTAATTACTTAATAAACATAGAAATGTGCAAATTGATTACTCCTGCTGTAGGGCCCTTCGGACAGTGGTATGTCCAACCAGTGGGCAGCACAGTCAGAAGCTGGTGTGCACCATTACCACAAATTGTTTTAATCTGCACGACAGCTCAGAAACCACAAGCTGCACGATTAGACCAAGCTGAGATTCCAGTGATAGTTTGTCATCAGCTGGCTGTGCAGCTAATGAATATGAGTGAAATGGTTAAGAAGGAAATTACAGAATAAATGTTACCTTTATTAGCTGATTCTCCTGTTTCCTTGTGATTTTGTCAGTTTGTGATTCTTCCTTTCTTGTTTTACATCCATTTTCTCCATCTGTGGGGATTCAGTTTTCATTAATCTTGTTTCTTCCTCTGTTCCATCATTATCTTCTGTGTGTAAACACAGGGATGTGGAAATTGATTACACTTGCTGCAGAGCCATTGAGAAAATGATATGTCCATTCAGTGGCTAGCACAGATAGAAGTTACCCGTTTTTTGTTTTTGTTTTATGCTTTCAATTGTATTAACCCTCCTCTGTTTCCCCAGGGAACCCACTTTATAATCACTGGCCTGTTGTTCGCCTGTAAGTACAGAGTGGTGGTTATGTCTGCACAGGGTCAAAGGTCAGAGGCTGTGACCTCTGTGACAACCCCACAGTGTTCGGCACTGAAAGACAAGGGGGTGAAATCTCTGTCCTGTCCCCGGGAGGGTAAGATGAGTTTCTATGAAACAAGAGATGGAGTATGACAAATGAGCAGCTAATTTGGACTGTAATATGCTGGCATTCTATTTATTTAAATTAATATCAGGGTTTAATCTTAATTTCTGTCCCTGTTGGGTTGGGTTCTGGATAAGATCAAAATCAGCCACCTACTCTACAACAACTTGTCTGATTGTTGGTCGATAAGTTTCTTTAGCAAATGCTAGTTATTTGTCAGCCTTTGTCATAATCTGTCCATGTGATGACACTATTATGAAAAATGAAAGTATTTTGTTTATTCAAACTAACAGCTTTTGAAACAGTCTTGCTCCCTTTCATCTTGTTATCTACATCTTGATATTTACAATTCCAGAGCGCCACTCTCAGGCCAAAAAAGCCCTTCTGCGTCCGGAGAAGTTGACAGCCATCTTCCAGACCCTGAACGGGTCTCTACAGGGAGTGTTCAGCTGGCAGGTGTCCCAGGTGGCCCAGGGGCAGGACTCCGTCACTGGTTTCCAGTTCTCCTGGGTCCAGGTGTCCAGAAATGTCAATCCCAGTGGTGTCCCAGACAAACTCATCTCCCAGACCCAGACCCAGACCCAGACCCTGGCACCAGTGAGTCCCACTTCAATCAAAGTTAAAAATACTGGCCAGACAACATGATCATGAACGTTTATCGTTGCCTCAAGTGACAAATTTGTGGCTACCATTTTTGGTGCTTATTAAAGACCGGTGGTTTAATAAATATTTTAAACTTTTATAAATTAGCTATAGAATATTACACCTTCTAATCTCTCCGGCCCATTCGCTTTATTACAAGCCCTATTGGGACTTTATGGTTCACCTAAAGTAAAGGGTTTTTTGAAGACTGGAATATCCTTTGGAGTCTTTATTCGTGCGACCTGTGTTCCTTAGGACCAACACTCCCTGACTGTGGAAGGCCTACAACCAGAGAGCGTGTATAAAGTTCAGGTACAGGCTCTGTCTGTTGGGGGCAGCGGACCCTCTGTGGTGAGGACGCTGCGCACACCCCAGCTCAACGGCACACTATGAGGTATATCAGAGGTGTGGGATCAGATATGCCTTGCTGTAAAATCTACTCTTACGATTCAATAAAGATTTTACATTCCATAATTGATGTGTTGACTGGAGGGACACAATGTAGGGTCATGTGGCCTGCGTACATGCTAATTGTAAATGAATACAAAAATTTGAATTTATTAGTATTTGGAAAAAAATAATTGCCATTTTCTAATGATAGAAGTGGCAGAATAATAATAATTTTTTTTTTAATAAAATGTGTTTAGCAAAAATCTTTATTGCTCTGGGTGAAATGAGGCCAAGTAACATGCATTAACTTGTGCTTTACCGCATAGTCTGACAGTTCAAACTTTTTTTCTGTCCTCGCGCACAATGATGTGTTATAAACACGTGTCAATAGAACAATAAAATGTGAACTTGAAATCAATAATGTACAGAACTGCAAGGACTAATGCATTCTCTTTTGTGTACTCGATAATAATTTTTTCTCTCCAATTTGGAATTGTTCTCACCAATTTGCTTATGCTTCGTGGCTACGAATCCTGCTAACACACACAGGGAGGGTGAGGAACTGTTACATGTCTCCTCCAATCCCAGTCCCCTTCGAGCCACCTGTCTCTTTTCCCACTCTGCACGCTACGCAGCTTGCTTAAGAGGTTCAGCGCCAATTGGAGGAGAGGCACGTTCCTCTCGACGGCACTGCCAGCCTGCAGGCGTCTGGGAAGCTGAAAGGAGACGCTCACTAGCTTTCTCAGTCTCAATGGGCATATGACATGGCTGGATTCAAACCAGCAAATTCCAGCCCATAGGCCTCAGTCTGAGCTTGGATGAGAAACTTTACTGGCTGGGCCATTCAGGAGGCAATGACTTTTAATGGGATGGGTAATGACTCCAGTTAATGTTATGCCATAGGAAAATCGGGCTGTATTTCCTCCTTTTTGTTTACCTGTCTATCAAGCTGTTCAGATCTCGTAGGTAGAGTGGCCTCTGCTGGCGTATTGGAAGATCTTACCCGATAATTCGAGAGTCCTGCTCCAGTGATAGTGAGACTGAATGTTCTTTTACTGTGATATTTATTTACTTAACCCCAGTTTCCTTTTCTTATTCCAGACGCGCTTTTCAGGTGTTTCATCCTCAACTACTCCTCATCATCACGTCTATAAAATGTGCCTCTAAAATTAATAGGAGCCATTAAATCAGACTTAAAGCTTCAGCAATTTTATTTATCATCTCAAAACTATTAATGTTGCATGGTTAAAATTAAATATACTAAACGATGACATATAAATAAATGTTTAGAAAGTTTAATTAAACATAACCATATTTTTACAAGAGCAAAAAAGTAAACAATAGCACTGATCTATTTAGCAGCTCCAGTCTTCATGCTTTTGGCAGTGTTTCAGTGTACTTGAACCATGTTTCATTAAATATTTATGAAATTCTAACTTCTTTAAAGAAATATTTACAAACAAATCTGTTTCTATTTCTCCTTAAAATTCTAATGATCCTCTTTTTAATTTTGCATTTACCAAGATGTTATAAATTATTTCAAAGGGTTTATAACCTTCTATGGGCAACATTTTTAACTTTATTTAACCTCTGAAATATCCCTAAAAATATCTGTAGGTTTATTTATTGTATTGTATTTAAAAAAGTATAATAAAGATATAGTGTTTTCATTGCTCAGTGTACGTGAACAGTAACTGTAAATGTTAGATTGAGAATAAGTGCATCGTATCGTTCTGGTTATGGAGCCACTCCTGCAAGCTGAACCAGATCTCGCAGAGGAGAGAACAACCTAGATCGACACTCAAGCAACTGGTGTATTTGGTTCAGCTATCAGTCATTTTCAATACTGTCCCAATGGTTTGCATATCTCCCTGAAATACATATCAGATGAAGGCCAGTTCCAGACCAAGAAACACTGATAGCTATAACCATACTAAACTGGAAAAGGCCCCTCGGCCTAATCTGTGTCTGACATTCTTGTATAATAGCAAATTTTGCTTTTTGTAAATATTTTGCTTCTTGTCCTGTAACTATTGTGCAGCATATTTACAATGAATAAAGTCATTTTAAAAGGTAATAACTGACATCTGTTGTCTTTGAAACATTAAGAAATTCAATTGCACTAATACACAAAAAGATAATTACGTGGTAAATTACCTATACATATCTACTGCAGCTTTATAACCTTTTAAAAGCTATTTCTCTTTCATAGAATTGGACATACATTACAGATAATGGCAAGGAATATTACTGCGTTTCATACACCCGACCACTAGATGGTGAAAACCATTTACTCCGTTCTTACGAAAATGTTTGTGTTCGTACTGTGCGTATTATTCAAGCGACAGGACGTATCTTAAAGCCATTTAGACGTAGTTCTCACCGGACGGATTGTTTGGACACAAGATAGCGGAATATTATGTTTGTGCTTATCCGTCCAGCGATGGCAGGGTTTTGGTAATGTATAAATCATTTTATGTCTTTTGAAAAAAAAAAATGCTTTGAGCCACTATCTAACGCATTTTTGAGCAGTGTGAATATCTTGCTAGTTAGCGAGGTAGTAGCTGCAAACTCCTTAAAGTTGCTTCTTTCACGCGATGGCCGGTTTTGAATGGGTCTGGGTGTTATGTGTGTAACGTTATAGTTTAACCTTAGCCATAGACCCAACCATTGTTATTATTTCAAACTATTTATGCTTGGTCAGCTAGCTGATGATAATTGACCAGGTATTGTTAGCGATCTAACGTAGATATGGTCGCGTAGTTATAAGGAGCTGCTAGTTATCGACCATTTTACTAGATGATGATTTTGAATTTGCTTAACACTCGAGGAAGTTATTTTTAAACAGATCTGTCATTAGAGCAGTTTAAATTTAATAGACCATCTAGTTAGGTAATGCTTAGTTTTTACTAGCGAGCAGCTTGGATGATGCTTTCGCTATAATAAACCCTTTAGTCGTTTTGCAACGGTTAATGGTGAATGTAACTGTCTGGTATGTTTTTTTTTTTTGTTGTTGTCTTTTTCATCCGCAAGCAGGGATCTCCCTGCGTCATGATGTGGCATTGTTATGTGAAGATATCATACAGAGCAGTGAATGTTACAAGGACAAGTCGTTCTACTGTTCATCACAGCTGCCCGAAGGAAAATATTTGTAAGGGACTCTACTTTATTCAGCAGTTGGCACACTTCAACAAAGTTGGATGTTTAGGTAGGCCAGCACAGAAGGAACTGCCAGTGGAATTATCAGTGGTGAAATTCACAAGAAAAAATAACGTGAAAACCATAGGGCAATCTTGGCAGTCCACTGCAGCCAAGCTTTGCACTGAATTAGGGAGCCATGGCTTTGAATTAGCTTGGTGCTTCAATGCAGGTGATCCACTTGATTCCAGATTTGAAAAAAGCACTTCAACGAACTCTTCCATAATTGTCCCTCTGTGTCCAGGTGTCCAATCTGAGGGCACCTGTGTACATTTATCTGTTTCAGACATATTACATATTTCCTTTGCGCAAACTGGAGGGATAACCACTGGATTTCTGACGGATGATTTCCCATGTGATCGGTGGACGTGCGCATTGGAGGGAAGGAACAAGTCCACAAAAAAAGGGATCACTGTGACACAACCGGAACCGAAAAGCCCAATACACGTAACCAATAAGTGTTCACGCCCCCTACTTCTGTTGATGCGGTGCTCGATTAATTTCCAGTACCGTTGCAGAGTCAGGAAATCTCGCTTGGGGAGCCATAGAAAAGCCAAAGACCTGACTAGGATTTCCACCCTCAGAGGAAAGAGACTGAAGGCAGAAGTGCTTAGATACTTGTCCAGTCTAAGTACAGAATCCAAAGACTTGATTAGGGAAGTTAATGGCGAGGTTCTGCTGAAGCTGAAGAGCAGGGGCTGGACCAGATTGGGATGGGATGGGGTAGGGCCATTGGGGAGAACCATGGTGCAAGATAGCTCTGTTACTGAAGCGTTGCTGCCTGCACAGGAAACTGGAGATGGTCGTACTTCGAAGAGGAAGCGCACCCCCAAGTCCTGCGATTGCTGCGGGCCCAATTGTAAGCCCCAGCTGGGCAAAGTTCACACGGCAGAAAGGCCTGGGTTCCGCAATCAGGGAACCGGGAAGAGAGGACGGAAGAAGAAGACGATGATGACGGCGGCGGCTGCAGGGGCAGAACAGGTGACGCCCTCAGAGAACGTCGAAGCCACCCCCCTGGACGGAGCAGGCATCCCGGAGAGCCACACTGCCGACCGTGGTGCAGAGATGGAAGTGGAGCCGGCTGTATCCGGCTTGGATGATGGCACAAACCCACTCTTGGACCACCGCTACTGTAAGATGGAAACTGAATACAGCGATACAGATAAGGAGAACTCTGAGACGAAGGGGGACGGTTTACCTGTAAGCCAGCTGCTGACCACAGACATCAGCGATGAAGGAATAACGGACCTTATTCACGGTATTATTTGCAGGTTCCCATAGATTCTCACAGCTTCTATAACTTCCGAAGCAGGACTAGGGACGGTCCATCGGAGTGAATTTCTAATTGGTCTCCTCTGTTGTACATTCCCTTCTCCTCACAGAATTCTTGGAGCTCTTCTATGAAAAGTATGGGAGCTTTATCGCACTACGGGACAGCGATGTGTTGGAGCACCTTAACAAGCAGTTGAACAAAGACCTCACAGACAGGCAAGTTGGCCAGGAAATGCAGGTCTCAACACACTGCTTTAGTCTTCTCTGTTATCAACGTATGTCACGGCTGGCCAGACCAAATATGCCTGATTGTTTAAATTTGTTAGCTTTATGTATAGTATCGTCTGGTCAGGCAGGGATTTGATCTCCTGCTGCTGTTTGTTTACCAAAAGTTGGCTGACCTCATAATTTCATAGCACGATAAGACACATAATGGAATGATGAGGGTAGCTGTGTATAACATGTATAACATAGACACAAAGATAGTGGTCATTAAACTCCAGGCTACACAGTACTGAAGTATGACACCCCTGTTCCAATGTGGCCTTTCTTCTTTCTGGCTGTTGTCTGAGTTTTGGTATAATATCCCCCCCCCCCTCCCCCCCATTCATCTGTTCTCCCCTGACTCAGAAAGTCCTTCATCTGTGCAGAGGTGACAAAGTACCAGGCTGGTTTAGCATCTTCTCCTGTGCACTATTTTAAAGTGGCTTACAACAAGCACACACTCACTTTGGAGGACCTCTCTACACTGGATGATCAAAACTGGGTCAACGACCAGGTGAGGCTGCAAGGAAACGCTTTATCATCAAATAACTCCTTCAAATCCAAATTTGTATTCTTGTATATTAAGGATCATACAAACTTGAGTATCTTATTTTAAAAATATACATTTTTCTTTTGTCTTTATAGGTCATAAATATGTATGGTGAGTTAATCATGGAGGCTGCAAATCAGAAGGTAAGAAGAGAAAAGTTTTTTAATTGAATCTATTAAACAAATTATATGCTGTTCATCAGTCAAATAAATAAATGAATGGTTGGACGTCTCGAATGGTTCAGTAGTTAGTCATTTTCGCCCAAGCACAGATTGAGCCCTAAGAGCTGGAATGAGCAGATTTGAATTTGACCAGGGTGATCTCCCTTGCTGTGTTGCCTGCAGAGTGTTCAAGACAGGTGGCTTGAAAGCAACTAGGATAGGAGACGACTAATCGTACTTCCTCATCCTCCCTGTGGGTGGCGGGATTCATAGCGACGAGCCAAAATGCATTGTCACCAAGAAAGAAAGAAAAAAAAAATATATATATATATATAATTTGTGATTCCAAGTTTAATTTTAAAAATAAATGGTTGATTAATACAGTATAGTTAAGTTGTTCTGCAAAGCTGCAGTGTCTGTGTGGACATGCTGTGACGTATGAAATTTGAGAAAACCATGTGGCATTTTCCTCCCAAGTTGCTGCTGCTGTTTGCCTTTGCAAAAAAGTGTTTAAGTACTGATTTTGTTTTGCAGGTTCATTTCTTTAACAGCTTCTTTCACCGGCAGCTTGTAGCCAAAGGATACGAAGGCGTGAAGAGGTGGACCAAAAAGGTAAGGTTATGGTAGGTCAGTTTTTATATTGTCTACGTCTGGGGGAGGGGGGGGAAAGCAGCCAATGCCGTTGTGTTATTTGAGCTGAGTTTTTGTTAGCAGCGTTCTGAGAACCTTGTTTCATGTTGGGGACTCCCGCTGTGCTTCCCGGGGGCTGCAGGTTGATCTGTTCACCAAAACCCTGCTGCTGATTCCCATCCACCTGGAGATTCACTGGTCATTGATTACTGTGGACATTACCAACCAGCACATCCATTTCTACGATTCCCAAGGCATTGTGTTCAAACATGCCATTGAGGTAAGTGCACACTCCAGTGTCAGCCCCATATTACAGTGTCGTTCTACTGAAAAAAACTTTTTTATGGTTAAAATAATATCCTCTCACTGTATCCCACATTTTTGGGGGTATGTTATTAACCACTCTCAGTTTTTTCTTTTTCGGTCTTTGAACAGAACATCTTGCGATATATTCTGGCTGAAGCCAAGGAGAAGCAGCATGCGGTGTATCAAAAAGGCTGGAAGATGATTGTAAACAAGGTATGAATGGGCCAAAAATGACACGCGTAAACCGCACAGCGGTTTGAGCTTACAAGCTGGTGACAATTACACGCCAAGATACGCAACCCGGCACTTAACACACACACCGCAACAGTTTTAGATTTTGGACTTTGACCAACCTTTACCATATCGAAATCTGTCTTAAAGTCTACACTTGGGTATCTTGATTCTCACCTGTTCTCTGTCGGTTGCCCACAGTGTATTCCACAGCAGAAGAACGACAGCGACTGCGGGGTTTTTGTTTTAGAGGTAAAAAAAACAAAAAATCATTGTCTAAAGTATTGTCTTTCGGTGTGGTCTGCGTAATGAAACCGAGTGCCTCATTTGTTTTTGCTTTTTTTCAGTACTGTAAGTGCCTGGCATTAAAGGAACCATTGCAGTTTACTCAAGAGGACATGCCTATGGTCCGGAAACGAATTTATAAGGAGCTTTGTGAGTGCAGACTCATGGATTGAAGTAAAAACTGTAACAAGGAGAGCACTATGAGTGGCAGACCATGTGAACTGTGGTCATTTAAAAACATTTTGTTCTTGAAAATAAGGGTGACAGAAAGAGTTAAATGGAACGCTTCACACGTCATTCAATGATTGCTATACAGGAATGTTTGGAAACCTGGATCAAAGAGGACGCGCTCGTTCTGTTGAAGGAACCACAAACTGATTTTCCCATCATTCCTGCTGCTGGGAGTGTTTGCCACCTGACCCCATTGAGTCAGTGTGCGCCTGATACATTTCAGTGGAATTGCCTGCAGTTCTGAACTCTTCCAGTTACCTCAAGTTCTGTTATTGAAGATTTGCTTGTGATGTGTAAGCAAATCTTTTATGTGATATGTGTGTGTGTGTGCACGTTTTTTTAGCAACAGATGTCTATATTGCTGACATGTGAACATTTGAGCTGTGAGGCAAGTGGCAAAGTTCATTACACGTTACTGCTTAGTCTGTCAAGGCCTAAAAACTTGAACTTTTTTCTGTTCAACAACATTAGTTTAATTAAGCTTGCAATGAAATATATTCTGACCAACAAAAGATAAGGTTTTTTTAAATTTTATCTTAATGTTCATGTACGGTGTATCTGGGAAATTATAAAACCAAGTTTAAATTATAGCTTTAGTCCCCAGCCCACGCTGATGTGTGATACTCCCAATAGTGTAGTCATTTCTGTGTGTGTGTCCCGCTGAACCGCTCAGAAAACCAAAAAGCAGCGGCTTTTTCAGAAACAAAACATTTCCTTTTTGAAGACGATACTTTCTATAGAAGCTTGCCTGTCTTTTGTTGGGTCAGTGTATAATGGGGACCTTTTGACTGAATCTATCATCCAAGATTAAAAAGGGCTTTGAAAGTTGGAGTTACTGCTGATAATTTACACTGTGTTCAAGGGAGTGCAAAAATTAAATTGGCTGAAAACGATCGATTTTTTTTTGAGCTCACCTTTATTTTACCTTTTAAATCTTAAGTGGCGTCTTTGGGGGGGGGAATTTTTTTTCCTGAAAAATTCCATAGGCTTTTAGACAAGTCATTGTAGTACATATTCGTTATCGGACTTACAACTCTGGAAGTTCAATATGAATAATGTGTGGTTATTGGTCTCGCTATATTTATTTTAATTGTTCGTGGTTCTTTTGAGTAAAGACCATCTAATAACTGAACAGATGGTCATTCTCCAAAGCAAAATATAATAATTATTGAAACCTTTAAGAATGCCAGAAACATTCCCAGTGAAGGAATCCAACCCATTTCGTTTTCTTTAATATGGTTATAAGAGCTCCCTTTTTGTTTGAAATTTTTTTTTAAACCAAAAAAAAAAATGTCCTGCAGTGTGAATCCCCGTAAACGAACACTGAATACAAGTTACTAGTAAGTAGTGAATATTCCTTTTGAAAAACTTTCACCTGTTACATGTGGTGGCCTTATGTTACTTGTGATAATGGTACAATGAAACAAAAATATTTTTGTGATCCAGTCAATTTTCAACCAGATTTTTTCTTTTTCTTTAAACGGCTTCAGCAAACAATATATAT
>JAOVYW010000029.1:816253-839042 GCA_025775045.1 Hiodon tergisus
AAATATTTTTGTGATCCAGTCAATTTTCAACCAGATTTTTTCTTTTTCTTTAAACGGCTTCAGCAAACAATATATATGGCCTAAATACTTGTCAGCTTGTTTAAGGGATGTCATCAGAATGGATGTAAAATTAGTTAATAAAAAAGTCATTGTCCACCATCCACCATCATCGCTTCGTGTCTTTAGTTGTCTTCATGCAAATTTATTCTCCAAGAGAATATTTCTGTAGCGGTAAATTTCTTGTTAAAATTTTGTGCTTCTTGAACTACTAAGTTGAAGTATACTAAAGGGAAATTTTACAAACGCCTTTTTAAAAACCCCAAAAAACAACCGCTCATGAATCGTTCATTATCCGTATACATTTACATAATGTACAACAAAAGCTAAGTGCGTGTATACATTTTATTTGTGCTAATGCTAATCTCGGCTTGCGTTGAATGCTGCCACCACACATGGGTAGGGTGTGGAAATACAACTGGTGTCTTCACCAGTCAGTCACCTTTGAGCCACCCATTTATTTTAGAGTCTGCAGGCTACACTACCTGCTCAAGAGGTTCAGCACCGATTGCAGGTGAGCCAGGTTCCTCCTGACAGTACAGAGCGCGACCTGGGAAATCAATAGCTGCATGGGTAAGAACTCTATAACTTACTGAGTAACGTAGGCGGCTTGTGTATTTTATAGTGATTTTACTTTACCTATCCTTTACTGAAGTACAGTAGGGATCGCACCAGTTAATCTCTTCTACAGGTACATGAAACTTACTGAAATGAAAATCTGCATGAAGTGACCATTCAGAATCAGGCTTGACAGCCATTATTTTCGGAAGCAAATAAACAGTATCTGAAAACAGCATAAGCTGAAAACGGTACATTGCTGTAAAACACATTTCCTTTATATATTTTTTTATTTCACTATTGTTATATACATTCTACATACAGGCAGTGATGACGACATAGGGTGGAAAATTTGAATATTTGATTCATTCAAACCCATTACAAATTGAGTTGGTGAACTGCTTCAGATTTTAAAAAAAATACTACAGCCATGTGTGGAGAGCACTCGACTGTATTCATTTGTATTTCGCTTCTGACACGTCAAAATAAATATATAACAGACTCGTTAGGATGGGTATAACAATTATTTCCTTATTTGTTAATAGTATAATATAAATATAAATCCGTATAGAATGTAATGTCATAGAATGTATTCGAAAACTAAAATCTTTCGTGAAGAATTTTGAGCAAGTGATTTACAACAGACTATATGGAAAAAAATCATTTGTGGTTACTATAGTTAATTTAACCTAATATAATTTAAGGTGAAAAATTAACAGCCATCACATTCAAAAGTAAATTTCCAACTAAAATGTATTACGATTTTCTGGCACTCTCTGCAGCTGAGCTAGTTTTCCATATCCACCTCGAGCAGGGTCATAATCCTGTCTGTATTCATCTCTGACCTGTAAAAAGCACAAAGTTGTTTGAGCAAAACCATACAAAAATAAAACTAAAATTAAAAATTCAATTAAGTAATCTTATTGATGTTTAGTTACATAAGCAAATTTACAACAATGTTGAAGTCACTTCAAGTTTGACCATTCACATAAACATTTCTGTATACATCTTATTGAATGGGAAACAAATGTACATAACTTGGGTTTGGAGCATCACAGATCACCTTCAATTGTCTAAAGTAACCGCATTTTGGGTCGATTTTATATAAACTTATTAGAAAACAACTTACAGTTATTAGAGAAAATAACTAAATGATTAGTCACTTTTTTATCACTTTGTTTTATATTACTACATGCACATATATAATAGAAACGCTGTTAGAGGGGGAAAAAAACTATCTAGACACTGAATCATAAAACTTGGGTCCCATTGATTTACATGGATTTTTTCTGCATCACTGCGTACCCCCCGTAACAAAATAATCTGGTGAAGGGCTTCTGAAACAAAAACTAGATTTTGTATAAGCAAAGCAATCCCTAAAGATACTAAAGCAAAGATCTCACTTTGAACTGAGATCAAGGGGAACTTACCTGGCCACCTGATTTCCCCCGACCATACTGCCTTCCTTCCCTGAATCCAGCATCCCAGTCTGTCCTGATGATGCGATCATCCAAACGTGTCCCATTAATGTATCGCATGGCATTCTCTGCATCTGCTCGGGTGTAGTATCTCAGCAACAATGTTAAGGAAGTGCTTGCAGGAGAGAAAAATATAATAAGAATTTCAAGGTCTATTGTCTCATCTGCCTCACAGGGGAGACAATGCGACGCATGTCAGTCATTCTGTTATAAACAGATACAACAGGCCATGTACCAAGTAAAGGATACTCAACAAAGCAGAAACCACACGCAGTTTTCTTCACCTTGTCCAGACCTATGATGATACGTTTCACGTCACCACTTTTGGAGAACAGCTCGTATACTTGCTCCTCTGTTGTGTAAAAGGACAGGTTGCCCACATACAGGGTGTTGCTCTGTTTCAAAAGCTTTTCCTGCTCATATCGATTGCCCTGATAGGGGTGTGGGGTGGTGTTGGGGGGGAGAGAGAAAATTCAGTCGGGGTGTTCAGAACAAGTAATCCACTTGTCATTGCTGGTTTACTACTGTCACTACGCTTCTCATTCGTTTTCAAAAGCAATATTAATATTATTTTTGTCACGGAAGAAAATTTACGACAGAAAATTCATTATTCTTTCGTTTAGCCGCCTCTTCAAGGACGAAAAAAACAGACTGGAAATGTAAAATGTATTAAAGTTAGGCAACACAGATGCGGATTCAGTGTTGCCAAAGAGACACTGTTCAGATTGAAACGAATAGCATGCTTACTTACATTTTTCAATCCGTTTCCGTCTCTGCAGAAACTTGAAATATAATAAAAAATTGAAGCATATTACATTTATTTCTCTGTCTCCGAAAACACCATAAACGTGTAGCCTTTAAAACTAAGAGGCTACTAGGTTGTACACCTTTAATACCATGGTCACGATTGTCATGACATGGGTTTATCTGGAAAAATGCCAGAACTTGCACCTGTAAATCGGAGGGGGTTGCAGTATATGCCTAGTCGATTCTCGGTTCTATAATAAGTGTGGTAAACATATTTATACTAATAATGAAGGGCTCGTTTTTCCGCGACAAACTGATTTTGGAATAAATTGCCGCGCTATCATGAAAATTAAGCCCAAATGTAGCTTGCATTCCCGGCGGTCCAAAACATAAATACAAAACTGCATTCTACCATCCAAAATGTAATTTTACATTTAAAACACAACGACCAAATGAATAATTAACTATGTACTTATTTTGGAGAAAAATGTTAAGCCAGTAAAATGCGATTAACTTTACACAAGAAAAAAACTTTACACCGTCCCCGACGGTATTTGTCTTTTGTGATATCTTAACATCAGCAAGAGCGTATCTAATCATATCTTACCTTAAAATGCTGATCCCTGTATTGACTTATATCTACATACGAGTCGCTAAAAATGGCATTTAATTGAATTGACATGGCAAAATTACAAGAAATCGAAAAAATAAAGATAACGAACGCACACGCCTTCTTGGCCCAATAGCCAGTTCACGATACTTTTTTTGACAGCTAGATTGCAGACGGGCGTATGCGTATGACGTCACGGTCTGTGTGGATGTTTGATGCAAAGCATAGGAAACAAACATGAAAGCCGGTTTAGTAGTAGAAGTTCCGAACATGCTCCACGAACTTGAAAAGCTGAATTTTAAGTGGTATATAAATCACTGAGTTTTAATGGTGATAATTAATACAAGCTAATTTTCGGTGTTATTTAAACCTCCTAGCTAGGAGGCAGTAGCACGTAAAGCTTCGATTTTGCTTGCAGATATACTTATTTTTCAACTACAGCTGCTTGTTTGAAGTAATAATAGTATCCAACTGCAGAGCCGCAGAGCAGTTTCAGGACGAAAGTTGAGCACGGTGAGTTGTTGTCTAAGTGTTTATTTGCTAACCACTGAAGCTGTCGACCTTTTCTCGTTTTTATTTAAGCTTGAATTGTTGAATTGGTACGCTTTTGTTGTTGTTATTTATGAATAATAATGGATTGTTCCGTTTTTTTCATGGTTTGTGAGTTTACGGTTCTAATGAGCGCAGTAACTATGTTATTGCATTGTTCAAAGCTCTCGATATTAAGCAATGCCTGTGGTGCCTTTTGTTTTTCCTTTGTAGAGACACGATTCAGAGCGGTCAAACATTCAACACCTCAGTTGAAGCAATGTTGCACCCTTTTTTCGCTGCCCTTTTTGCATGGCCAATTTACAGATGCTTTTATTAAAAGCAACTTGCAGTGCATTCATTGTATTGACTTATGTATGCGTTTCCTGGGAACCCAAAACATTTGCGTTAGTATCTTCCTTGCTGTCTCGCTACCAATTGAAATGGATCGAAAATTTCTGGTGATCTTCAGGCATTCTGATTGGTCAAAATTTTCCCGCGGTCTTATTAGTCGAACAAATGGAGCGATCTGATTGGTACGAAAAAAATGGAGCCATCCGATTGATGGAAAATTTCAGGCAATCTGATTGTTTGAAAACATTGCGCCATCTGATTGGTCGAAATTTTCGACCAATCGGATCGCTCAATGTTTAAATTTTCATAAATTAAGTTATGTACAAGGTCATTACCCAAATGGTTTAAAATCAAATTCAGATAAAAACTAACACCTTCAGGTCAGCATTACCCTCTTATTAGTTAAAAAATAATTACATTACCTTTGTAACAATCTGTTATATAATGACTGTCAAACACAAACAGAAAATATAGCAGCAAGAAGCCACGGCAAAACATTAGGGCACTGAGTCAATAATGTTGACCCGTGTTAGTGAAGTTTCATGCTGGAAAGCTGATTTGATTTGAATTTCTTGAGAAGATCATTTTGTGCATTGCTTCAGATTCCTATAATGTAGATTTTAGATTCAAAGTTCATCTGCATGTACATTTCACATTCTGCAAGACAAAAAGTAAAAGAAATTAGCATTTATCTAACTACCCAAAGCTATCAAATAAAAAAAACTATAAATTAAAACAAACTGATAAATATTAGCAAATTTTACAGAATACAGAGTAAAAACAATATTGTAGAGTTTAGGTAGGTATTAAATGCAGCTATCTTATTAGATAAGTCACTGAGGGCCACGGTGTTTGCTAGTTTTCATTCCACCCATCAAACTAAACTAAATTAAACCAAATTAAAAACTGTTTTGCAGATCCTGGGACACTGGATTCAAAGTGGAGAAGAGGACTTGTTGCTTTTTCAGAACTACTCGATATGGTTGCAGAATGTGAAGATGCAGAAATCCAAGCGTCTTAAGTGGAATAAGTGGAAAACTTCATGGAACAAAATCATTTTCAAAGCCCCAGAGAGTGGGACCTGGCTTTACAATTGCATCTTACTTTTAGAGAAACTTTTTTTTTAAACTCCAAAATACCTATTTTATTATTACTTTTATCATTATTCAAAAACACACAGTAACAAGTATACATGATTACAATACCAAACAGTCACGAAGCTAAAAGATAACACCCAAGGAACAATGAGGGGGAAAAAGATATAACCAGTGGGAAATGGTTAAAAGATATATAACACACTTTTAAAATCAATCTACAAATATATTAAAATGATTACAGGCATCAAAACTTAACAGCTTTCCCATTAGAAGATTGTTCAATTAACGAACATATTTTTCACATTAAATGACATACCTGGTGTGCTTCCTCGCCATCTTGAGTTAATTACTCATAGAACGTGCGCAGTGTTCGCTCGTATAGTGAACTACGCAACAAGAACGCAGGGGCCTTCAATAGTCTCCATCTGCAGAGCTGCAGCGCAAGACCAGCAGTCAGGACGGAGCCGATGTGGTCTAACTAGTCTTGTGCCAAATATAGTTTTGAAGCGTCATTTCTTACATTTGTATGCTTTAATAGATTTTAAACATGCAGTTTTCACACATAATTTTGATTAAATTACTATCCAACCGCATTTACCAGCATCTTACTAAATGTTGATAGATAAAAACACAATTGTAAATAATATTGTATAATATAATGTTAAAATATGAGTTTAAAAAAATGCTACATTATAAAAACAAATGGATCCTTATTGTGAAGTGTTACCCATTTGGCTATATCATTAGATAATATTTCCTTCATGTTTATGTTGCAAATATAAATACAAAAGATAAACTATGGAAATTTAATGTCATATTTAATCATCGAATTATGTCACAAAACCTAGAGAAACGGGTGCAGTGCACAATTTGAAATACAATAAAAAACATTTATAGAAATATAATGTAAAGAATAATAAAAATTTGAATTTAAACAACTGGTAAATAACCGCAAAATTTAAGTTGCATTGTTCATTTGCTATATTTTTAATGGTATTAGAACATTTTACAACATATCCGTATAAAAAAAGAACATCTCACAGAATTAATTATTCTTTCGAACTCAATAAATGTTCTTAACGTTCTAATGTACCCAGTAAACCGGATTAATTAAAGTTAGTACTTAAAAAGTAGTACATATCATAGTCATTTTCACATATATTTTTGCCTGCATTAGAAATACTTTCCGGTTTACCTTCAATTTGAGTTTTCTGTTCACCTCTTTACATTAGCAATATTGATGCTGTTTTAGCACACCAAAGAGGGCCCTGGATATTTTCACACCAAGAAATGTGAGAAAAAGTGTTACCAGAGGATGAGCTTTCGTTGCACTGCATATTCATTTCATTATAAATAATTTTTTTAGTTGGCACTTCCCACATGCCTCCAACTGTTGTCAGCCAAGCGCATGATTGAATGGATTGGACATATCAGAAAAAAGTTTGGTCGGAGATTACCGGTGCCACTTTGTTGTAGCATTAAAGAACTAATATGAGGACGAAGCTGAAAAGCCGCTGATAGGTTTGCTGATAACGTTTTCCTTAAGGTTGGGTAATAACACCAGCAGATTGAGATTGAGAGAGAGAGAGAGAGAGAGGACTTCATCGCCAAATGGTGGAATATTTTCAAGACACTTTTACTAAAGGGTGGTATATTGGTAATGGAAACAGTGACGTTTTTGCAAATAGTGATTCCTTTGAACCAGAGATACAAGATAGAACACTTACAAACTGCCTGTATAGGGCATAGGGGTCCATATTTGTGTCATGTGTAATTGATTTATGTATTTAGTTAAACAAACATATACAATTTATAAAGCATAATCTGGAGACAGTCATTTAATCATAGTACCGCTGATTTAATATGATGGTTTATTTATATTTATATTGCAAACATTTCATAGGAAACTAAGATTGGCGACATAATTTCATTTATAACATCAAAATGACTTTTAAGACAAGATTGAGTCAGTACATATACACTGATATGGTCTCTGAACATCTTAAAAAAATAAATCTCTCATGGATAATACACATAAAATCAAGCAGATTATATTTTGGTATTGAAGGCCTGACTGTAAAGGTGCAATACAAGTATACAGGAAGCACTAGGTTTTTGTTAAGTAACCATTGCAGGAGTTAGAGAATTTTTGTCAAACTGGTCACGGCCATGGTAAAATGCTATGTGCCTCAGTTTTTATATATGGGAATGATGGTTTCTCTTAAACCAACCATGTCCGTGCTCTGGGTGGACTCTGCTCTTCAGTCCAGTGGCTTTAGATGTTGGCTATTTTTCATTACAAGAAGAACTCGGGAGTTTGTTTCAAAACAGAAAACAGAAGCAAACACAAGCTGCTAGTTTCCCCTGAAATGCATCTGTAAGCCATCAGACCAGTGTTCTAGCACATGTTGTTGATATCATTAACTCTTTTACCAATTAAGCGGACGTCTATCTGCTCTAAGATGGACTGTTTTTATACAAGTCAAGGATAATAACAAAAGTGTTCCCGCTGTAGTACTGCTCCTCGTATTTCAGAAGATCACATGAGGAAGACACCGTGCATGTCCATGCAGTCAAGAATGGAACAAAAAAAACAAAACTAATGCATATTCAATGATATGGCATTAGCTTATTCATTCAAGTGGATACATCCATATTCCCCAATATGTCTTGTCCCTAATAGTAACTTGCTAACGATAACGCGGGCCTAAAGTATATTTTTAGCGAGACTAAAGCAATACTATAAAGTAAATATGTAACAGGCAAAGCATATGCACTGATATGGCAGTTACCTTCAGCTAAAGGAAAACAACAAATATGGAATGTGGTATTCCTCAGCACTCTTTCTCGCCAGCGAAACGACAACCTGAATTTCTACCCAGTCGAAATCACAAAGTAGGTATAAGTCACTGTATAATCATGAGCACAGATTCTTACTGAGAAAGCCACTGGTGAGCTTGAGCAGAAATGGGAAGGAAGGTCAAATTTCGCACACAACACAAATGTGAGAAACGGTGTCGGCAGTGATGAGTACTACGGCGTTGGACGCAAGGGGCCGTGCGCGGCTGTCCTACAGTGTGAAAACGGAGAGGAGAGAACCAAGCAGGGTCACCAACACCACAGGGGCCGAGAACAGAGCTGTAAGGGACAAACACACACACACACACACACACAGTTATAGCATTGTTCCAGAGACAGGTGACCTGTGGAATTGTGGTGGAGAGGAGCGCTTTGTTCAGTAAGAAACTCCTACCTGTGGCAATGGAGGTGCACTCCATGACTTTCATGGAGTCCATGTAGCCTTGACCCAGCCATTCCTCGTAGGTCTTCTTCTCCCCCACGCCAATCATGCTCACCGTGGAGTCTTTGAAGATAAGGTCTTGCCCTTCATAGCTTGAAGAACTGAACATTTGGAAGTCAGATCCTGTATGGCCACCGTAGAAATTCTAAAAAAATAAAGGAAATTCTGGAATCAGTCTGCTTTGTACACTTACACTTCACACATCTTTACGTAACCCAGGCGAATTGCTCCACAAAATAAATTGATATGATAGGAGAATAGTACAATAATCAGGGTTGTCACCGGTCCACCTTAAATTGCATGTACTATGTACAGCTTTAAGGTCATATTTTGTCTTAATAACAAGCTGTCATTAAGCATGTTATTATATTGTTTTGTTGTATTTAAGGGAACGTCTCTTACTTGGGCTTTATCCAGGAGGCCGAAGATGGCGTAGATATTGGTGTCGGGTCGCACCATGACAGCGTGGGCAGGAACACGGGCCAGGTTGCATTGGGTGTACTGGTTGACCTCCACCCGCACACCGTGAGGACACAGGAGTTGGAAGCTCTTCGACATCAGGCCGGTGGCCCAACTTTCCGACGAGTTCCCTGTGAGAAAAAGTACACAGTTCACATGTGCCACAGGAAGGACCGGCCCATTTTTACTGATGTGGCCAAGGACAGCTCGTCAAAGGGATTTAAAAATCCAACTAATTACAAAGACACCTACACAGTTTGAGTTCACGCACCGTCCATGAGACCAGACCAAAAATGTGTGGAAACATAAGCATGTAAAGACCGGCTAGGACTGGAGTGACTGGAGTCTTTGAAATGTATTCAAATTTAAAATTCAATAGCGTTTCTCCAAAAACTGCTGTGCCCGACATCGCTGGAGAATTGACACACACACAAAGCTGCGTCCTGAGTGTCCCTGAACTTTACATTGATTTACAACCTGCGTTAAGCTGGTTGTGTAACCAACGTCTGGAAGAGTGATGCCGCTTTGAGTAAAACACAAGAAGCTTTGTCTCTCCTCGGTGGAGCGTACCGTCAGTGTTCAGGAAAACTGTGTTGTGCTTCACAAAGGCCACCTCTCCCGCACCCTCCACAAGGCACCTGAAAGGCAAAATGTTTAGACGGTGGAAGACAGCCTTCCCAGAAATAATCAGCGCCTTGCACCTACGTGGGGGATCTGCAGAGGAAGCCCCATTCGCAGCGGTGAACAGCGGTACATCTCTGAAAGCCTGGCGGCGCGTTCCCGCCCTTGAGGCTCACCGGAAGGCGCCGTTGTAGCCGTCATACCGATCCTTCTCTCTGACACACTTGTTCTGGCCGCTGGCGTCCCCGATGCACTGCGCGCAGAGACTGCTGGGGAAGCCGGGTTGGTTGGCGCCAGGGACACAGCTGGACTTGAAGAACTCGGCGGCCGCTGGGGAAAACATGGAGCAGCCGCCCCGACTGCATCAGGGCGAGGCCAGCCCGCTCCCCGCTCGCCCGCCAGATTTGCCCAACTTAATCTGTATCCAGGTTACATTCCCTCGATGGGGAGATTGCAAACAACAAAAGCCATAGAAGCCTAGGCGGTTCGTCCGCTCATTCCACTGGAATCCCTATGGCATTTACTGTTTGTTTAATAGGATGACAATATAGTGCCAATAACCCACTGTGCCGTACACTTGTCGACTGCAGACGAGAACATTACCTTCAGGCATGTGGCATTCCTGAGCCCTGATCAGACCCTGTTCACTGAGGACCGCCATTGGGATGTTCCAGCCTGCTGTTCTCCCATAGCCCGTGTGACACGACATCTTGCCCTTCAGGTCACTAAATCTTTGAATGTTCCCATTAGATTTCTTCAGCACGGCTACAGCATAGTAATTGCTTCCATCAGCGTCGCCTAAAACAACCAAAGAAGAAGGGCTTTTTATGTTAGGAGGCTCTGACATCATTAACATCTGGCCGATGTTTTGCCTAAGACCTGAGGCATGGAGGGGAGATAAAAGGTCAACCTCGCCTAAGGAAGAGCCAGTGGTAGCCTTACAACTTTATTTCACTTAATTTGTATTTCTGTCGTGACCTGTACTGCTGTGTTTGTCATTCATTGGCCAGGTTAGCATCTTAAATGAGAATCATTCCTCAATGCCCTTACCTGGTTACACATAAATAAATATGAATAAATATAACTGTGGAAAAACAACCTTAACATGTCAATAATCTTCAATCCACAAACAGCGGGCAGTCTATAATGTGTTAAACAGAGTTGAGAAGTTGTCTGGAGAGGTCCCTTTGCCAGGCCACAGCATGCATAATTCCCAAACAGACTGTGACAATCACATTCCGATAACAAGAATTGCATACGTGTTGGTTGGGGCAGCTCAGTTATCAGAGGTACCTGTGTAGCTCTCCCCAGCTGCTGGCACCAACCCAAAGCTCTTCCCTGCCGTGTAGATAAAGCCACCATCCAGTGTAATTGCATCAGCTTCCTTGTTCTGAGAGGAAATATAAATTAGCCAAAGTCTTTTCTAAGCACACTTATTCACAATCACTGGGGCAGGGGAAAAAACCCATATGACGCATGGTAACTGTGATTTAGTAATGAACCGTAGCTACTGAATCACAGTTACGACGCATCGTACGATGCAACATTGGTGCAATATAATTATTCAGTGTTTTAGTTGGGGACGTCCAGGAGAGCTATCTGTGTTTGTCAATTGTCATTTCCAAAATAAGGCAAGGAACAAGGAGTTCCTGTATGAGAGGTATCTAAAAGTGCATGTCATTTCCTTCCTTTCCGTCAGCGCGAGAGATATTTAGAGTGGGAACACTCCCCAGTCTCCCCCCCCCCCGTTTGTAGGTGCTTGACATTGTTGGTGGCCTTACTTGTATTTTCTGCATGCAGTCTTCTCTGGATTCTCCCCAAACACACTGAATCAGTGGAGTCAGGGATTTTTCTTTGAATGCAACGGCCATGTCCGCACATTTGAGCTGTTCCCCACTAGACAGCACACACCAGCGCAGGTACTGTGGTATGTCTATATAACAAGAAGGAGCCATCACTTTGGTGAGATTAAAATGTCCATTCAACGGCAGACTAAATACTTAAATGTTGGCTAAAACATTAAGTTCTGAATTATGAACAAAAACGGTTTATAACGGTTCATCGGAATGACAAATTACTACTATCTGGAATGAAAACAGCAGTGGAGCACACTAACCAGATTTGGTGCAGTCCATTGCTTTCAGAGCATTATAGTATCTGAGTCCCATCCAGGTCTTATAGTCTTCATTTTCAGCAGGGAGGAACTGTCTGGAACTGTCACTGAACAAAAGGTTTGAGCCACCATAAGCCTCAGATGAAAACGCTTGGAAGCCTGTCTTGTCCTGAGGGAAATAAGAGGTTTCACGTACAACCCTTCAGCAATATCTTATGGCAATGTGGACTACTGAAATTTCAGTACTCACCAGTCCTTCTTTAAGCATATTGTAGACCACAGAGCCACTGATGTCACTGTGGACTACAATGCCCCGTGCTGGCACTCGCACCACATGGCAGCGCCTGTACTCCGTCACCGGTACCCGTTTCCCATCCAGGCACAGCAATTCATAGTCCTGTGATGTCAGATTTTTAGCCCATGGGTTTTGATTTTTGCCTGAATTAAAACACAAGAAGACATGTCATACCCTACTACTCCACCAGGTGGAGACTGGAGTAATGGGGCTAGGGATTGGCATTCCTACCATCAGTGTTGTCCATAACAGTGGTGTGCTTCACAAATGCCACCTCCCCAGCATTTTCAGCCAAGCACCTGTACCGGATAGAGAAATTTATAGCAGATAGCATGCTGAAGAATATATCAAAGCAACTCATATAAAACATTTACATAAAATGAATTCTGATCGGAAAAACATTTTTTACTAAAATCAAAATTCAAAACTACCAGGACCCAGCTATCACCTAGGTAAAAGGACTATAAGATTCACACAAAGATGATAAGTTACAGCAAATAGTTCCTGTGGTCCCACAGGTTTCCCTTGCCTTTTTAAAATACGTTTAGCTGAGACCCATAAATTCGCTCTTGGGAACTGAACTGCTGGAAGCTTATCTATGCAGCTGCTTGCAATAAGCCCCTCTACAATATTTTTTTAAAGCAATTACTTTTGCTAAATATAGGATATTGGACTTACCTGAAGGCTCCTTCATAACCATAGTACCTTTCTTGTTCGCTATAAGCACATTTGTTCTCTCCCTTCTCATCTCCAATACAAAGAGCACACAGTGAAGATGGAGCCCCTGTTCCACTGGCACCAGGTATGCAGCTGGCAGAGAAGAAATCGGCCACACCTTTGAAATAAACATGATACTAATGGAGTGATCACAATTGGAACATATATAGCACTATAGGCCTCCTGAGTGGCCCAGTCATTGTAAGTCCATCTCATTGAACACCAGAATATCCTAATGCTATTTTAAATTGCCAGCATCTAAGCTACACAACATCTTGAATGGTGGCATTATCTTTGGAGCACATCATGTTTTAAATCACTAAGGAGCACTATCGCAGGGCAAAACAAATTCAAACCCTAACCAATTGTTTTTTGGGAGAGGACAAGCAACACTATCTGTAGATGCTTGGAGATAATATGTAATTTAGTGCACCTTGCTCTATGTTGCAGCCCATGATGGACATCTTGCCACTGTCAATCAGGTAGCCTAGAGGCATGTTCCACCCGGCAGTACGGCCCTTGCCAGTGTGACACGACTTCTTCCCTTTTAGGTTGTTAATGTTGATGACCTTGTTGTTTTTCTTGACAACTGCCACTGCGTAGTATGTGGTTCCATCTCCTACAAGACAACCAGTATCAGGTCTCACAGATTAATCTCACATATTAGCGATTGAAGTCAGAGCTTTACGATGAAGTCAAAATAAATCAAATAAGTCAAAAAATTATATAGAAAAATTATTTGAGATTATAATACGTAATATTCTACGTACAAAGTGATATAGAAAATCTTGGGTAATAAAACAAATAAAACAATAATTTACCAATATACTTTTAAATGGAATCAATTTAATTTAGGGAACTTTAAAGATAGAGGAATTGGCAAGTAACTGTTTGGGAATCTAAAAAGAGACTTTTATATAAGTTGTTCCCCAAGAACAATACTTAACCAAAGAACCTCTAGTTCCCCCCAAATGAAACAGCATCTACAATATTTCGAACTGGAATCAGAATTTTGAGAACCTAAAAGTCAGGTCACCTAAAGGTGTTATCATGCATATATCAATTTAGCTGTACTCTCCTCATTACATCGACACAAAGGTTATGGTGTGCAAAGGGTGGGATAGATCGAATTCCACGTTTTATAATGGAATTTATAAACTATTTACCGTCTTCGTTAGATTCCCCGGCAGCAATTTTTAAGGTCGACTGCTTCCCAAACGTATAAATGTCTTTCGCGCTCAATGAAAAGGCATCCGCTTGTTTGCTCTATACACGTTAATTTATTAGAAAGAAAGGAAAACACACATTTATAAGTTCAAACAGTGGTACACAACAGGGCCGTAATTATAATATGCTCAAAATGCCCCCCAAATATATCGATATAAAAAATATAAATAAAATGAAAATATGCTATTTGGAAGATTTGGTCCCCCCTCCAATGTTAACTCCATGGTTACATCTCTGGTATACAATAACTAAAGTATATTCCGATTCCATGTAGAAATAACAGTAATACAGACCTTTATGTTATCTTTATGACAACGCTAGCCCAGCCGCTTGCACAAGCTTGTTAGTATATGTCAAGGTAATCAGGTTCAAGGTAATTAAGCTAGTAATATACACATGTCAAATATCAAGCCTGGGATTGAACGTGACTCTTCAGACATTACTTACCATAAGTTTCTGCACGCACCCCTGCGTTGAAGTATCGCTAACACACTGCATGGAGGGGCGAACCGCCGCGTTGGAAAACGCCTGCGCCATGTCAGCACACTTTGTCATTTCTTGGCTTGAAATTGTGCACCATTTCACGGTGTTTTGGCCGTAGACTACAATGACAAATAACCTAGTATTATTTTTTTGAGCCTACAAATATTTTAAACTGTCCGGCAATCAGAGGCACAATTTTATTTAGACTAGATCCAACCTTATAGATCACAACAGCGAAGTTACAGTGTGACTTGGTGGCTGGTAACATAACACAAACGTTATGCAGAGAAAAAACTCAAACTGAAACAGTTGATTACAAGTCAAAGCAGCCTATATTTGAAAAAATAATAGTTGTTTCTAAAAACTAAATATTCGGTCAAAACCTTTTAGTAAAAGAGCCAATAACTACAAAGGGTCACTTAAATTATTTATTGAAATAGCTGAATAAAGTTTTAAAAAAACTCACCGATTTGAAGCGTTAAAAGAGCTGAGTTTAGTAGAATCCACGCGGTCATTGTGACACCAGGTTGAAAGACGGGTCTGGTTTTTGCGACCGTTCAATTTATATTAGATAGGACAACGTAATTAATTCCAAAGTCCAAACTACTGTTTGCATTTTCAGCATAGCACTATGGTACCCGTTGTGTAAAGTTAAGATTTTTATTGTGGTCACGGCTACTTTTTTATTTTCTTAGGACGATTGCATTTTTTGTTTGTAATAAAGTTTTCGCACTCACCTGAAAACGACACGTCCGAGCGTTTGGCCTCAATCCAGAATGCTCACACAGAGGTCTTTCATGAACACCCCGAGGACTCCACCTTACGCAAGTCCTACTGGGTGGTTTTCCACAGTCTGACATGACAACATGGATAAAAATACAACTATTTATTTTTTTCAGGGAGTGTGACAGTGTAGCCTATGCAGTGTTACATTATTCACATGCATTTTCAGCGTCAGTATGTACAACAAATATATATATATAATTTACATAGCCTTACAGGATGGGTTATTTGGTTCATCCACATAAAATAATTCTCTAGGCTATTCAAATCACATTTTGCTATAAAATCACTTTTATAATCAGCCTTCTTATCTCTGTTCGGAAGTACATTTCCGTTTTATAACAAATAAATCCGGAACACTAGGCAATTAACGTTCTGCTAGCATTCGAGAATTCAAGTTTACAAGTACACGTCAATAAACACTGTTCTCCTATCCTCAGTTATGGCCAGAAATTGTATCATTTTTTGCAATGGCATCATTAGACACGTTAGCTAGCAGAACTGATGTTAATTTAACACATTATTTAACACACACACATATATAATATACAATTTCCTATTTCATTTAGGCCAGTTGTAGCAACTTCAGGAAATGCTTTGATATAGTACTATCCATATATTTTTGAAATTACAACATTAATACAAGGAACGACCCATTACCAATCAGGGGTATGTCAACGCATCACTAAAATGCGTTAATGAGGTAAATGACGGTTTTCGCCTTACTTCTCTGCCATGAATCCCATATTCGCCAAAGGTATCGTATTTATATCATATTTGCCCAAGATACATTATAAAATGTATATATGCAAATATATATATATATATATTTTGGCTAGGATGTAAGATTAGGTCCCACAAACCTTTTTGTTATATTCTTTTGTAGTGCAGTTCATGAAGCCTAATATATTATTGAATTACTTAGTGTAAGTTATTATTTAACTTGTGCAATGCCTGAACCCAGATAAAAATGAGCCAATTAGTGGTTCAAGCCTCTAGGTTTTTTATTCTTCCGTCGTTAGACAATTATCTCTAGAACCGACAGGTAACTTCCCCCCCCCCCCATTTTTGCAATATCGAAAGTCATATAGCCCATGTAAAACAACTCAAGGATCAAAGATATCACCCTGAACAACTGCACCAAGCCTTGCGTTGATATCTCATAAAACGCAATACAAAATCAATTTCACCCATTCAAATGCTTTAAATGACGTGTTCTCATAAACTAACAGAATTTGGGGTGTCGACTCTAAACTACCAATCCCTACGTAAGCAACAGTTATTTAGATGAAAGATGGCCGCTTCAAGCCAATAGAAGGGACGATGGCACGCCGGGTGGTTTAACTTTAACCTGCTTCGTTGCTGCATGAGGCTATATTTGTATTCTTACATATACTTGGATATACTATGTAAGACGAGGAAGCCAGACACCGGTGTATTACTGAAAATCTTGGATATAGAATGCAATTAAAATAAAATGAATATAAAACTTTCTATGTAATATGGTATAGATTTCGTATGATCAGAAAGAAGTGAGGCGTAGGGTGTTTATGGCCAAGTGTAATGAAATAGGCATCAAACATTCCATTGGAAGAGAAGGAAGAAACAGAACCCATGTGGGAAACCAATCCAGACCGAAAGAAAATGCAAACGATGCTGCATAGTATGAGAAATATTTTATTAGCCGTTCTCCTCTTTAGACAAATGTTATGAATCAGTTTTGGTTGGTTATTTACATACTCTGGTCATGAGAAGTGGTGGTAAAGAAGCAGTTCTATAGAAAACAATCGTCTCCTAGTAACACGAGAGCTCCCTCTGGTGGCTGGTGTTAATGAACACACTTAAGACCTGCCAAGATAGTGCTTTGCACTTCCAAAAAGTCTAGACAACTCCAAGCAGATACAGGATATGACATCTCACAATCCCAAATGAAAACATAGAATTTAAGGGTTTTTCATCTTTATGCTTTTTTTTGTAGAATAAAGACCATTGCTTAAAAACCATGCACATAGGAAACTCAGAATTCACTTGTGGGGGGGCTGGGGAGAGGAGAACTAGCTGCCAGTTACCTTTTTTGCGACTTTTATGTCAAAAGCAATTTCACCTTACAACTAAACCTAATTGCTTAGGGCTTATTTTGGGCCAAGGCTTTCCTGTTCATAAGTTATGCATAAAGAGAACAAGAAAAAAAAGATGGCGGTAAATGTGTGTGTGTGTGTGTGTGTGTGTGTGTGTGTGAGAGACATGACACACACAGTTGACAATGTAAAGAAAATAATTCTGATAGTTGTAGATTTTAATTAAAGTTCAATATAGACCTTTATTATAACAAAATAGGCAGTTTACTGAGGGTTATATATCTGTTAAAATCTCAGTGTACAATAAATTTGATCAGTTCTGCATTGCGTTGGACACTTAAATTCTTCACACAGCCATTCATTTTCTTTGTTTGTTTGTTTTTAAACTCTTTCGAAAGCACCTGAACATGAGATGGGAAGTTTATAATGATAAGACACTGCTTTTATGTTTGGAACCCCACACTTGGCAGCCATTAACCCTAACACACGCCACCCTTTTCCCTTTCCGCCACCAACAAACGCGGGCTGACAAGGTTACCAGAGCACATACGCGTGTTAATGAAGGGGCTGGGGTTTATGCGATTTCCATAAATGGCTGCTAAAATGGAATATAAAAGCAAGGACAACCAAAAGGTGACAAATTAATATTGTCTGTAACATGCTGTTAAAACTATAACGTGCAAAGTTTCGCGTCATGTTTTTGTTAACTAATATACGACTGCATTTCCTTTCATTATTATGCAAAAAAGAAAAAAATATATATCTTCACTTAAATTTTGCAGAAAGTCACCTCCCTTAAACATTAAGGAACTGTACCGTAAAATCTCCCCGTTAAGTTGTTGATCAGGCACTGCCCTTTACTCCATTTGCAGGAAACAGAGGTGATCCAAACAAGAGCTTTAAACTCCAGTCTTGAAGAGATATTTAGCATTGAGACGCCGACGACCGTCAGAAGGGCAAGTTCATTCCGAAGCTTGGGGTAGGAGTACCATCAAACAAAGCAGGCCAGGTTGGTTAAAAAAAATAAAATAAAAATTGCCAACAATACAAAAAAGACAAAAATGAAGGAAAAAAATTGAACTTGAGCTTCTTCATAATTTCTCCTTGGCTGGAACCCATACATAGGGTCCAGACTGCTCCTCGATGATTAGTTTAACCTGGTTATAGATCTCCTCCAAGGTGTCCCCCTGAACAATACCTGAAACAGAGAGAGAACCGCTGTACTGCACTGTAATCGGTACACTGTAATTAAAAGCTAGAACTGCAGAGGGAAAAACAAACAAAAACCTCCGCACAAGAAAAGCCTTGGCTTTTGCATATGGTCAGCAAGTAATCAGATTTTTTTAAAGAATTGTTTTTTCCTAAACACTTCAGACAAGGCATCACCCTAACCCTGGTTTTTTCAGCACTCCCTACGTAACTACTAACCTCAATACTACAATAAAGCACAAACTAGTTCGGGGGGGGGATTTTTGTACGTTCTGAAGCGCAAAGCTTTAAGGAAAACCGGTACACATAACTGACAGCCCTGGTCCAAGTACCGTGTAAAAGTCTGCCCACCAATATGGAGGACAGCAATGTCAACCGATGTTTACTCACAGGTGAAGTGCTCTGTGAACTCCTGTTCCAGCTTCACGGCCCTGTCAAATGTCTTTCTGCCTTGCTCCTCGGACAGCCTTTTGTTAATTTCCCTGGGAAGCAATAAAGAGGGTGTCATGGTTTGGCAGTTCTTTTCTAAGGTAGTAATACTTACATCATAAAAAAGGATAATACATTAGAATAATACTGTTAGTTTAGCAAACTTTGTCCAGGATCAGACTCAGACTTTACATTTAAAAATCTGTTAAATTTGTCCTTGAGCCATCTTAGGTGCCGAGATAGAAAGTGGAATTTGACCATCTTCAAAATTGCTTCATCTTGTTCCCACCTCTCTATTAGTAGGCCCCACCGTGTGGGTCTGGATCTACTCTTAGGGCCTTGCATCTCACCTTTGTCATATTCCTACTGAGGCTAAATAATTGCCACACAAACACTGAATCCATCTACCCTACCTCTCCTGGTTTTATTTATATATATATATATATATATATAACATATACACACACACACACACACACACGTTATACATATCCTGCTTTTCTATCTAGTTTCTAACCATATTCAGCATTTTTCCTCCCGCTCTCCCTGGCATGGGAGAGATAAGCGGTGGCCAATCCGAAGAGGGGTATCGTCTCCGGTGTAATCATGGCAGCAAGAACCAAGATCAAACCTCCAAAGTACAAAGTACTGAAGCTGCAAGTCAGCTCCTCACTGTTTGCTGTATTCTGCATGTGTCTACTATTATGTCATTTTCTCCACTGCCTTTGGGGTCAGGCAATCATTTTAAAGTTTCCTGATTTTTTCGATTTGCTCTGGTCAGCGCTTTGGGACAACTTACGTTCGTAAAAATGAAATAAAAATTGTTCGAAATTAAATGAGTAAAAAACTCGATACAACTCCCACATGAAGCCAAAGCATGCATCATTTATACAGCGCACATCCTTTTTATGTCCGCCAAAACGGATGTTTTATTTCATTGCAACATTGCTAATAAGCCAAATGCAGAGAAACCCTGTGAAGGGTTACTAAGACGACTAGCTGAAGGGGCAGGAATACCTACCAGTTTTATTATTTTACTCAGAGCTGAACTTTCATTAGAAATTTCAATAGGGTTTGTCACAGGGCTACAGATTTGACCACCGAAAGAAAAGAAATGTGGAACAGAATTACAACATCGAGTGTTGAAAGCGGCATATGAAAAGCTAATTTTTTCTGTGACTTTGGAATTGAAAAAAATCATAACGCAATTTGCAGAAGAAATAAGTCTGAAATATTTAAGGAGTAAAAAAAACTAAATCTATCAGGAAAACAGAGGTAGGTAATTTAGGGAAACCTGGATTTGTTGCACCCTTAAAAGAAAAAGAACATTCATAAAAGGGCATGACAATGAAATTTACTCACAAGACGTTTTCCACTGATTTTGGTTTGATAAAAACAGCAATTGGATATAGCTGTGCAGTCTGGAGTCGCTTGATGGCATTTCCTGAAACATCCAGTATACAGTGCTTGCCCTGAGGACAGATAAAAGCACGGGGGGGGGGGATCCATTTATTATATTTATTATAAAAAAGAATAAGGTAGGGATAGTAAAAGAACACTAAAGAAATGTTTGGAATGAATAGCAAAATACATTTTCTATAATTATTGTTTAGACATAACAATAAATATAAGTTACATATGAATGCATGAACAATATCGTTATTTTTTTGCTCTCTAATGTCTGGAATCTGGTCAATATTTTCATTTAGTATGATCAGAGATAGTGAGGACCAGTGGAGTTTATTGATGGCTTTGCCGGTTTCGAGGGAAGGCTGGTAAGCATTTATTTAAAACCGCACATTATTCTTCTCAACTGTTTAACGCAGAACATGCAAGACTGTTTTCTAGCTCCACCACTAGTAAATCTAAAATACCATGGACTATGAGTGGCTATATAGTCTATGGATATTCAAAAGAACAGTGGAGTTCTCCACCCACTTTCAAGCCAAATAAGAATGACAAACTTAAATCAACAAGCGGTGTAAAATATAATAAGAAATGAGGTGATTACCTTCTCTGCCACCTCCCTTACTGACTGGACACTGGTCCCATACAGGTGGTTGTTGTACTGGCCGGCTTCGATGAACTTGTGATCCTGGATGTCCTTCTCCATTTGTTCTCGTGAAGTGACAAAATGGTAGTCTCTGGAATCTACCTCGTAATCACGCTTTGGTCTGGTGGTGTCTGAAACGGACAGAATCACTCTCAGGAGCGGCACTAACCACTGGATTTTTTTGGCAACAAAAACAAACTGCACTTTAGCATGTGTTCCTCTTCACTAGTAGCTTGCCCCATCCATTTTCCTCAGTCCTGACAAACTACCCATTCCCAGCTGATAGTAAGCATATGATGTGTTGCTGTGTTGAGCACTGGCAAGATATATACTGCTTTGAAATTTGTATCATCTGATTATAAAACCCACTTTATTTCTATTATCATGTATTTAGCTGCCATGTCTTATATATTTACATAACTATTTAAGTTTCTATATTTTCAGCTTTCTGTGAAGAAAAGATTCAAGGGCTAGTTTCATAGAGGTGCCCCTAATCTATTTTATGTTTTTTTTGGCTGCTAAGTTTAAGTGGGCTGCCTGACCTGGATAGTGTATGGGTGGTGTGATACACATGCCACTCATTACAGATGGACTTCACCATGCAAAAGGGATAATCAGCCATGTAACCATCTCCTGATCTTTGCTTCTCTATCCCCTTTTCTCAGGCTTGTTTCAAAAGCTTCCCAGATCATCACTGAAGTCACGGCTTAAAGTTCACCATCTTACTAGGGGGACGCATTCGCACCAAAGTCAACTTGAACCACACTGCGCACAGACAGATCCATTGCATGAATTTGGGGACTTTCCAAACTAGGTCTTTGTACAGCATGCAAGATAAAATATGAACAAATCATAATACAGAGTCACTTTAACAAGCTTTTGTTCTTGCTCTTAATATAACTTCGCAGAAGTATCTAGAAACTAAGACAGCACTGAGACTAGAGTAGCAGTGGTCAGGTATGTAATACTTACGCGGTACGCAGGACCCAAACTTGTCAGGAAACTCTGAGATCAGATCATCATTGATTCTGTCTTTCATGGGCCCAAGCACTATAACTGGACGGGTGTAGGTCACTGGAAAAAACACACACAAAAGTGACAGCTCCTTAACACTTGGCCTGCTATAGCCAGCAGTGCAAGGCCATACCTTCTACTTTTTGGGTACCTTCCGTCTTGTCAACATCAGCTCTTTTATTGTGTATTACTTACTGTAACTTTTCTTACTGGAAAATTATTCAAATTATGAAATAGAGCCTCAGGAAAGAGCCATTCAATATGCAGTGCCGACTTAAAATTTTTTTTTATTCTGAGAGTTAATTGTAGTAATGCAAGAGTGGCTGTGATTTTTCCAGATGGAATTTGTGTGTCAGAGGACAGGCTGATCATTCTGAAAAACAGTTTAAAGGGCTCACCTTCCTGTTGACAGACAGGCTCATACGAGAGAACGTACTCCTCCTGGCCACCTGAACAGCAAGCACAGTACCATGTGTTAGTTCTGCGCAGAAGCATCAGTTTTGACAATGCAACTGAAGTTCTATTCGGTGGCCTAAAGGAAGGTTCCTTTGCCAGATAAACAACTAATTATGTGATTG
>JAOVYW010000029.1:847688-862291 GCA_025775045.1 Hiodon tergisus
TTAATGATATTGGTTCCAGAGCTGGGAGAACTGTAATTTGAGTGATGAAGTAGAGTTAAAACTAAATTAAGCCATATTTCAATGATACAGGGATTCTTCTCAAAGCTCTATAAAAAAGGCTATAATCTACATACATTAAGTAACAAAAATTAAAATACCCAAATTAACGCAACCAGGCTAGGCCAATTGAAAAATGTATTATTCAGAAATGACAGAAAAATCAGCTGTGTGGTTTTTTATTTACCACCCTACAAAGATTTCCAATGAAATAACTTTAAACACACAGCTAAGCCACATTATATTGAAATAATACATGCTCTCTGATTTTAAATACATGAATTACATAGCTTAATACATGGCTTAATGGGTGGTCAAGGGCCACAGTAGATTAGACTTACATCAGTCTATTTCAGGAGTCAGAGAGGGAGCAGTGTTATAATTAAAAGGCGCATCTTGTGAAAAGCTTACCCCCAGAAGCTCCGCTATTCTAAGGCGCTATATAAATACCCCCTCAATGGCAACAGTCCTACATTTGCACTAAGGACACAAATATCAACTGGTTAAATCTGCTGAAGGAGGAAAATAGCAGAGTTCCATAAATAGACAAGCGCACCTATTCCAAACGGATCACTCTTTTAGAAATGTCCTCCCACAGCCTCAGCTTTATTAAAACACTCGTACTCCCACAGTCTGCAGTTTTCCAATGTAGGCTGGGACCGAATCAAAACTTTGACAACCTGCTAATCGCATTCAATAAAATCCTCTTTAGTAGCGTTTTGTTTTTTTACTTTCTAAGCACCAAGTACTTTTTTTGAACAGAAAAGGCTATTAAATGCAGACATGAAGAATGGATTAGCAGGCTTTCAAATTTTTTATTTGGTCTTAATTTATAAAAGACTGAAAGGTACAGGAAACTTTAATTAAACTATAACAGGGTTGAATCAGCTTTAAAAAACATTTTTGCCATTCTGTAATAAAATTACCAAAAATATGTACAGCAGGTTCAAGTCTGGGCATGTTTAGATGAGGGGTACATAGAAAGCGTTATCTTGTAGTTGTAATGGATAGGGGAGACCTAATTTTAACCTTGTGAGAAAGTCCCCTCAGACCCCAAGTGTGCATCTGCCAGGAATCTAAATGCAGTGATCTATGTTTGATAGAAAACCTTCCTAAAAGGCCAAAAGAGCCAGGAGACCAAAGCACAGATTAGATCTTGCAAATTGTGACTCCGATTCCAGGTACATCAGCACTTTCCTGGGTGTCCCGTGGGCTACTATACCAGCACTACATTGGGGGAAAATGTCAAAAAACTAATGCTAAGGTGTGTGTCATCATGTACCAGCTGTGCTGTGCAAGTTGGCGAGCATTCACACCTCCACCAGGTTGATGACATGCAAGAGAAACTCATGTGCATCTTGCTGCCTGTTGGACGAGAATTCAGGGTGGCCTTTACTGGCCAGCGCTTTGAACATCCGGGGAGAGATCCCTTTTTGCTGATGCTGGAATGAGAATATACACAACACGTTCAGCAAAAGGCAAGCCCGTGCGGTAAAACACAGCACATTCATTACGAATGTCAATGGTACATTCCCTAGGTGTCCATTAGCTAAGGTGCACGTAAAATGTAGAAGTTACCATTTCTCATGTGAAAACCACTGACAGGTATGCATCCATAACAAGTACATGTAGAACGAAAAAAGCACATTGTCTGGGGAGCTTCCGGTAACTGGGGCTATGGCAAACCTATGAAATAGTGAAGAGTGAAGTTTAATCAGATGAATATGCCAGGCGTCGTCGGTTTGGCAAAAATAGGATAAATGAACAAATCTATAAATTAGAAGTCAATCTTAACGCACATAAAAGCTGCTGTTCCATTCTTAAGCCAGAAGCCAAACTAACAGCTCCGCAAAGAGGCATCTCTTTGCTTAGATTTGTGTGAGAGCATGTCGTAATGGAGTTCCCTGTAGTTCCATGCATGTGTCCAGATATCACGCTGGAATTAGCCGGTCCAATACCTTTTGTTCTTCCTTCATCACCTGTTCGATCAGCTCAGATTTCGCTGGAGGTTTAGAGTGCTGCCCTGAGAGCAGCCCGTGTCCCAGCTTCGCCCTAAATGAAAAATATTTCCCCCGCCCCCCAATAGAAGCGTAAGGAACAGAATATTAGTGACAAAAAAAAAAAAAAAAAACTCTGGAGATAAATGATAACATTTTTACAAGGGGGCTTCATGCGGCTTTGATTGCAACAGTTGTGCAAGGTGGCTTTTTCTAAACACCTAATCTACACTCTAAATGACAGTCTATAGAGAGAGAAAATTATATATATAAATTATTTTTTTAAATACATTTTAAATGTCAATTTCAGGAAGAATTGATCTAAAAACAATTGCTTACATCTGTGTGTCAAAGTCTTGCGTAGGATCGAGGGGTGAGTAGTCAAATATCCTCTGAAGATTCCCCACGTACCTATAAAATCACAACAGCAATCATCACAAAACAAAAAATTTTAAAAGCCAAACAAAAAATCTCATGCAATAAATGAAAAAGAAGTCTTGGAAAAAGTATTCTTCAATGTCTTGTAACAAATTTAGTAGTTTCTTGTGTTTTAAATGACTGTTTAAGCATTATTTTTAACCCTAAACCCTGCATTTACTGTTGCCAATATGTCAAATTTAAAAAAGCAAGATTTTTAAATCTTTTAAAAAGGCACCTTGGATTTGAAATGTCATTTAAAACTCACTTACATAACACAAACCACTGAAGCACATATAACGTTGACAGACTGCCCAGGTCAACACTTTCACCCAACATTTCCCTTCTATAAAACATGTACGCAACCTTCTGGATCAACACCACCCACCAGGAGAGGTCAGACTGGACAAGCCATTTCACAACAGGATACCGACGTCATCATTACGTGAATTTAAACTCTCACCCAGACTCACCAGACTCACGGCCACACAACTAGATTTCTGTTTTTCAATGTAGAATACCTTAAAGTCAAATTATCACACGGCCCGGAAGTTTAAAATTATCGTCAGGCCCGGAAATAGTGGAAATAGTACTCACGCCCTTTGGAATTCTGGGATGCTGAAGAGAACTTGCATAGTGGCGCCTAGGTAGCAGCTGTTGCCCAGGTTCTTTATGCCAGTAAAACCAGAGCCATACACAGCTTTAAGCTTGGTGCCAGACTCCTGGATTACTTCCCACTCACTCACGCGTGGCCGTACCTCATTGTCCACTTGTCCATTCTCTTTCTGTGCAAATGATATAAATGGACAGAGCTCTTTAAAAAAAAAAAAAAAAAAAACCTAGAATGAATTTGTTTTCTTTTTATCATTTTGGACTTTTTAAAGCTAACCTGACACATGGGTCAACCAAAATATAATTATTGTGGAATAACTAACTAATAACAAATTTTTTCTCAGATAAATGGAAAATAAGATTCACTGTTTCACAAACTCAGTTAAGCACTTTTTTTCCAAAGAGTTACAGAATATAAAAACAGCACCTAAATTATTTATCTACAAGCAAAACAGGCCAAAAATAATCCTGTATCAAACTCCGGTTGTCTGGAGATTCATATGAAGCTTATGGAAGTTTCTGGAAGTTGTCATTGGGTCCCTGTTTCCATGGGGTATAAATGGAGGTAACACTGTAGCAGTGGAAATACCATCATGGTGAATGCAAGAAAATCGTGCAGACAGAGGCCGTGACGAGAAAAACAACATGCACACTGTGAAACGTGGGCCTTCTGGTACCAGTGCCCCTTTTTAAAAAAGAGGGGCAGCAAATGTACCAAGACATTTTGGCCAACAATCTTCCGCTCGGTACCCTCTTCTCAGAGGCTTGCAAACTCCAGGCCTACGTTTGACTAGTGGAGAAATAACTCCATAGAGGAAATGTGCCATAACCTGATAAAAAAATAAAAAAAACTACAGGAAATCTCAGTCGCGATCACAGAACAGGTGGATAATAATTTCACCATCTAGGTTTTTTGTTTTTGAATACCACACCATAATGTGGAAACTAAGTATTCTGCACGTTTGAGTTGTTTGTAATAAAATTAAGCCTCTCTTCGATTTATCTGAGCAAAAATGTAAAATTCCAAAATTATTATCT
Source organism: Hiodon tergisus (assembly GCA_025775045.1). Lineage (NCBI taxonomy): Eukaryota > Metazoa > Chordata > Actinopteri > Hiodontiformes > Hiodontidae > Hiodon > Hiodon tergisus. Next base: position 851,810 of record JAOVYW010000029.1, read on the forward strand.
TTCTGTTGAATCATGTTTTAGTTACATGAATGAAAAATACTAATGGCACTGCCGAGAAGCACAACAGGCAATTTGTATGATTTATTTAATGATAAATAGTCTTGAAGACAAAATGTCAGCAAACAAACCTGCATCTTTAACATGTTTATTCCAAAGTGTGCTAAATGATCTGCTAGGTATGGATCCAGGACGGCCTCCTCTTCCTCAAACGAATAAACATCTGCAAAAAAACCAAAGCCAAGCAGTTTACGGCACACTGTAACACTAATGGGAACGACTGGTTTGGCTGCGCATCCAAGCCAAATGATAAGCGGTGGCTTTGCACAGTCACAGACCTGCTCCGTCCGGAGTTATTGTGCCAAGTTTGACGGCCAATGGGAAGTTGGTTTCTTTGTAATGCTCCAGGGCATGTCCGTTCCCTCCACTGCCGTCAAAGAACCACTTCCCACAAAGCAGTGCTCCATCCGTGAGGTTCAGCCACAAGTTCTCTCTCAGCTCACACTTGGAGCACTTCCAGCCACTGAGGAAAAGGAGGATAATAATGTAATATAATAATATAATAATAATATAATATTAAAGCAATGTATTGCGGTGCTCATTTGCAAATGTGTACATTCATCAGAATATACAAGCAACATAAGCCAACATTCACATTTCTGAAAATGGTCCAATTTAGAAAACCAGACTTAGTCGCTCAGTATATTATTTAGAGCAATCCAATCTGTGTGTACAACAATCCAGTGTAGCTTCAATGAGATTTAATACTTCTACTTCCATGTTTTTTAAATCTCTGTAGTGTCTACCTGCAACCTACCTTATTAAGTTCCTACTCAACTAGAAAATATACAGAAAACCAAAATAAAGTTATACGTACAAATAACTATAATGATATTTTGAATGAATATTGAATATTTGAATATTTATATTTGAATGATTTTTAAACTTTACCAGTAGCTTTCATTGTGCTTTATTCCAGTCTGACACAAATAAGTAATATATTCATATAAAAGAGATTCGCCATCATGTCACAGCTTGGTAAAATCTATGCCACTTCTGCACAGCAACATGATAAAATCTGTAAAACCATTTGCAGTTGCTGAGAGATCTTTTATTTGCCTTCTGACTCATGGCTGAAGCAGCAGCTGTGCCGGCATACCAGCCGTAATTTAACTACCTAAAAAACGCATTAACAGTGATAAAACACTGTGTGTGAGGGGCTCTGTGTGGGTTACCTGGGCGGGATCCGCACCCCGTTGTCCTGCTGTTTGAGACTTCTGGCATGTTTTGACACCTGGATCTCCTCCTCCCAAGAATCTGGTTCCTGTATTTTGTAGGCGGACGCGGCGTTGAGCACCGCATCGCATGCTATTGTCACCTGGACGGAATGGGACAAACGTTGAGGAATAACCAGGAATCTTTGGCCAGTAGTAGGTTTACAACAGCCTATGTATGACTGATTAAGCATTTACCTGCTGGCGCACTAAACAGGAGAAAGATGGGACTTATGCTCAAGGGAATCCCAGCTTCAATGAAAATTTCATATTCATATGGTGAATATATGGAATTTTTTTTTTTTTAAGTGAGGGGACGCATGCAAGTGTCAGCTAAAAGCAGAATTACCATGGCTGACTGATTTTGATAACCAAGGTCTAACATTAAACAAACCTTGTTTAGCATGCATGGCAAAAAGAGAGCATTAGCACACTCACTGACCAGGGCAGGCAACTCCTCAATATTTGGTAAGGGGATCTCGAAGTGGTCAGGGAATATGACAAGCTTGGCCTCGTCTTCGTATTCATAATCATCTCCGTTAAAATCATGATTAAGTTCTAAATCTTTAAAAAAAGGAAGTAGGCATTTAGTGATTGTGAACATTCATCTGCATCTAGTAAAAGAGGCCTAACGATCTTATTATAATCAGAAGGCCACAGGTCTAAAGCAATGTTGTACACAATTAGCCCCAACAGCCAATCAAGAGTACATGAGCCAAATACTTTGGAGTCTCATATTGTACATTTTCTCAAATTCATAGATAATATGGACAAATCCCTTCTTGGTTTTACTCTCTTTATTCAGACATTCACTTTGAGTAACAAAACGCCTAGAAGTTTTCTGTTTCCATGAAACCAGAGGAAGGATATAACCCAATTAGATCACCACACTGGTATGGAAATGCCATACCGTAATTTAGTTCCCTGTCACTTATGTCCTTATCACAAACAGGTGGGCATGGAGCCCAGATATTGTTTACAACACGTTGTCATGCAGTGTAGAACACCAGCGCCAGACTTGGAAAACAACGGCCCCAAAAACGGCTAGGGCAAATCTGGAGCACTGTGTCATGATCACAGTTTTGAGCAGGCTCAGTCATCCAATTGACGTGGGTAAGGAACGGAAGGAACGTGGTTGGGGGGAGCCCTGACGCATAACATCCAGTGTGGATGGATGGGCGGTTTCCCTGATAATTTCAGCCACAGTCAGCAAGGGTGAGCGCTAACTGTCCCACCCTGCACACGTCACCTCACCAATGGCAGAAGGGTTGGGGGTGGAGGTGACAGAGCATAGCAGCTGATGGGAGGGAAGAGACAGGCAGAAGGGCCCGCTGTAACCCAACCCTTTCAGTCCAGAAACAGGGCATGTGGTACTTTAGACTTAGAATGGTGACTAACTGAATAATAAAAATAAATAGTCTAAATTTATCATCCATTGGGCAGAACTGCAGTCACTTAACATGGAAATCCTTTCAAACAGCAGTGGAGGAGGTCAAACTCATCAATAAGGATGAGATGACACGATACGAGGCTCTGGGATGTTGATCCACGCTGGCGCGATGGCCTCACGCAGTTGCTACAGGTTGGAAGGCGCTACATTCACGCAGCCTACAGCCTGCAGCCTACTCGATCTCATCCCAAAGGTGCACTGACGGTTCAGGTCGGGGCTGTGCAGGCCACTCAAGTAAACCCAACTCACTGTCATGTTCCTGGAACCAATATAAAACAATATACACTTTGTGACTGTAACTGTATTCATGAAGGGATGCACCTATTCAACAACAATGTTCAGATACACTGAGGCATTCAATGGAGCCAATGTGTGCCGTTGACACCAGACAGGATGGGTCCATGCTGCCTATGCCAAATCCTGACCAGGTGATCTTTTTTCACTCCTCAATTGTCCAGTGTTGGTGCCCATTGGAGCCTCTTCTTCTTGTTTTTAGGTTATTGGACTGGAACCCTTCGTGGTGATCTGCTACATTAGCCCATCTGTGACAAGGGCCTACAAGTTGTGTGCCGTTCTGCAGACCACTGTACTGTGTCGTTATTTGCTTGTTACCTTACACAATTCTTGCCTCACAAACAAAATAACCTTTTTTCTCTCTCAATACAATACAACAAAAATAGCCTTTCAACATTCTCAGACAGAAATAGTGACTGCTTAGCTGTTGTTTCAACAGTCTTCTGCTGTTGAAACAACTTCACTCGAAATTGAAGATGCAGGGTCACACGTGGGAGTCAACATCAGTAATGAGGTAAAGTTTGTTATACAAGAGGGAAATTTGTAAAAAATAAAAAAATAAAAAAACTATTGTTGCTCAAAATATGGAAATAGGTATTCATGGCAGCTGTCTTCAGCTGATTTCACAATAAACAGTCCATGTGTTTTCAACAAAGGCCACCTGCTGAGCCAGCAACCAGCAGTAGCCCTCAGTTTTTGATGCATAAACCCGAAATGTCCTGTTAATTACCATTAATTCCCTGTTAATTCCCATTAATTTCCGTAGATATTTTTTCAGCTGAAAAAAGTCCCTAAATAATGTTAATAATTCATAGAGTTTGATTATTTAGGTCTAGAAAAATGCAGTCCATGTGTAGATAGACCCAATACGTCCTGTCAATTCCCATAAATTCCGGTTAATTTCTGTGGAAATTTTCCTCACAGAAAAGGAAAATGTTGCATCCCTATCAACAACTAGACAATGAAGTAGTCTTACCTAGAAATAGTTTTCCATTTCGTCTTCTCGGAACAGCACCTCCAGCAGCACCAGTGGCTTTCTGCGACAACCAGCAAACAACATTTTACGAATCTAGATTAAATGATGCACAACTGAGAAAAAACATATTTCGTTTAAATAAAAAAAATGATTGACTAAATCAAGGTCAATTACGTCTTAAAATCATCGGAGTAATAATCATCGGAGTAGTAATCTTTGTTAACAATAATCAGTTTCAACATTCCAAGATAACTTTTTAGCTGAACTGGCGCCTAACTGGTATTGAATTTAACAGTACTGTCATTTGAGCCGGTGAGTAGACTAAACAGACTAAGCTGAACATTAGTCTCTAGGGATTCACCATTGCTTAATATGACTTCTAATGTGTTTTAGTTACCTACCCTAAAATTTCTCAATTAGCAATTTGTGGGACATAAATTTCCCAGCATAACGGAAAACAAAAGTTTATTGTGAATGATTGAGAATGACTTGAAACTAAAACAACTGGGACTAAAAATGTTGGGATATTAAATGCTGACTTCATGAAACATCCAATATCAGTTGTAGTACTACAATACTTAGAATACTATAAATCATGAAACAATATATTACTGTACAATCGATTTTCACATCTATCCGAGTACATTACTTTGAATGGTGACTCTCAGGGCCGACCTCAAACATAGCCAGCCAATCAGGAACTAGCAGAGACTTAAAACAATATATTGAGGCTGCAATTAAAGGACTAAAGTTAGAGATAAAATAATCAGCTAAAGCAATGGTCGATTCTGAAATCCGTTCACCGATTTCTTATACAGAAAATAATACTACAACAGAAAACATATTCAACGTTAAGCCCAAATGTTTTTATTTTGAAATGGGAAAGCAATGAATGCTGTGCTTTACCAATAACAGCTAAGGTATAAGTTCCGAATAGCTGCTAATAGAATATATTTGCAAAAACACACACATTCTACCAATTAAGGACCTTATCTTCAGTTAATAAGTTCCTTTTCTGATGATGCATGGCTGTAATAATATAATTTATATGAAATGGAATGCTTTACCTTTTAAAGACCATAGGGGTCATGTAAGGCCAAGACAGTGAAAAGTGGAGTAAAGCCAACGGAGTCATAGCTGAAAGATTTTTGGACATGAGAACAATAAATCACCCCCCAATGTCAGAGTACTTCAAGATAACGCACAATTCATGTGACAACAAGGAGCAAAGAAAAGTATTTGGTTCGAATAATACTATTGATCGAATGACTTCCATTTTGTTGATGGATATGTAACCAAAATGTTACAGATTCAAATTGCTTGAACAGGGTGCTTCAATAAACAGCCAGGTATTTTTTCTAACAAATGTATAGCTGTAAAACTAATAAGTTAAAAAATAAGGGGGAAAAAATGTGTCATTAACACTACAAATAGATATTGAGAAATTTAAGAGTCAAGCTGGTCAATAAATAATGAGAAGGTCAGAAATTGAAACTAGCACCGCAAATTGGATCAGCAGCACTTTGTTTCGCCCTCTTTTTTAACAGGAACCTTTTTTTTTTAAAACTGTCTAAATGTCAACTAGACAACTGAATGACGACTGCTTCCTTAACCCACAACCATTTATGGGTGATCGTTGTTTGATTTTAATGTGCTGATGAATCACTATTTCAGTATCGTTCTAATACAATGTAGCTCACCCAGGCTACTGTCAATAGGGATGGAAACCGACTCAAATACTGGTCTAGGCTTGCGTTGATGTCATTATATTTCCCCCAAATGACAGAAGCGGTACCCTGGGAAAGGGTTGGAGTTGAAAATATATAGATTTCAGGGCAGCACAAAGAATAGAAGAATATACAGTTGATACTCTTACCTCTTTAACCGTGCGTTTTAGATGCATGTAAACACTTTGTCCGGTCTTACGATAATGTCTTTCCACATGTTCTCTGCCAAAGCCCAGGAACGTGTTCAGACAAACATACAGGCCACCTTCGGACTCCTGTGAACATTAATAAATGGATATGATCACACTACAGTCCAGACCATGAACATATTACAACAAAAACACGCAAGGTGAGGAAATTAACTTTTGACTAAGATTTTGTTCATAACAGCTTTAAGTTTCATAACATAGAGCCCTTTAAGAACATTCAACTAAGTATCTTTTGGTATTCTTTTAGGTAGATTTGAAGACAGTTTCTGTTATTGAAAATCATCCCCTACACATAGCTATATTTCTATAAATGCATACCTGGATTTGCTAAAAGGGGTACTAAAGGTAAAATTTCTGAGTAAGAAGCCTTTAGGGATTAATACTGTAAGATCCTGAGTAGACTTCCCACCCCACTGAACCGAACCTGTAGAATTTGAATCTGTTTAGGGAGACCCGCCCATCTCCTATCTGAGGTTAAATCAGCACTAGGCCCCCAGAGAGTTCCGACCCCAGAAACTGAAATGATGACCACGAGTCACCTACACAAATATGATGAACTATGACAGCTATGATATGTATACAGCTTGAATCTAGAATTTACACATTCAATTAGTCGTATATAGGCATAGCCTCCGTATATAAGTGTAGGCTCTAAATCGTTTCTGCCCATTAACCAAGACAATAAGTGCAAAGTGCCACAGAGTGGTGAGGGAGAGGCAGAAAATGTCCACATGCTTCCTTTGCTAAGTAGAGATTACAAAACAAAAAGAACTTCCACGCAGATCAACTCAAAATCAGGCAAATACACAAGATACTCTATCAGCTACGGGCTTTGGTATTGATAAAACTGAATCTTAAACTTAAGGTTTTAAGAGAAAAATTCTGTCATTTTAAAATACCATAACCACTCTGTTTAACCACAGTGACCAGCTCACACCACAGGAAAAGGTGTCCAGTCAAAGTGAAGCTAAAGTAAGTACTTACGACTGGCAGTCAGACGCCTGACCTGGGCTGTGAGCCTTGCAGGCATCACTAAACAAAATTTCAGGTTTCCAGGGGTCAGTCAAGGACCTCCCTGTGTGGCCTGACCGATGAGTAATAAAATCACAAACTAAATCCAGCGAACACACTTAAGTTTGAGCTGGCTTTAGTCTGGACATAAGCAGTAGTGGAGGTTCTAAGAGGGACCATCCATCAAGGGTGTCTCCATTGGACCGGTATTCTGGCAGATATGTAGGCTAGCCATTGTGGCTAGTCTTTCTAAGTACAACGGTTTTCCAAAAACTCCCTATTGGCCCGATCACAGTGGAGCAGGTATCATTAACATGAATATTCACAGCTCAGAAAGTGTTTAAGGATACGGAGCCTACTGATTTCACTGCTGGTGATGGTGGTGGTACAGAATAAGGATGCAATCGTGGATTCTGAGATGACTACATGTGGCTTAACAGAGTGTCAAGAAGAGCTTCCTTTCCATGTCCTGAGACTGATAGTGATGAGGACTCAGTGTGTGACCAGTGTGATTGGTTAATTCATTTTTACATTTATCCTTACAAAGGTGCATACTTAGATAAACAATTCAGGTTAACCCCTTAGCTAAAGGGGCCAGCAGGCATAGTGGGATTGAAACCAGCAATTTTCTGAATATCAGGATTTGAATATTAGCAGACACAAATACATATATGTAAACAAACAACAATATCTTAGAAGGATCATGTATAATACTGTAAATATGTTTAATATTTTTAGAGGTATTTCCCTACAGCATCAATTGGCTTCTCAGTAGGCCCTTCAGACTTAGTGAATGTATAGGCTACGCAGAGCAGTATATTATTAAACTATGTAATACAGAAGACTGCAGAAATTTTAAACTTCAGAAATGTGTAGTCAGCATGACTCTTAAGATTGACACAAAAAAAACAACAACATAAAATGTCTCAACAAATAACAACTCATATTAGTTACCTTTGAGAATTAACTTTCTGAACATTTAATAACAGTGAGCCCCGTAAGAATTACATTCAGTAGGCACAACAATGTCTCTTACAGATCCACTCAGTAGCATAAAGAAAGCAAAGGTTTAATTAATTAACTGCATATTTTTCATGAGAACAAAGCATTAATCTATGTTTGGTGCAAATATCCATATAGCTAAAGGTTATGCCATTTTGATGTACCCTATTCTAACACAGAAACTCCTAGAGTTACTTGTGCCCAACGCACTTACATTAAAATAAATTAAAAACACCACAATCTTTTTCAATTCTTTCTTTAATTACACCCATTCCCTCGCATTATCCTATAAGGAGAATTGGGAGTAGGCCTCATACAACTGACAAATCCTAAAGTAGTCCAGTGTGATACATGAGCTCTTTTAACAGGTTAAAAATAACTTGTCTTCAGTCTGACATGATGAACTCCAGACAGCTGAGTCACATATAAAACGATTGCAACTAAAAAGCTATTACATATTAAGGATGCAAGTTTTTTAAAAACATTTTCAATATTATATATTTATGCATTTACAATGGGATATTAATATTGTATATATAAACATGGGTAGCTGTCTAAACTCATGGGGAATGAATGCGTTTAATCTTTTAAATGTGCCGGTCTTTACAAGTTGAGGGTGATAAGTACTAAAGGGCCAGTGTTGTTCAAGACACGTTAACCGTTTATTGAACCGTATCCAGTCTGGAATGATGGGTCTTTAAAATTAAACAATTTGAACTCTTACCGATCAGATGGACACAGTTAAGAGTGTTATTTTTCAGTATTGTCAGTAAAGTCTGTTATATAAAATCATCTAACAACAGTACAGAAGTTAAGCATGTGTACTTCGCCTGAGATGAAAACACAAGAGTGACGCGTGGACTAACAACGCCTTTGACGCGTTTCTGGGTTTCACAAAGCAATGCAAACATTTGTTTTCGTAGACTTTAGTTCGTTCAAAGACAGTAGCGTTATTGTGCCCGTTACTTTTCATACTAACTGCGAAGCTATTCACACGTGTTAGGACATCTTGCATATCGCACATACAACACGAATGTCAGTTTAATCAGGAAGGACTTACGGGAGAATCGTAGGAAAAGGCACATTCACTCTTGAAAACCTTGTCCCCTGATCTGGGAACCCTGATGGTTGGCATAAACGGGACCAGCAGCTCTCCTAGATCTGCAGCCATCTTCACATTCCTGCTTCTATCCACACAATGATGTTGCTTGCGAAAAAGTCACCAGAGCAGCCTGTCAGGGTGGAAAGCAGATCATGCTATTTTTATATCACACAGCCCCGACATTCCTGCCGGATCCGGGGATGTGACGCTTGAAAACATGTGGGAGGAGGACAACCATTAACTAAAAAAGCTAGCTGTTTGTTGTATTGAGTAATGTCTTGGTGAACCAGGCTAGCTCTTAATTCGGTTAAATGACGTGAGGAATTCAATCAGACACTACCGGTTGTCGCCTCCAGTTCATAAAATTGCAGCCTAGATCCGCAAGAGTGCTTTGTCACATTACGTTCCTTCTGAAGAAAATGTACCTTATTATCTACAGAGGTGTTGATTGGACAACGCATGACGATGCTGGCTGTGACCGCCCTTCGAATTCTGATGCGATTTAACAAACCTTCCTTTACACATATGTGTAACCCTATATATGTGTGTGTGTGTGTGTGTGTGTGTGATACACAACCAGCAAAAATGACATCTGTATACCGAAGTGGCAGGTTCTTATTCAAACTGTAATTTTTTAAAAACGAATTCTACTAATTTCTCTGTATGAATATTAAGAGGGACGTCCTTTCTTCAATGTCCAGTTGTGTTTTGTCCCACCAAACATGGAAATACATGGTAAATTAGACAAGAAAAGTGCATATGTGTAACAATGAACCAACTTCTTATTCATGTGAATTCAGCACAAACGTTGAAAATCATGTTGGGCCACTTATTTCTGTCCATGGATCTAAAGAGGGACACCCTTTCTTTAACACCCAGTTGTGTTTAGATGTATTAAGTAAATTAGCCCACCATGTGTATACTGAAGTACCAGCTTTCCAACTTTCTATGGAATGAATTTCAGACTGGTGGCTTTCCAAATGCCAAATCCACAAAACTTTGTGTCTTGCAGTCAGGATGACAATTTGTGTGACTAAGGTCTTATTAAACCAATCAACCTGTCCATCACTCTGTGGGTATGGTCGAGTCATCCAGATCCCTAACAAACCAGACCTTGACACCTCTATACCTCAAAGACCTATACCTCAATGTCCTGCCCCTGGCCACCATTCAAATGCAGAAAAAGTAGCTCACCAGCCCCTCCAGCACTGATCCTGATGCACGTACGCTTCTGGCCTTTTAGTGCTCTTAGTATTCCAAGTCACTGGGGACATGGCAGCTCCCATAGTCGGTGACTGAGAAGGTGCCCATGATGTCAACCCCTACGCACTCTGGTAGAAACACTCACGCAGATGCCATCAGCAGGGTCCTGGGTAGGGCTGGGTATCAGAAGGGTCTTCACAACATGCATCATGATACGCAATTCCATTATACGTAATC
>JAOVYW010000029.1:870185-896853 GCA_025775045.1 Hiodon tergisus
TACTGACACTCTAGAACTCCAGCAGAAACTCCAGTTCCTTCAGAACTTCCATGAATACTGATGCTCTAGAACTCCAGAAAAAACTCCAGTTCCTTCAGAACTTCCATGAATACTGACACTCTAGAACTCCAGCAGAAACTCCAGTTCCTTCAGAACTTCCATGAATACTGATGCTCTAGAACTCCAGCAAAAACTCCAGGTCCTTCAGAACTTCCACAGAGTCTATTAGAAAGGCCATTTCAAAAATCTAGTAGGATGTAAGTTAAATTCCAATGCTCCATTAAAAAATTAAAAACAGACTCTCTTTTTAAACTACTATTCCGAGTCTGTTGTACTCTAAAATAAAAAAAACAAAAAACAAAAACCTTGTTTTAAAAAGTTGGTTTGAACTCTCCATAGAAGTGCATGATAAACCTTATTATTCATTTATTTTATGTAATTAAAAAAATGTTACAGAGCTCACCATTAGTATGTTCGTCACATCGGTCATATTAGTTGTGCTTGTTTAAGCAAAAACTCATATTAAACATTTCTGTAAAAGCTGAACTTTGAAGACACCCACGTAAAGGACATGGTAAAAATATATACTTTTGTGAAGATTTGTATATATAAAATAATTCAGCTTTAGGCTCTGAACTCTGAACTAGTTGTTCTTTAAGCAATACGAATCAGCAAAATTGAAACAGTAAGCAGCTCGCAGATGTTTCTGTTTATGTGAAAGGTTGTTTATTGGCAGATAACAAATACAGTTACACCTCCTGTGTTCTCCCGTTTGCCACACATTATAAATAGGGCCGGCCCCCTTGAGTGTAGTGGTGTGTTATCGCTGTCACACTTTTCATGTGTCCATCTATTAGCCTGAGCCACATTATCACTGGGCTGATGATGACGGTAAGAAATGAAACCCATGGGTGAACAGTAGCAGTCGGGCAAGGAACAAACCTCGAAAAAATAGATAAAAGGTTAGTTCTTGTAATCAAATACATTTAAAAGTATTTGAGGGATGAGACTTAAATTTTCCCTTAATTTTAAACAGGTTAACCAGAGGTGGTGATATGCCGGGACTGCAGTAACATTGAATTCTTGTTGGATTCTAGACCAAATTCAGGTAAAAATAATTTGGAGTACTTTTTTATTTTATTTTTAAATGATGTTAGTTGATGTTTGTTTTTGCTTTTTAAAAACATTTGTAAAGATGAATAATGTCTGAGAGGGAAGGGCATTTACATTTGTATTGTGTTTCCTTCATTAACCTTTATTATCTGTTTTGTATGGACATCTGTTGATGTATATTCTAATGCTCTAAAAGAGTAAAGAAAAATTTAAAAAAATAAAAACATAAAAACTGATAAGAGTGGAGTGTGAAGTTAATACATGTAAATGTATGGACATGTAAATGTAAGGTGCAAGGGATTTGGATGCTTCAGTGTCTGGGAGAATAGGCAAAAAATGTCAAAACAATTTCTCCCCTGAGTGGGGGCACAAGGGACTGGGAGAGAGAGTGGGATATGGTAGCCTTTGAGTATGGAGGATAATGTTTTTGTAAGAAACATTAAAACTCAGGTCAGGCTTTTGTGAAGTACAGTACACAACATGAACTGCTGCCAATGCTCTCTTTAGTTTGTCCTTCCGTCTTGACGTCAGGCGCCACTTGTGAGGGTTGCCTAGGCGACCCACCACCCCAGAGATATGTCTGGTGGATAGTACAAACCCTTTAGGTTTAATTTTGTGCTTATGCTACATGTTTAATGTAAATTTATATTGTAATATGTTTCACAGGTAATAATTTAACAATAAATATCCTGGATATGTTATGATGCATTTCTGGTTACTTGTTTCTTGTTACTCCCTTCTGTTTTTGAGAAAATTAAATACATTTTTAATAAATATGTCATACACCTCATGCTGTAGATATTCATAACAATAATATTATTATAATAACCTGACTTGACTTTTGGGATAAAAAATTGTATTCTTTAACTGCATTAAGCATAAACTAGATTTTTTTGATTCATGGTTTCTTTGTTAACCTTAAATTACATCACTGATAGATTTTTTTTAAAGCATTACCATTTTAGTAGTTGATTTTTGTAATAATTTGTAGACTGACCTGTAATTACTGCTTTTCCTCACAGCTGTTCTGTGACATGTGCATTGAGTGGATTGTGCACTAAAAGGGGGTTCAGCTGTAATAATTGTACAATTGAGCAGAAGCAAGACATGTGGGATGACAACCTGCTCCGACCTGCGCGGCTATTTATAGCCTCAGCTGTGTCTGTTTTTAGAAACCAAGCTGTTGGTGGTCTATTTCTTACACTAGAGTGATTTTCGTCTCCTCATTGAGGAGTTTGTGGGGTTATTTGTGAAGGGATTGATTTCAGAAAACCATTTGGGAGCCATGGGTTGCTGGATATTGTGTATAAGATGATTACAGAGAATCTGATCTGCCATAACCTTTCCTTGAACCATTTTTGCATATTTCTAACGACACAGTTATTCAGTCATGATGGATTAAATTAGTCCTAAACTAGGCTAATCTATAAATCAAGCTTATGTTCCTTAATTAGATTTTTTATCTATAAGAATTTTGAGCTGGTAGACGTAATTCCTAACCTGAAATGCTCTATTCAGAAAAATACATTATAGCAGGGATATAACAAAAAATTATCTAAATGGGAAATGATAGCTTCGCCAAAAAATGTATTGTAAAATTTAATATGAATAGACTATTTTATTTATTTATGATGGATTAGGGTGGCACAGTGACTCAGTGGTCAGCATTGGAGCTGGCTCGGTTCATTGTCTATTTTGAGTTTGCAGATTCTCCCCGTATTCATGTGTGTTTCCTCCCAATGTCTTTGTGGGGTTCACCCCATAATCATGTGTGTTTTTGCCCAATGTGTGTCTGTGATGGGTTCAATGTGTGTCTGTGATGGGTTCTCATCATATTCACATATGTTTCCCCCAATTGTCTGTGTGTTTTCCTCCCACTGTTTGTGTGGGGTTCTCCTTGTTCACTTGTGTTTCCTCCCATTGTCTGGGAGGAGTTCTCCCCATCGTCATATATGTTTCCTCCCATTGTCTGCATGCCGTTCTCCCTGTATGCATGTGTGTTTCCTCCCATTGTCTGTGTGGGATTCTCCCCATAGTCACATTGGATTTACTCTAACTGGCAAGCTAAGTGTATTTGCGACTGCAAAATTGTCCCTGCGCCTGCGTGTCGGTTTGACCACATCCCAGTGACGTTCTGAAGTTCCGTCCTTGGTGTTTCCTGCTGGGTTAGGTTTCAGCAACCCGTGATTCTGAATTGGGTACACAGTTGCCAAAAATAGGCATATATCATCAATAAAAATAGTTATCTGATTTATTAGAATTTACACTTTAACCTTCCTTGTGTGTATATTATCAAATTTTTCATATGATACTAACCTGTAAATTGAAATTATAATTAAAATGACTCGGTTTTCCCAATATGGGGAACTTGGTGGTGCTTCAGTGGAGAGCATCTATCTACATACAGTAAAATAGTCACAGCAACCCAACTCTGCTACTGTCCATAAATGCTCAGACTATTAGAGTGATTGGTTGTTGCCAAGGTAACATTCTGCACTCAGTCCTTGTCAGTGGTTTTTCGCATGGGTCAGGATGATAAAAAGCCTACAGGAATTTTGTGACCAAGGAATATTTCCTACAATCAATTGGCATATAACAAACTTCAAGTGTATTTTAAGTTAAAAGCAGGAAAATGGAGGTTGTCACAAAACATTCCTGATCTATTTATTAATTTATTATTTTGTGATATTGTAACACCAGAATATACTAATCCCCTTTTTTACTAAATCAAATGTTTTAAACAAGACATAAAATTATCTTACATTAATACAACAGAAAATGACATATTAAAAGACGTGCCAGTTGAAAAATGTATGCATCTTTCGAAATTCGTCTCTAAAAAGATTCGGGTGAACCAATAAAATAGGTATAAAAACTAAAATTAAGCTGAAATGGTTTTCATTTTAGAGCTAATACCTATTAGTATTGTGGGCTTAATGAAAGGTATCATGATACTCTTTTATACCATAATGATAACATTCTGTTTTTTTTGTTTTTTTAAATCATGTGATATTCACCACAGTGGAAAGATCAAAATAATCATCATCTTACACAAAAAACTAAAATCCAATTTGCTCTCTGGAAATGTTAGTTTAAATAGGCCACACACTCACAGCATATAGTTTGTAACATTTACAGGATTTAACCTGCAATCCAGTCCTATTAATTAAACACACCTAAGATCACCCCACCGCATGGAACATGTGACCTTCCAAAGTGAATAGTTTAAATTCAGCAGCAACAGAACATAGCTTGAACATTTTTATGAATGCATAGGTGTGTCAACCAAGAGCATCACGAGCATTTGCTGATTGAATGTTCTTTTTCTTAATTTTTCTTTCTTTTGGAGGGACACTTGGGCTAATCTTTAAAATAAACTTTGCAAATCCATGCAAATGCCATATAAATTAATGAATACATTTGTTTCTAAACAGTGTGCCCAGCAGGTGAAACTTCCCTGGAATAAGAATAATTAGCCAAAGTTTGTCCCTCTAATTGCAGGAGTTTAAACATTTAAAATAATTCTTAATGGTTAAATTAACAATTCATTTAAAAACCCATTTAATTACAGCAGTTGGCACAGATTTAACAGCAAAACTGTTTTCAACCACCATCGTTTTAACACATTAGGTTTTATCTAACATCACTTAATTAGTTTACTCTTGTAATAATAATCTTTATTTTATATAGCACCTTTCATGAACACAAAACTGTTGTTCCCAATTAGCTTCAGTTTTGTCTCATCGGAAATTTAAATATCAGAGCATTCTCGACCCAATGCACTTGTGTTTGTGTAGGTTTTCCCTTATGCTATTAGAAACAACCAGCTCTGGAATAACAGGCTTTAAAAAATAAATTTAAAAACCCACCTAATGCTTTTAGAAGAACACAGGATGGGAGCTTGTGAATCTTCTGCTTTGTGAATTAAATTAAAATTAATCTCACCCCCATGCCAGCTGAAAGGAAACCCAGGGTCTTCCCACTTTCAAGTCCTCCCCATTGATTGTGGGTCTTGCAGAGATGAGGGGCAGGCTTTTCCTACTGTTCACATTAACAATTCAGCAGTTTCAAACAGAGGGGGGGGAAAGTCCTACTTTAAGTACTTACTGAATCCTTTTAAAACAGAACGCCATGAACGATCCAAATGCACAAAACAATAATTACACAACATTAAGAAGAAAGGAACACACGCCTGACACATGATACCCATAATCTTCCATAGGCTATAGACTGTTCATTCTGAGTCTGGTGACTAAGTTAAAAACAAAAAGATTGACTAGGACCAGGCGGAATGCATACTGCATTTTCTTCCAGTACAGACTTTAATGACACCTGAAGTTAACATTAAGTAATTACCTGAGCTTTCAACGACAATTGTAGATTGACTTTAAAGGCACGGATATTTCATTAATGTTTCAGATTTGGAAGTGGGTTGTCGGAGACAGCTGTCTGTTTTGTTGGGTGGAGATTATTTTTAATTCATAAAGCACAACCTCCCTCCTGGGTCTGCTAGGCATAGCGGTAATTAACAACCTCCTCCACTGTCAACAGCTGCCACTTTTAAAGGGGGGGGTCAGTTACAGCTGTCACATGAGAACAGTCTTCTTTGATGTTGTGCGTAACTATACATAATTAAATATAGTAGTCAAATATTTAATGGTCACTAGCAACAGGGACTGGGTGTATGTTCGTTAGGGTACGCCATACACGTTTTCCATATCTTCAATATAATCTTGTTATCTTCACAGATATATTAAGCGTATTTAGTTTCCATCGTCTTGTTCATGTCTTTGGAAATAATTTAATCACTCAACGGATTTTATCATTTGGTGGATACTCCTAAATGTTTTTTAGTTCAATTTTTGAGCTGTAGGACCTAGAGTGCCTTGCAAAAGTATTCAGACACCTCCTATTACTCTCTTATTACTCTATTACAAATGGTAAATTTAAATTTAGTTCTGTTTGACAACGTATTTTAAAACGCTGAAACTCCAAATCAATTATCGTCAGGTGACATTGGTTTTATGTTGGGACATATGTGTCAGACAAATAATAAACTTTCTTTATTCATCCCCCACACATTAATATTTAGTACAACGCAAATTTCATGACAGAGAAAACCAGTTGATTTTCATTTTCTAAATCAACGATTTGTTGATTTCTGTTTGTGAGACTTCGTAGTAATTATTCTTTCTATAATAACTTTTACCCAAGTCCTTTTCTGTGTCTACCAAACTACTACGCAGATATTTTTGTTTTTAGACAGAAAAAAGTTTAACTAAATTTAATCCTGAAGCCTCACTAAGAGGCCTAGGCCTTTAAGTCAAGTAAACTGCACTCAAATCTCACTGTGACTGTTACAATATTAAATCTGTAAACATTTAGTTTTATGAAGTAGATTTGAAGTGAAAAGCAAAAATTTAAACAGAGGAAGAGTTCGTTTCCAAGAATCCCAACAGCAAAAAGTTAACGGTGATTAAAAATTATATGCTCCGTTATAATTGGACAGACAGTCCTGTAATATGCATTTAAGCTTTGAGTTTCTTCATCCCCTTAGGGTTAATGTGACAAATGTACAAGGAACATTAAACTTATGTGTGCACATTGGGGTGGGTTGAATAGATACTCTCGCATGTTGCGAACAAGTTTCTCCTGTTGGCTTACCAGGAACTTGCAGGCTGGCAAGGCTGTTGAATCGGGTGTGCTTCTTTTCCAATTGGCGCTGAACCTCTCGTGCAGGTTGAGTGGTCTGCAGAATGTAAAAGGGACGGGTGGCTCAAAGGCGACTGGGATTGGAGGAAACTAGTCATCCTTCCTCACCCTCCACAAGTGTGGTGGCAGAATTCATAGTGATGAGTTGAGATCCATTAGAATTAGTAAAATAATCATATTCATAATTTGAGTTCCATAAAAATGGCTTTGTAGTCGCAAGAAGGCAACTGTCGAACAATGCTCATACAAACCACAAACAGAAAGTCCAGACTGTAGTTTATGAGCAGACATTTTTATTTTACAGACACAGATACATTTTTTATGATTATGACTGCGAAACCTATTGGTTCATTATTGATGCCATACTTAATAAGCAGCGTAGATTAAATCCCACTTTACTACAAAAAAAAACAATAGTCATGTCTTAGCAATATATTATATAAAAATTATGGCTATACATATTCAAAAAAATTATTAAAACCATATAAACAACAATTTGCTTAATATAACTTGTTTTGGGGGTGAAAGGGTTAACTTTCAATGAGTGAGTGTTGGCTGACCAATCAAAATGTTCAATGGCCTATTCACATAAAAACTAATTGGCTATGTCTGCCCCTTCTGTGGCTTTTCTGAAGGGTCTCCAAATAAAACTGATTTGGCAGAGTGGCAGTAAAATTAACTTTTCAGATTCAGATTTTCAGATTTTGTTTTGTAGTAGGTGGGATTGCTGCATTAGGAGTCTGCACCTTCTCTGTGACTTGGAGAGGGGAAACATTTGTCTTTATGGTTGCACGTGGTACTCATAGATACAGTCATTAACCTGCACATGAGTAATGTTAGCTAGCTGATTAAATTGCATTTAAGTTATATTTGCTAATGTCATAGTTTTAAAACTTGATTTCTTTTGCTTGTGACAAGTGGAAAATGACAACTGGTCGAGCCACTGATGGTGTATTTTGTAGATTTCATTTCTAACCTGTCTTTAAGGCTTTCTTCCAATGAAAAAATAGATCTTGTTCAGAGGGATTGTCCAATCCTAGCTCTCAAAGTTACCCAGGAAATTACAGGAAAGTTGTTTGTATCTCATTTTAGCAAGCAAAATTACAAATGCTAACAGCTAGTCCACCAATTTGAGCTGTTTAAGGCAGCTAAAGCGCATCAGGATTCACAGGACACCTGCAAGCAATTATAAAAGTTTCTCACCTGAATCGGTTTTACGGTTTTATTATCATTCAAACGTTGCACAACGTAAGCATATACGTTTGTTCTTACCTCACTAACCTTCAAATATGCAATCTCTGAAACAGTGTCTTCCTCCTGCTCCTCAAACTCCTCCAAAGCCTCTAATGACACCAGTTCCTCATGTAGGCCACCTCGCCTTCGAATGAGGCATGCCAGTTCTGCTGGAGTAGCTACGGCTTGAGGGACATGGGGTACCATATTCTCGTCAAGGCGCCTTTCGAGAAAAGCAATACCCTGCACTGCGAATGGCATCTGTGGACCCCCACTCTCACTCTCTCTGTGGCGTGCCCTGTGGCGGTCCTCATGAGTGCCGCTTAGGACAAGTGGCCTCTGTCGGTCAGAAGCGTTCTATGGAGGCAGATGCCTGTCCCACCAAACTGGGGAAGGCAACGACCAGGAATTGTGCCAAGGCAGTTTGTGAATATTTGTGCAGTTTTACACGGTGTGCTCCCATAGGATGCGCTCCTGACTCAAGCATATACAGAGAACGCTAGGCTCTGTGTCTGAAAGAAAAATTTGACAAATCTAAAGTGGCGACCATATTTTATAATATCATGATCTCATGGTCAAAGCGCTCTGGGGTATCTTGGCATGCTGCTCAGAATACTGAGGCTCTTAAAGGAAAATAACCCATTAGTGATGGTTCATATTTCATATTTTAAAAGGAACATATAACTCTTTTTTTTGTCCCACTCTCCCTCTTGCTGGTCGCGAACTGCCTATGGTAATTTTAAAAAAATGCTCACCGCCCGTAACAAATAAGAGGACACACCTGTCCTCTCAAACTATTTACAATATCCTTGGAGGCTGCTATATAAAAAGTCATAGCCGGGGATTTTGAAATACTGATAAATAAATGCTATATAAAATTAGAATGTATCATGGAAATTGAATTACTCCGTGAACTATGCATAAAAAGCTGCATAGGGGTAACGCTGTTCCCGTTTGAATTTGAGGTCGTTCCATTATTCTACAGGGGTGGACGTGTGCCAAATAAGTGTAAATATTTCACTGATGTTTGGAATATTGTGAGACGCGTGGGTAATAAAAAAACACATTTGTATATTAATTTTTTGTGTGTTTTAAGTACGTCGGAAAAAAATATATATTTCCTGTTTTCCCATATTGCTTTCATTTCGTCAAGGCAGCTGACAGACGATACCATCCCTATGCGAAGGTTTGTCAAAACTACTATAACATCATATTCTTGTGTCTTTCATCTCACAAAATTAAAACTGGAATGTTGAAAACAAAATCTTTAATTCTTATTTTAAGCTATATAACATTCATAGTTATTGTCTTATTCTGTGAACAAAATATGTATATCATAATAAACAATTCATGTTAGTAAACCCCTCCAGTTGGCTGTTGCTATGTTCCCAGTTTCGGTATGGGTGTGGTGATTTCTGGGTGAAGCCTGAGTCAAATCCTGTTTTAGTTTCCTCGTAGGCCCTTGAAACGTGAGGTGATATTGACCTAAATATTCTTTCTTAATTAACTAGCTGCGATGACTATTTGTGTAATTTGAAGGTGGATATTTAGATTACGTTTTGAACGGTTTTACAGAAGGGATTGCCCAAACCATTGGTCAGGTAAGTAGCTTTGTAGCTGTAGTCTTCATTACATCTCTGGGGCGGCGTTTGCGTAAATCTCTTTCTTGCTTGTTCTTGTCTTGTTTATTTCCTGCTTCCTAGAAAGTGTACGTACGGCCACCATAGCTACATTGTTAGTTATGTTGACCGTTGAAAAGGCATGTTTAAAATGTGCGTATATACCTAGTTAGGTCATTCGTAAGCAAATAAGCTTGTAAGCTGTGCAAGACATAGCCCTCTTCTTGGATAGATATTTATAATTAAGTACTTAGTTATTTTAATTGACCAGCCAGATACGCCTCGTAAAATGTAACTTGTTCATTAACAACCTATGCATCTAGGCGGAAAGGGGTTTTCCGCGTTATATTAAAAATAAAATTAAAAAAAACCTGTTCTGAGTACGCTACTCTGTCAAGCCACTTAACGCTGCCTGGATTTTTTTTTAAGTAAAACATTTTATTGCGAGGTCGTAACGTGGTGAAATGATTTATTTACGTAACTTTGAAATGTGTTCAATTTGAGGGTGCAATTTATATAATTTATAGTAGTTTTTATTTTTAAATAGCCATTGGTTCCCACTGAGACATTGCCTAGTAAACAGGCTAAACTATATTACGAATAGGAAATGGTTTATCATTGGCGGCGCCCAGATATAAACCGCATGATCCGTTTTAAATGTATTTTCAAGCGCTAATAAACTGGTTTACCCCTTGTTGATTAAACTGCATGCAGTGTGTTGTAAACAACACTTGTATCAATTACGTTTACTTGTTCATGCTAATTGATATATTTTGTGAGTAAAAGCTCACAGCAAAGTCATGTTATATTAAGAAAAATCCATTAGGTAAAGCTACAGTAGAGTAATTCCATGGCAAAGTGATCATAAGTGATACTGGAGGTGGGTGGGGAATCGAAAGTTCTCTTTCTACCAGAGAGAGTACGTTTTTAATTTTAATACATTGTATTTATTTTGCAGTTGTTTTTAAGTACTCACTGACAATTCTTTAAAGGATTATTTTCAAAATGCTAATTTGTTGACATATTTATTGTTAAGGGCAGGCTAAATGTTTATGTCTATTTCATCGTGTTCTGGGCGTGAAGTATGATGATGTGGCTTTTAAATAATATATATTTTTTATTTATCTAACGTGGTGTTATGAAAAATGATATTTCCATATCCATAAAGTTTTCGTAGTGTAGTTGTAAAAAAAAAAATGTGTACCTCAAATGTTTCACACACAGCTAAGTTCTCATTTGGAAGAACATTTTTATTTTATTAAATAAACGTTAGTTGTTAACAGTAATTTGACAGCTGTTATCTGAAACTGGTTCTCTACTTCTGAAATAAAGATTGAAATCAATTTTAATAATACTCTTAATTATAAAGGAGTTAACGTTGCTTATCAATCCTGTCTGATGAATGTTAAGTCTTTAAAATGAACTTTTATTTTATTAAAATCTCAATCAATTTTATATCTAGTGTTAAGTTATCCATTTAATCCATTATCTGATACTGTCACGTCCATAACACCATATCATATCCGTTACACCCCATTTAGTTGTTTGCCATTTCAATAATTCAAATCTGACAAGTAATGCAATATTTTGCAGCTTCCAACCCTTGTCTACCAAGTGGCACTGAGTGTTTTTCAGTTTTACAGCTCAGAGTTTTGGGAATTTGTGTTCGATTCAGGATTGCTTGTTCATTTCTGTCACATCCATAACGGAAAGAACTTAGCAATTCCCAGTTCATTTTTCATGAGGCAGAATCTCAAGATTTGTGCATGATAAAGCCTGTATACCGCTGTTTTTTTAAAGCAACACTGTTGTTGCAAATGTCGACAACTGTGTAATATATTAATAAATAATATACGACTATAATATCATGTATTGGGCAATTGATGGAAGTCGACCAGGAAAGTACAGGCTGAACAATTGTTCACACAATTTATTTAAATGGTTTTAAATTAAAGTGATAAAAATACTCTCCATCTCCTCTGTCCCAAGTGAGAGGGTTTTCATTACTGTTGAGAGCAATTATGAGGAAAGCCTCCACAGCTCTCTCGTGCAAGAAAATGCAGAGAAGCGGTGCTTTGTGCACTATTGCAGGCCACTGTTGGGTTGGCAGTTTTGTGGACCTGAGGAGAACCTGCATGTGTGTTAAATGCTAATATAGGCAGGGCCGACACTTAACTCTGTCTTACAATTTTTTCTAATGTAGAACATAATAAAAAAAAACTGTTCATATCTTTTACTTTGTTCTAATGTGTAGAACATGCATATTTTTTCGTTTCCTTTATTTTCCGTTATTCTAATTTATGTTTGCAATGTTTGTGGTTGTTAATTATATGATAATTAATGGTTAAATAAGTTAGTTAAGCTTTTTGTTCAAGTGTAAAAATACGGCCGTCAATGCATAGCTTTGTCACAAACTCTCTTTGTGAAACAAATTTGAGGGACCTATGCAACAAATACAATGGTCATTTTTTAGTAAAAGAGTAAACAATATTAACATTCAGTATCATGAAAAAGTATTTGCCTCCAGTGTGATTTTTCTTCTTCTTTCTTCTTTCTCTTAATGTTGGTTTTAGAAGGAAAATGATACGCCAAAGGTTCCGTCTTCTTTCCTTTCTATGTGTTGCTAGGTAATCTTCAGGTATGGGTTCATTTGGGTTAAAAAGCTAGCCCAAATAAAGGGTGAATTATACAGTAAGAACCTCATACCAGCGGTAGTGGTGGTGGTGGAAATGTCATGGTTTTGGGATGCTTTTTTTGTATCGGGACCTGAATGCCTAGCCATCATTTAAGGAACCCTGAATGTATCACAGAATTCTACAGGACAATATTTGGTCATCCATCGGTGGGTCATTCAGAAAGATGATAATCTGAAACGCATGGTGACATAACCATTTATCAAGTCTAATGGGGGCGATTGGCATCTAATAACTTTTATTAAAATATTTTAAAATATTGAAACTTGGTGTTATTTGTTCACTTGGTCCCTTTTGATCTAGTTTTAGATTTTGGTTAAGGATCTGATGCTGAAAATCAGATGGTTGGCAGATTAATTTTTCTACGGTTCTGTCATTTTCTGTCAATTTCAAGTAACGATGGAATAAATAATCTTTATTAATTAGAACCTATAATTTTTATTCATATGTATCAATACATTCATTAGATTCTTATGATCGCGCAGGGTTAACACACAGTCAGCAGATTTACAATTTTGACCCATAGTTTTTTATTGGAGTCATCATTTTTAATAAATGAGAAAATATGAAATGAAACCCCCTTGTGCACATTCAAGTATTATCATGTGATATACTAAACACTATTCATTCATTGGTATGTCCGAAAGGCAGATCCAGACGATATTGTAGATAAATTACTAGCCCAATCTAGTGAATAAGTGGTCCCTGATTCTTGAGGTAGGCACATTTTTTTAGTTGGGGATGTTGCTGATTAACCTGTATTACCATTTAATCATTGAAAGGTGTTTTCTAAAGATTAACAAGAAATTCATTAAGGCAGAAATTGACAATGCATGCTTTTTGACATGGCGGATTATCCTGCTGAAAGTATCAATATGATGAAGGGATACACCTGGTCAGCAACAATGTTCAAATGCACTGTGGCATTCAAGTGTTGCTCAAAGGGACCTAATGTGTGCATGGAAAACATTCCTCACACCATTACTGGGGGCAACTGGTGGTGTAGTGGTTAAGGTGACAGGCTTGTAAAAAAAAAGTCCCACCCCAGCTGTTGTACTCTCTTAACCTGAATTGCTTCAGTAAAATATCCAGCTCTATAACTGGATGAATTTATAAATTGTAAACTGTAAGTCACTTTGCAGGATGGGTCTAAATCCTGACTCGTACCATTCCTTAATTGTCCGCTGTTGGTGATCGTGAGCCCCTGGAGCTGCTTCTACTATTTTCAGCTAATAGGAGTGAAATCCTGTGTAGTCGTCTGTTTCAATAACCCGTCCGCAACAAGGGCAAAACGAGTTGTACGTTCCGAGATGCTGTTTGACTTATGATTAAATAGATGCTACAACATTGATAAAGGTCATATCCATTGAGTGAGATTAACCCATAAAACGTGACCTTTTATTGGCAGTTTTTGAAATCCCCTATGTGAAAAAGGAATCGGCAATAAGTTCTTGAACCGGAAATAAGTTAGCACTCATTAGGACCTACAATATGACAGCACGACTTTGGTATTCGATGGTCACACAGTTAATGATTGTGATGGATAACCACACTGAACCATTAAGTCGGCTGACAATTTAGAACAAGAGTAAATGTAAACAAAAAGTTAACAAATACAGTTACACCCAGTCCTGTTTAGACCTGGGATTCACACGGACTAGCAATGAGAAGGAGCTGCGTTCACAGCAGTTTCCTGCTATAATGTGCTCTCAAAGCGGGCCGATCTACATGAACACTTTGAAACAAGTTTTTAGGTGAGCCTAAAAACGAATTATTCACAAACAAAGGGGGAAAAAATTTCAGAATGCAAGAGGATCCTAAAATCTAAAGTTGACAATTTAAATGTTGTTGAAATGCTAAGTAGTTGCTCTGATGACAGACGGGCAGACCTCACACAAGGATAAAAACATTGCACTCTGGCAAGAGCCCTTCTTCAGCCAAGTTTAAACTCTATGAATATGTTATTTCAAACTGTTAAATTAACTAATTATAATGCTCATGTGAAAGTCCCTGTTCAAAAATTTTAAATAAGGACTGAAAGCGGCACCAATCAAAACGAATCTGACTCGTGTTTTTTTAACTGTTACTATGTTGCACTGTCAAATTTGTCTATAAAATAGCCTTGAGCCTTCAATGATTAAATAACTACTTATTGGTTTTACTTACTGTATTACAATACTTTTCACATTAAAACCAAAGTCAATTTTTTCAATATAATGTTTTAGTAATTGGTTTTGCAAATAACATCTTAATGGGTAATAGTATGTTGGGGGTCCTCAGTTTTTATTTGAGAAGGGATCCACAGATCCAAAAAGTTTGGGAACCCCTGGGTTAGATGTTCATGTTAGCAGAAGACAAGACTGAATTAATTTTTAATTATTTAGTTAGTTGATCAGAAATGTCTGAATTAGTGTTTTAGTGGACCTTGCATGCAGTATGGTTTGAAAACAAGTGTTTGCTGACTCGATTTAAAGTCACAGTCCCACTAGTGCTGTTTGAATGTTTTAACGTATGCTCATCTTAGTGTTTACGCAGGAAGGAGTTAGCGTGTGGTCATGCTGTGGTTTTAGAGCTGAACTTGGTGTGTACTGGTACGCTTCTTTGGGTAAGCAGCAGGCATCCACCTGTGCGAAATGCTAATTAACTGAGATGGGGTGAGTGTTTTTTTGTGCTTTCCCTCTAACGCTGGGGTGGGGCTGCCTAGTTTCCTGTTTTTGTAAAAGTGTTTAACACAAAAGGCAGTGAAACTATAGAGCTCAGACGGAAGTGAACAAAGGTGGCTTGACCTGTTGGCGGTCACGCCCTATTCCTCCAGGGGAGCAAGAGCTCAGTGGTGGGTCACCGCCTCATCTTGCATTTTAAATGACCATTTCTTTATTTATATTTACTTAACTCCTATATTGAACCTGAAAATATCATATGTATATTAATTATTTTGGTGCAACCTCACTATGTAATTCAATACCCAATCAAGTGCAACAAAGCAACAAAATAATTCTCATGATCGGATTGTTTGATTCTTATCAGTGGAAATGTTTTCCCCTTTGCTTTTGATCATTCTGTCAGTGGTTTTCACTTCCAGTCTTCACATGTACCTTCTGGTTTAAATTACTACTGATCTCTTTGATTAAGAGAGCCTTCAATTAAACTAGTAAAGACCTGTGCTGTTTTTTTCAGCCCTTAAATAAATTAAGATATTTAAGATGAGGGCTCAATTAAGTAAATAACAACTCATGGGTGCACGAGGAGTGGAATTGAAAACCACTGCTTTGTAGAAGATTCATATTAGTATTTCTTTCAAGCAGACTGCTGCACTGTACTTATGTAATAAAGGATCATTTTACAAAGACTTGTTGGCTACCTAACAATTTTTTTTACCAGTCTGATCTTGTGGTTATGTCAATCCCCGCTTCTTTCAGTTTCTTTCTTTTCAAATTGTGTCGATAATGTTTTGCCATCTGAAATGTTGTACGCATGGAATGGAACTAACTAACTTGGCTAGCTATTTTAATGTGGTGGGTTATATTCCCTTGTGTTCCACCTGTTTACGTAAAATGATTTTGAAACTCTATTGTTTCTTTTGTTTTGGTGGAAGTTACTAAATTGATTTTTAAAAAACTAAAGTTTTTTTTTTTCCTCTAACAACTATACATTGTCCCACTTCATATTTTCAGCATTTTTCTAACTCTGATAATACTGTGATTACCCTGCTCTTAGTTTTACCTACCAAATGTGGGTATTGAATTTAGGGCAGAAAGGGACCTTACCTCACCATGGGGCTATGCTTTTGCATTTGGCATCCTGGCGGTAGACAGAGATGTATGTGGGGTATATTTTGGAGACACACACTCTCTATGTCCAGTGGGAGTTCACAAGGAGCCTCTACCCGCCAGTCAGCTTCCCAACCAAGAGACACCCATCTGAATCAGAACTCTCCTTTGAAGTGCCTGGACAAAGCCTTGCAAAGCCTGTTGTCGCAGAGTTAAACGTTTTCCTGTGGTTAGAAAAGTCTGTTGGGTAAACATTTTAAAGCTAATTTATAAGAGCTTTTTGGGCGTGTTTCACATGGTCTTTGACCTTGTTAGTAAATTGGAATTGTGTGCATTGAGTAGAAAAGGTTTGAACACTGTGTGCTTTGATTTACACAACTTTTAAATGTCTATTTGAAATGTTCTGACTAGTGAGGCTCCACTTTTTCCCCCCAGCTTACTTTGGAGCAGATTGCATTCCTGGGGATACTAAGTACAGCCATGTTTGTATTCCAGTTTTAAGTGTTATTCCTCCCGTCTGATTTAAGCTATTGTTTTGCAGGTGTCCACTGGTGGCCTGGTGTGGATTGTGGACTGACCCCTTCAGGAGGGAAAATGAGTGAGCTGGAACAGCTTAGGCAGGAGGCGGAGCAACTGAGGAACCAGATCAGAGTAAGAGGAGAGTGTCAGTGTGGGTTTCTGTTGGGCCAGGTCTGGACATTGGCAGGATTAAGACACTATCTACTGGACAAGTGTTTGAACAGTACATAGTGCTATAATTTAAATTGGTTAACCATAGTCAAATTGCAAGCATACCTTTTTAACTTAATTTTGAATGATGGCTTTAGGTGAATTATTAAAAAGTAGCAATTAGCCTACCCCTCTTTAAACTAAACCGTAAAGAAACACTCACCAGTAAGGCCTATTTTTAGTTGTCTCATTTGTTTATAATTTCTGGAATGTTGGCTCCTCTTGAATGGTCAGAGTACCTTACTTGTTTGTTTTAGTAGTGCTGCCAACTACTTGGAACCCACCTTGTTTATGTTTTATCAGTATAAGCACAGTATTTAATATGCTTAAGTCTTTCAGAAATATGGGCTCTTCAACTGTGATGTCCATTTACCATTTTTTATTGCTTCCTGTAGGATGCCCGGAAAGCCTGTAGCGATTCTACTTTGACCCAGGTATGTCGGATTTTGAAAGCTCCTGGTGGGCAACAGGTTTTCAGCCTTTGAGGTGCTCTGTACAGTTCAGGCATACAGCCCATACAGCACACTTATCCTACACTGAAATTTCTAATGCAAGCTGCTCTCGTAAGAGTGCCTAGAATTTAGCCAGTTAATGACGGAAGCTTGTGACATTTGAAAACCGTATGTCAGCAATGCTCCCTTCCGTTCCCAGATTACAGCGGGTCTTGATTCTGTGGGGAGAATCCAGATGAGGACAAGGCGTACTCTCAGAGGACATCTGGCCAAAATCTACGCCATGCACTGGGGTACTGACTCCAGGTCAGTGTACACACCCAGCTCTGCCATATCCTGAACTAAATGAAAGTAGCTGCTACTACCTTTGAAACCAAGATTTAACTGAAATCATAAGTAATATCCAATAATGGTCATTTATTGAACCAACCACAATATGTTGTATCTTTGTCTGAGCCTTTTAAAATGCTCGTTCTTAAAAAGGGAGACGGATGGGTTTGTTCCCTTGTTAATTTAGAATTTTTTGTGCTGCTGATGAAATCCTGGGAGGGTAAATGGCTGTGATTTATCCACGTGTGGAGAGTGACTCAAGGCAATGTGAGAGTGTATTCCCAGACATCTGGATGAGCTTTGTGTGCCACGCTCTTTGTGATTGAGGTGGGATCCTAACATGCATTCCAAGACCATAGTGTCGTGGTAGGGGCGACTAATGTGGGGGTGGGATCTTTTGTGTTTAATTTAGATAGGCCTAAGTAGCAGTGATTTTGACGTATATCTGAGGCCAGGTATTGCTGGAAACTTGAAATGTGTTTGCTTTAAACTTTTAGGCTACTTGTCAGTGCTTCTCAAGATGGCAAACTGATTATTTGGGACAGCTACACAACAAACAAGGTGAGTATTGCGCTCAGTTAATAGGGAGACTGGCGGTCCTCTGCAGTGGTTGGTTGGGCTGAGTTGATGGTAAATGCTGGGGGCCTGACTGACCATGGTGGCACTCTTCATAGATGCACGCCATTCCTCTGAGGTCCTCGTGGGTGATGACCTGCGCCTACGCACCCTCTGGGAACTATGTGGCCTGTGGTGGCCTGGACAACATCTGCTCCATCTACAGTCTGAAGACCCGGGAGGGCAATGTGCGGGTGACCAGGGAACTGCCGGGGCACACAGGTAACAGGAAAGAGTTTCTCCTCTTCTGATTACCATGGTTTCATGATTCTGTGTGTCTGTAACAATCCATATTTTATCCATTATTTTAGTTAAACTTTTAAATTTTATTTCATGAGGTTCTGAGAAGATTAATTTAATTTGATATTATTAAGGTTGTTTTGAACCGTTAATATTGTAGTTATATTTTGTTGTTAAATGATTGTTGCTTGTGCTGACGTCTCGTCCTTTAGGCTATTTGTCCTGTTGTCGTTTCCTGGATGACAACCAGATTGTCACTAGTTCTGGGGATACTACCTGGTGAGTGATGCACATGATTCAAAGCCACTTGGGCCAACACTGTTAATAATGTGATCGGATCCGTTTACCTTAGAAATATCCTTTTAAACCTTAATGTGTATGGTTATTTGTTATTTTGTTGGTTCTGTGTGGTTGTGGGTTACCATTACTAACAGTATTTTGGGTTCTGTTGTTTTAAAGACCCACAATTTATATAAATGCATAGTATGAAGCTACTTCTCCTCCTTCTGAAACCAGACTGTGTGCGAACACACTTTTCTACCTGTAGGGTTATGCTTTGTATTGCATTGATGGAGGTTAATAAAAATTCTTTGATTAAATGCCTTCCCCTTGTTTAGTGCTTTGTGGGACATCGAGACAGGCCAGCAGGCGACTACATTCACAGGTCACAGTGGTGATGTCATGAGCCTTTCCCTCAGCCCCGACTTCAAGACCTTTGTGTCAGGCGCCTGTGACGCCTCCTCCAAGCTGTGGGACGTGAGAGATGGCATGTGCAGACAGTCCTTCACTGGCCACGTGTCTGACATCAACGCAGTCTGCGTGAGTGCTCCCATGGATGCAGCACAGCTTACGTACAACTGCTGCTTTGGCATTTGTTTTCAGACTCACTAGTCTGCTGACCTGTGCCTCTGTATTGCCCAGGTTATATTGGTCCGTGCTTCAAGAAATTCTATACAGACCATCCTGTTAGGCTCTTTGTCAATCATACACTTTGCATGGAAATAAGCTGCAATATGATTTATTTCCTTTTTTTCATTCTCCCAAGTTCTTTCCCAATGGAAATGCCTTCACCACTGGCTCGGACGACGCCACATGTCGGCTGTTTGATCTGCGAGCT
Organism: Hiodon tergisus; assembly: GCA_025775045.1. Taxonomy (NCBI): domain Eukaryota; kingdom Metazoa; phylum Chordata; class Actinopteri; order Hiodontiformes; family Hiodontidae; genus Hiodon; species Hiodon tergisus. Next base: position 889,809 of record JAOVYW010000029.1, read on the forward strand.
GACCAGGAGCTCATGATGTACTCCCATGACAACATCATCTGCGGAATTACCTCAGTGGCCTTCTCCAAGAGCGGACGCCTCCTGCTGGCTGGCTATGATGACTTCAACTGCAACGTCTGGGACACGTTAAAGGGAGAGCGTGCTGGTAAGGAGAGGTGCACAATCCATCCATCGCAGCACTCTAAATGACAATTGAATTCAATTAGGTGTGTCAGTCAACCTACAGACTTGACTGTATTTGATAGTTCTAGAGATCTAGTTTTGTATCTGAGTGTTTTGAAATCTGTTTTGCTTCTCTCGTCTACAACGTGACAGTTTTTGGGTGGTATATAAGGACTGCATTTCCCATCTCCTAGGTGTCCTGGCTGGCCACGACAATCGCATCAGCTGCTTAGGGGTCACGGATGATGGCATGGCCGTCGCAACAGGATCATGGGACAGTTTCCTTAGGATCTGGAATTAACTGTAAGGGGTGGAGCCAAGGAAGGATTCACACATTGTTCCCTCAGCATGGGGAGTAAGTGCTGCAGCCCACAGCTTTGAGAAAGTAATCACCTTTCTACCTTTCCAGGCCAACTTTGGTTTTCTTTTTTGTTTGCGTATCACACAAAGCTTTCTAAACGTAGTCCAATCAACTAAAGAGATGACAACTTCGGCAACCCTCTGATTTTTGACAGGGGCTAGCACGTTACTGTGGTTATCAAGTGAGGAGCCAGTCATTGTCATGCATTATATATGCATATCTATATGCATTGTGTACATGTATAATGCATATAAATGTATTTTGTTTGTGGTTTTTATTGCTTTGATTGGTTGTTTTGCTTTTGACCATTATTTACTGATTAATTGATGTACATAACAAGAATACAATGCTATCTAGTACCAGTACTATCAAATGTGGTTAACACAGAAACATACAGGCATCGAATGTTATTTGATGCCTGTATATGTATATCTAAATAGAAATATAATAACAGTTGTATTGAAATGATTTATTGGGGATATTTCTAAAAAAAAACCTCTGGTTTCAGTTAGCCTGTACCATGTTTGTTATATCCATTCCCAAGGAAAAAAGAAGTCTGACTCAATTTCTTATTTATTACCCAAATTTAGGGAAAAAAAGGAAGAAAAAAAAGGCGAAGTCATTGCCTGGGATCAAAGCTGCCAATTTCTGTTTGTTATAGGATTTCAGTGATGATGATCCATTTGTTTTGCAGTACAGCTCTGTGAAATGGTCAGCTATAGCTTTAGCTGTTAGTGGTCTGTTCTCACTCAATGCAAATTTATGTTCCAGACAATAGTGCTGTTTTATGCAATAAACAATATGTCTACACGGCCTGCAGCTGGATCTCGTAGCCTGTATTCCCCTGAGACCCCGGAAAAGCCTTTGTTTCTAGCCCGCAGTGTCTCAGTATGGGAAGAGAACAGGGCCAAGGCTTCGAAAGACCAAAGGGGGAGTGCTGGAAGAGAGTCCCATGATGTGCAGCAGGCTGGAATCCTGCCTCTCTGAGACTCCCCAAGCTTGGAAAGAGATGGGTGTCCAAGCTCCTTCTGACCTGGAGGTTGAGATATGGTGGTAATTGTTACCAAATTAGAGCAATGAGAGGAAAAAATGTTGGTGACCATGGCTCTCTGTTTATAAAGTAGTCGCTCGCTTGTGAATGATCCTACCGGCTCAGTAACAGTATCACATATATACTTTTCTCTCATGGCTCACCACCACCACCACTACTACCACTACTGCTGGCCTGTTTTGTGTGGGGTATGTTCTGTCCAGGAGTGGTGTCTGTACACTCTGTAGTCACATGATTCACCATGTGTACTTTGAGTTTTCACTGGGCAAAGAGACGGCTTCATATTGTTTGCTATGGAAGCCTTAATTATAAGCTGAAAGACATGCTTTAGAAATGACTCAATTGCTGGCTTCTTTTTGATAAAAAAAAAGGCTTGGTACATGTCATCATCAATATATGGAACCCAGCTCCTGTGTTATTGCCAAATCTAGTGCTACTAAGTGACACAGCACACTTTTCAGCCTTGGATCTTAAAATGGATACCGTCTTTATACACACATTGTGGTGAGAGATGAATGTGTATATTCAGACATTTGTCTGTGTAATACCAAAGTCCTGGTGCAGGCTAACTTCCTCCGTAGTCTGTATTTGTATGGGTTGTGACATAACCACCCAATACGTAATTCGGCTGTACTGTGAAGTCTGTAAAACACCCTCTTTGCCATTTTCTATCAGCTCATGAATCTAGCAACCGCCTGCAGTGCTCAGTCAGTGCAATACTGTCTCTCGCTGTTAACTTGTCAGTCAGCCTAGAAATCCAGAAAGGATTTCAGGAGAAATAAAGACCTGGGCCTGGATACAATGCCATTTGTGGCCACAAAGCTAGCCACCTTAGTTGAGTGCCAAACTATATGCAATTGGAAAATACAATACAAGTTGGAAGTTGTACTCTGTTAAATCCAGATGGTTAATTTGATATATAGAAATTTTAATAAAATACGTTTTGGCCAAGACGAGGCCGACTAAACTGCCGCTCATATAGCTCTTTAGCTTCAGACTACTTTTTCCGCTAAATTATTGTCTGATTAGATTTATTCCTATAGTAAACCAATTTTAAAGTTACATTTATTGATTACATGGATCTTCTTACAATCAGTCATAACAGTGGAGTTATTTGTTTTAGCTGTGGTAACCTTTTGTGTTTTTCAACTCGATAGTATACATATTGACAATAGAATGTGGTATTACCGAAAGACAGTAGAAAACCAATGTATTGCATTTAAGTGTTGAAAAGAGAATCTTTGAATGTGTGCGGTTGTTATCTACAAAAATTGTGCCAAAAGGACTGTTTTTCACACTCAGAGATGGGAGTGTCAAGTAATTTTGTGTCTCTTTAGGTACGCTCTTAAATTTATAGGAAGTGTAATTTAGATATTGCGTGAACCGCTCCTGAGTTGCCTGATACAAGGTGCCTAGATGAGAAGTACTGCTTGGTGCGTTTATTATTTAAATAAATAAATGCAACCAATGAATTTCATGCCTTCAGTTTTGCATTAGTCTCTACCGGCTCCTTGTATGTAGCAGGTGGTTCTTCAGCTGCTGTAATAAAAAGCAGATTGCCATGAGGTGGCCAGAGAAAGTGTTTTCAACTTCAACCAGCATCTGTGCAGAATATTCCAGTTGGTTGGGTCTCTTTGCTCACCTTTCCTTCTTTTGGAGAAACTGTGGTCCTCAGAAGAACAAAAAACGGGATATATTTTATTGTTAAAAACAAAATTATGAGTAAACAGCAGGATTACTGCAGTCCTCTGTAAAGTGCAACAGTATTATGGTTTAATGAAATAAAGAATTAGGGATATCTAATTAAATGTGCCTGTACACTATTTTACTTTATACATTATACACTGTGGTGGTGACATTAATGTAACATTTTCCCTTCAGACCAATGTTGAAGCATGGAGTCGTGAACATCATATAGGAACTTTAGCTTATTGACTACACTGCTTTCACATAGCACAAATAAGATTTATCAACATAGTATTTTAAAGGTTTCTTTACCCTAACTAAAAAAATAAGAGTAAGCCAATATATGATTGGGGAAAAAAAGGAAATGCACGATAAGATCATTTGTCCCTGCTCTGCTTTCTGTGCCCTGTGTCCCATTACCGTTTTAATTTATTTGTTTTATGTTTGAGACAGTTAAAACCAGGGACTTGGTGCGATAAATTCGCAAAAGTGCTTTTGTCAATCTATAATCTCTTCCTATGAATTTTTTTTTTTTTAATCGTTCTTTTTCCACTCCAGAATTTTTTTGTATTTGTACAGTGGCTCGGTGATACTGATGTTGATATTGTAATCAATTAAAAGCTGTTAACCAAGGCTGTGATGTTGAACAGAATCTGTATGCTTTACATTATTATTTCATTATCGAACCAAAAATCTCTGACACCAATGAACGATGGCTGAATGCAGAGTTCCCCATTTCAATATGGCTTTAGTAACCACTAATGGGACTATCAGGTCAGCATTTATTCTGATAGCGTTCAACCAGGACTTCCTAGATGGCTCATCCAGCTAAACGAGAGGGTAGAATTGCTTCAGGTCCTTAGTTTAAATCCTGGTCACCCCAGATGTAAAAAAAAGGACTTGATTCTTTTTTCATTCAATAACTGACTAAAACACCTTGTATACGCAAAAGTTGGTTTAGTAAAGCAAGCCAGGGAATTGAACCACAAACCTCTGACACCAAAGTCCAACTACTAACTGCTTCACCACAGTAGAAGACAAAATAGCATAGTTTCAAATTTAAATATAGCTTCAGTAACCACTGTTGGGACTATCAGGTCAACATTAATTTTGACAATGACGTGCTAAGAGTTCCTAGATGGCTCATCAAGCTAAAAGATTAAGTTTTTGTTCCTGTGGTCTGTAGTTCGAATCCTGTTCAACCCCAGAATGTGGAAAAGTACTTGTTTCACTTTTCATTCAATTACTGACTAAAACAGCTAGTAAACGCAAAAGTTGGTTCAGTTAAGAGAGCCAGGGAATCAAACCACAAACCTCTGAAACCGAAGTGCAACTACTAACCACTTCGCCACTGTATGACAGTGAATAACAGCATTCATAATTTCAATATAGCTTCAGTAACCACTAATCGGACTATCAGGTCAACATTAATTCTGACAGTGTCGTGCTAAGAGTTCCTAGACAGCTCATCCAGCTAAATGTGAGGGTAGAAGTGTCTCAGGTCCTTAGTGCAAAACTTGGTTCTGATATGTGATCCAGGGACTCAAACCACAAACCTCTGACACCAAAGAGCAACTACTAACCCCTTTGCCACTGAAGAAAGGAGTTCCAGATTCCAATATGACTTTAATAACCAGTAATAGGATAATTTTGATGGTTATCAAACGCTAAATCAAGCTAAACAAGTGGTTAGGTGTGCCTCACTTCTGGTGTTCAAATCCTGGTTGCCCATGCGAATATGGAGTCGTGCAGGTTTCTGGCACACCAATTGAGACAAAAAGCGGTTTATTACTCAAATTTGTGACTCTTCAGATACCCTTAGTTACTCCTTCCATTATAAATAGCACTTTTGTTCCTTACTATTAAATACATACTTCTGAATCCTGTCCAGACAAATCTAGATCTGCCTCTGACTTTATGAAACAACTCGCTCCATTAAGCAAAGTGTTGAGGCTCCAGGCCTGGAAAGCTGCCCCATTGAGTTTTATAAAAAGCTCTCTGGCCAACTCACGCCCCTCCTCGCTTCCATTTTTTATTAATCACATGCCAGGGTTCCTTCCCTCCCATACTTTGACAAGATTCACTCTCACTACTCCTAAGATAAACATTGATGTCAAAATATTAAAGATAAAACAGTAAGGATTTAAGAAAACTACTTTGAATCAGTTGTTCCCTCTAATATCACAGGACTAGACCGGCTTTATTAATCGTCACCATTCATTTTATTATATTGGCAGGCTCCTTAGTATAGCATATTCACCTCTGTATGTGGCCTTCTCCTTAGATGCAGGAGCACTAGATGGGATTATTTGTTTGCCATCCTTAATAAGTTTGTTTTCAGTGCTAAATTTATATAATCAATCTGAATCTTACCCATGTCTCCTCTGGCCTCTGTTTGCTCAAATACTATTGAGCCTCTCTCTATCATTCTTTGCCAGATCTCCTAGGTGTATACCGAGTGGAACCGAGTCTCCTTGTATACTGATGACCTCCTATTATAAAAGGATGGCTATTATATATATTATATCCAGATATCACAATGTTCTGGATTTTCCCTCAACTCCTCTCCTGGAGGGCAGCACACACTATGGACATTAGATTCTTTAATTCCACACCTAGTGCCGGCCAGCAGAGCATGGGCTCCCCCTTTAAGCCAGGTTCCTCTCAAGGTTTCTTCCTGCCAGCCTAGGGAGTTTTTGCTTTTGGGGGGTCAGGCCTGAGAAATATAGTATTGCCCTTTATTGTAAAGCATCTTTGTGATATGGAAGTATGTGAAAAGCACCTTATAAAAATTGATTGATTGACATTATATATATGACCCTGTGGTCTGTGCCCTTAAGATTGTGGACATGTCGAGGAGCTTGGTTCCTTTTCTGGTTCTAAATAAATCTTAGCAAAACAATTATTTCTCAATTAAAGACATTTACTCCTCCTCTGGCTCAATAGTCCACTTACCTTTATTATAAGAATTACTTGGTCCCTTCCCTCTCTTTTCACATCAAATTATACGTCCCTGTTAAACAAAGTCTGACTTCAACCAGTGAGGCCACCACTGGTTAAAGTCACTGTTAAAAATTCATCACTTTCTTCAGCATGCAGTATACCAAACAGCACAAACGAGAAACTAAAAATGTTTTATTTATCTGCTAATATCCATAAAATTACTTACTGGATTCATGCACCACATACTCTGTCGTGTCTATTACAATCAAATTCTTGCCACACACATTCACGTCTCTTTTTTCTTTAACCTCTCTGGACGCCATTCCCCCGCAGGCTCTTCTCCCGACTTCCAGCACCTACTAAGGGATCACAGGGCTCGCAATCTCGATTCTAAGTCATCCCAAAGGTGTTCGATAGGGTTGAGGTCAGGGCTCTGTGCGGGCTAGTCAAGTTCTTCCAAACCAAACCAAACTCATCCAACCATGCCTTTATGGACCTTGCTTTGTGCACTGGGGCATAGTAATGCTGGAACAGAAAAGGGCCCAAACTGTTTCCACAAAGTTGGAAGCACAGAATTTTCCAAAATGTGTTGGTAAGCTGAGGCATTAACATTTCCCTTCAGTGGAACTAAGGGGCATAGGCAAACTCCAGAAAAACAACCCTACAGCATTATCCCTCCTCCACCAAACTTTACAGTTGGTAAAATGCAGTCAGCCAGGAAACGTTCTCCTAGCATTTGCCCAACCCAACCCAACCCCCAACCCCCGTGATTCGTCATTCCACAGAACACATTTCCACTGCTCCAGAGTCCAATGACGGCATGCTTTACACCACTATATCCG
>JAOVYW010000029.1:905355-916470 GCA_025775045.1 Hiodon tergisus
GCTGAACTTAAAGCCATGTGTTCAAACTGAATTTATGTAAATTACCCTTCACACTTTTTCAAGTTAACTAATTATTAACAAAATCAATGTTTGCAGATGAGCAGAGTGAAAAGTTCACTGTAAATCAAATTAGTTTGATTAATAATTTACTTTGAGCATTCGCTCTCATATGTTACATCAGCTGAACCGAAAAAAATCAAGACGCAGCTAAAATAAACGCAACACAAATAGCAAGAAATAAGGAAAGGAAAGGAAAACGAACGGCCTTGGAAGGACGCCCTCGCCCAAGCAAATCTAGACTTCAGCAATGAAGACATAGGTTGACTAAAAAGCGCACACGAGAAGACACATGAAGGCGGGATTTGGCTTGCCGAGGAGAGACTAGGAGATACTAGCGAGGTTAGACGGGATTCAAAAGGGACAGAGGCCAACTATAAGCAAAGAACACCAGATAAACTGAACGATTCCGAGATCCTTCGACCTACAAAGCGCATTCTGTCAAATGAGAATTTCTTCAAACTAAAAAAGAATTTCTATATCAAACGGCTGTGATTCACAAATTTAGAAACACTACTGCCGGTGACAAAGTCCGCTCTGGATTCAATTTTTTAAAAGTTTACTATTTGCAACGGACAGGCTGCTCCTCTCGTGGATTACACAGTAGTAGGCAACCTGAAAATGACTTGACCAGTCCAGTATCTAGGCCGCATGTACGACGTGCGGGACTCAGAACAACGTTACAACCGCAACAGCTGAGGAAAATCATCGGAGAAAAAACATGTTATTACTTAGCTTATCTCTCAACCAAAATGTCACACTACACTTCTAATTCAGCAGAGAACCTTTATCCTCAATTTTTATAAGCTTTCTCTTTGTTAGTCTTGGATACCTAAGTTAAACGAAGTTATTTCAATATGGCACTGAAGTCCTTTTGATGACTGATGCTCAGTAGCTTTTATGCCATCTAAGAGTTAAAAAAAAAGTTTTTGGTGTTAGTGCTTTGAGATTTTTAGAAAAGGTGCTTTATAATAATTTGTTATTATTTACAGCGCATAATAAATTAGGATTATAGGCTTGGAAAAATATCACACGTTTCTCAGTTTCCGCACTTGCCTCAAATGTTCTTTCAAAACTCTGGAACTCCTTCAGTCTCTCCTGGAATCCTTCTGCTAAAGCGCCACCTGCAACGATTACATTCGATTTGTTTCACCGTTTCACAAAACAACAACAACAACCTCAGAGCAGAAAAATCCACCAAATACACGCACAACGTCGCATGTCAGTTAGGGCCATCCGAGTTGATTATTTGGCGTGTGCTTGGCCAAGTGACACATGGTTAAGTTTGACAGGTAGACTGGCTGGCAGCTGCCAATCGGATGGCACATTATGTTTTTACTTGGTTTTGTCTCGGACGGCATGCCAAATGATCAGGGGTGGCGTGTCGATGTGCAGCCTGAGACCCTGCGCGACCCTGGCAGGCAAACTTCTTACCGGACTCTGGCATGCCCTGTGCACGTTGCATTCTGGAGTTGAGGACCTCTTTTGCGGACACGAAAAAAATGCGATTGGGCGCCTGCTGGCGGTCAACCACTTTGAGTTCCTCCACCAGGAAGCTAACACAGCGATCCGTGTGCTGCTTTCGCACCTGGGAAAACATCACACTGCATTTCGCTCAATTGACCAAAAATAAAGTGTCTTCAAAATCAATTATAGGAGATATTTTTTAAAGCTAGAATTCTGCAGTGTATAGAAACAAACGCAAGAAATCATTGAGAGGGAATAATCATTTTAATGAAATATAGTAGTGTGTATACCAATTGCAAAGCCACTCTCAAACTTGTACTCACATCCTCCATGTACTCCGGCTCTGAGGCAGACGCATCCCAGCGGTTGTTCAAGATAAAAATGTTGGGCTTAGACAGGCGTTCGTTTACTTTATGGAAGAAGTGCTTTTCCTTTGAAAATACAAACATAAATTTGTCACCATAGTGAAAGCTTATTTTTTTTGTAGCTTGTTAACTCCATTTACACATTCAAGCCGATTATTTGTGTACCTAGAAGAGCTGCACGCAACTTCAAAGAGGCTCGTGTTTAAAGGTCAAAAAGAGACGCATCAGGACTGCCGGCTGGCTCGTATCATCATGGAGCACCATTAGAACCTGAGCAGCAGACATTAGCCCCAGCAACAGAGCTGCTAGTCTGTATCTCCTAGAGGCCTGACATGGATACAAGGCCCTGCGATTGTACTAGGGATGCCAAGCATACTTCAGTAAATATAAACAGAGCTAAGGCTGTGCACAGTCTAAAACTAATGCATGTGTTTCCTGGGAGCTGGAGTCTCATACCATTCACCATGTAAACTAATGTTTTTGCATATCTGTTAGTTAGGGCTGCCCAGAGAAAATATCCCTATAAACGTTACTGAATAAAGTTCAAATTGTACAAAGCATAAACCAATTTTAACCAAAGCTAAAGAGCACAACTTGATGAGACAGCTCTAAGTACATTCATTTCAACATAACCTTGCCACAATACATTCAAATGTAAGATTTATTCTCCCACTTATATATTACACAATGGAAAAAAATGCATTAATTTCCTGTTTCAAACATGTAAAGATGCAAAACAGGGGGCTGAAAACCACCTGACCGATTGTTTTTAAAAGAAATCTACATAAATGATGCCATAAGATGAGCAATTGAAAGTAAGAAATATAATTAAAATAAAGATTGTATAGGCCTCCCCAGTGCTCAGTCAGTAAAGTCGCTCGCTCATGTGCAGACTGAGTTGGCTACTTTGAATATCGCCATCAGCTGATTGTAACCAGGACAGCACAGTTGGCATAGCGCCACCCAGGCTGGGTTAAATCGACAGTGCTTCTCCTCTAATCAGTGCCGAGCCTCTCATGTGGGCTGTGTAGCCTGCAGTGCGGGTCAAAGGCGACTGGGATTTGAAGATCTATTCATTCTTTCTCACCCACCCCGTGCATGGTGGCACAATTTGTAGTGAAGTTCCAAATTTGAAGGAAAGATTCAAACAAAGAGACTCTATGCAAGAGAATCAAGCCATGAAATCAGTGTTCACACTGATTGTGTACTTGAAGAGATCGCAATGATAACTTCACTGCATGTTGTTAAGTCACTGATCTAACAGACAATGTGATTGATTGTGCATTTAAATTACAAACATTGACCATTCTCTCACCGTGTTCATCAGCGTGGACTCAGAGTTGGCTACTAGCACAAAAACATCAGCATCCAGGCAGAACTTGTCAATCCAGCTGTCCAGTTGTGTTGTGACGTCAGTCCCTGGGCTATACAGACAAAATCAAAGCCTTTACACAGGCACTTTGTTCGGTTGTACAAACACTTAAACAGGCGAGAGTCTGAGAATTCCAAAAGTCTGCTGTTCCAAAAGTCTCAAATACTACGGCTTTAGACTAATCCTGAAAATACCCCACTGTTGTGCAGACCACACACAAAGTGTACTTGTTTTTGTATTTGTTTCGTTTTCCAGGCCTCATACCTGTCCATGAGGACTAGGTCATCTCTCAGCAGGGCGCACTTGGCCTTGGGCCAGAAGACTTTAACCAGGCAGCCAGCATCCAGACTCTCATCCATATGGAGAGCATGTGCGAGCTGGTTGACTGTCTACAGAAGACAGGAGAGAGAGGTAGGCCCAGGATTATGTGCCACTCTACACCACTGTCTCAAGGTGACTTCACTGTTGCCTGTTTAGAAGATCCAGGGAGACTAGAGGAAACTCAACGAAGTGTCAAAAACAGTGCTATACCAGTCCACCCCCTCCCTCATATTTATTGGTAAACAATGTTGCATAGGTGTTTTAAACTGCCAGCTCATCTAGCTCAATTATGATGGCCACTTTAAAATGATTTTCTGAGACGTTGCATTGGAATGATGACGGCAAACTGAAATCATAATCAGGACACTTGAGCATGCTCCACCCAGAGAACAACCCGTAAAGAGTTGTACCTTGACGCTCTTTTCCTCCTCCGAGCCCTCCGTCATGAGGTAGGCCTTGTCTTCATCTGTGCCCTCGACGCTCAAGAAGCAGTTGGTAGTGTGCCCGATGCCACTGGGTAGTACCCTATCCCGCAGCATGGCATTGATCACAGTGCTCTTGCCATTGCTCGTCCTGAGAGAGGAAAAGAAAATGTCCAGAAGACATCACAACAGAACAAACTACAGATTACTGTTAATTATGTATTGATTCTTGTGATATAATAAAGGGCATAAGATCCTGTACTGCCTTAATTAAAGAAACACACAATCATAGAGATGAGGATTATTGGATAGTGAAAGGTCTAAGCAGGGATCAATATCGTGTTCGTACATAGACATCACTGCACATGGTAAGTAAAAAAAAAAAATTGGTCAAAAATTTACATTTATCAAGAAAAAAGATTGGAATATTGATGCAAATGGTTCATATTTGATCTCTAGACTTGATTTAATTTTTAAATACAGTCTACAAAGAATTAACTACATTTGGCATCTAGTGAGAAAAAATATCTATATTTTTGAAAAGGTAACATTTTGTTTTACTATTTTTACTTGAGGGGGAAATTTGCTTTAATCGGACCACTATTCAATTTTGTTAATTGTGAGAAATGAAATGATATAATTTATCATCAGATGTTTAAACTTTGTTTTAATCACATATTAAGCCTACTAGTTTTGGCAAGTATTGTTGGTCCAATATAGTAATTTCAAGTGAGTCGATGTCAGGGTCTAAGTGAATAATCCTTTCTCATTGTACAGGCAATGTCTTACTTCTATACTGTAAACATAGGAATCCAAATTGATGTATGTATGAATGGATAGGGGGTTTCTGCTGAACGATTATATAACAACGACAACTATAATGATCTAAACAGATTAGATGACTATAGCAACACCTGAGAAAAAAATATTAATGCATAAGGATTAAGCAAAAGAGTAACCTACTACAATAAAACAGTATCAGTTCACCCTCTAGATACATACAAGTGAAAGTAAACTGGGACCAAAGGAAATCAGAGGAAATGAAAGGGAGCACTTTTTTTAATCTACAATTTCCTGGAACTTCTCAGGTAATATTTCAAATTATCAGAAATACCTTTGGTCATATTTAAATTAACTAATAAGTAGCATTACTGCTGTATTTTAAGGCAAGTACATTCGGTGTGGAATCTTGTCTCCCAAATGTTTCCCTTTTATTACCTACTAAAGTACGACTTTCATTATTAAAACTGATCTACAAATGTCTACTGTGTAGTTTACTAAAAGTTAGCCAGTATGTGAACAATCATGATTAATTAAAAGCTACACAGGTGAACCATATGTGAAATACCATACACCAGTGTATTTTTACCTGCCGAAAAAAGCCACCTTCATATGATTACGGGCAAGTACTTCCTTGATAACTTCCAATTTCTCAGCAAAACAACGTATCTCCGTTAGCTGGTCCTTACTAGCAACCTGCTCCAAGTCTTCATTCTGGCAAGTTTCTAAAAAATAAAACAAACGTACATTAAAATAAACCCAGGACAGAGTAGAAAGACCAACTATTTGTGTATTCGTTTCTAAACCATCGATTGTCCCGTTTAGGGTGATGCGTTTAATATCTACTTACCTTCTGCAAATTCAGAGCATACTTTAACATACTCCAGGAGCTGTTCAAACACAATGTTAATCTTATTCTTCGCTACCACGAAGTGTTTAAGTGGTGAGAAGTCACACCGATCCATGGTAGCTTCCTGAAACCAGTAAATACATACGTTTGATTGGCATCGTGTAAAGTATCACCATCAGTCAAGGTAACTTTCACCGTATTTCATTTAGTTAGATAACTGTCGTTGGCGTGGCATGTTTTGATTTAGCCGTTTAGCAAGCTAGTTGGTTAACCTTTTAACACGTCAACAACGCTTTGCATAAGTGTTTGACCTGGAAAGACACCTAGCCCATTCTCGATTTAAATACTGTTCGTGAAGCACAGGTATTCACCAAGGGGACTACAACTTTAGTAATAGCAACCAAAAAACAATGTTAGATCTCCTTTGCAAACCTCACGTACGTTTGTTTGTTTAGCCATTTGAGAGCCTAAACACATGCTAACCATTGCATTCCACTGGGTTTAGCGTGTCCCCGGCAAAGCGCAAGCTAAACTAGCCGACGACAACGGTTACATACCGAATATCGCTAAAGATAGCTTGTTAGATTTGATAAAGTAACATGCCTTACAACTTGGATTTCTTGTGTCTAAGTGGTCCTTTTCATGTCAAACACACACACGAGAGACGTTTGTTGGTAGTTCCGTTTGTCCGTTTCACTGTCATTCGGTAGGACAAGAGAAGAGGGAGGGGTTACAGCAGGTCAAACAGGCATGTAATCATATGACGATCGGGAGCGAAACACAAGCCGAGAAAATAGTAGGTAGTACTGGGGAGATCCAATCAGGAGCCAAAGAATGTGAACATATTTTGTTGTATATTAATATATAAATAGCTAAATGAAGTGAATAAACAAATTGGATTATGATGTTTGTTTGATTATGTTTGTGGCGATTTACGTGAATATTTACCCAGAATAATTTAGTAAGGTAACCATGACGGCTATTTCCTCAAGAACAAGAAAATGTGTATTATCCAACTTCAGTAGAATCTAGAAACCTGGAAAATTATTTTTCAACCTAATTTCTTCTCAAAGTCAAATTGGATGTCTGGCCACAATTTCAATGCGTACACACGCAAACAGATAACAGTCCTATAGTTTATGTGTCACAATTTTAAAAACTGCGTGAGTTTTCAACAGTTGATAAACATGCCATTGCTAATTCCTTTCAATGTTCTTGTATAAAATTTCAGCCGCTGCCAAATTTTTACATATTCCTTGTTCTCAACAGCCATGTTACAATATTCATTAATTAAAGCTTTTGTGTTGGTGTTATGTGGTATTTATGTCGGTGTGTTCTGCAGTAACATAATATTAAGCATCCAGCCCCTTCTACGGGTATAATGCAAGTCTGTTAAATTCAATTTAACAGTAATTGTTTTGTGAGGAGAAAAATATCAGCTGATATAACAACATGGTTAACTTTATATTCTGGATCAGTGCGGATTAGTCAATGATCAATTCCGAAATTAACCGAATAACCTTTTGTTCAAAGGAAATAGTTTGACCAGTGAATTTTAGCAACACACATGCATTATATGAATACAATTTATTACTAGGGTCAAAAGCTTTGGACAGTGTCTGCCAAAAACCGTTGCCTGTAACCACGATAATTATATTATAATCTTTGCTCGGTAATTAACAGACGACACATTTTTACTGTGATGTTCTCCAATAAATATTTCGATGCCTCCTTTTTGTAAACATAAAAATACAAAGGAGTAACAGGCATCGGTCATTTGAAATAATTAGCAAACAGGGGCCATTCATCACTTTGTGTTCATATAATTTAAATTATATAGTTCCTTGAGAATAGCGGCACCTGCTGAATAGTTTGAACCATGTGCCAGTCGTATATCACAACCCAGCATGAGTGTTGTTCTGTATACCAATAACTGACTTTCATACCTCGTTGCATGGATATAAATACGTTCTATCGCCCCTAAGAAATATAAGACATTGACTAACCTGCTTTATTATATTTTGTCTTCCGCCAATGAAAGCTATGGGGAATTCAACATACCAGCAGTAGTGTTCTTAGAGCTCCAATAATGTGTTGAACAGAAAGGAAATTCGCAGAGATCGCTACAGCCAAAACCAATCTACAGTTAGAAGAAGAACGTGTAGAAGTTATTTACTTAAAGATGGAAAATAAATCACTTTAATGTATTATTTATTAACTACTCATTTAGAAGCGACAGCGAATAAGTCAATTATGTTCATTGAATTTTAAATAAAGTTTTATTGAAGGAAGCATCTTGATGACGACACCATCTGTGTTTCACGTAGATAACTTGGAGAGACACGTGCAACGGAAGACACGGTCTATAGTTGTGTTTTTGAAGTATATTTATAATTGCAGTCAATCGATTAGTATTTATAATCATCTACAGTAGCAGCCATGGGCAAGAAATTAAAAGTCGGAAAGACTAGGAAAGATAAATTCTACCACCTGGCAAAGGAGACTGGTAAATTGTGAATTTAACTTACGAGGCGATGCATACTTGTGGCCCTAGTAAATGTCGAGTTGCTTACTACAGTAGCAACAGTGAAAGCTATTTCATTCGATTTTGAATTATAATGATTACTACATTCGATATTTATGGAATTGTAGTTGCCTGTTAAAAAGCTAAATCTAGTCATATTACCTACCAGATAGCTACAATAGGAAAAACTAGGTTTACACTGTGTTAGCACTTCGATTATGTGTACTGCATCTGAAATTAAATTACTTAGTTTAACAAACGCATTTTTGTTTACTAGGTTAATTATTGCACTTCCCTTTTCCCTTCAGGATTATCTTGAATAATTATTTAAACTCGATAAATGCAAGCTGTCAGAAATAATGCTTGTCAGTTAAATAGTTTTTGCATTTATGCAGAATGAGGGACAGCTTTCATCTCTGTATTTTTAATTTGATGGAGGATTAAAATAACTGTTTTTGGTTGTTATGTGCTTCCCAAGTGTTCTACAACGGTCACCCTTCTGAGGCAATTTTATTTGCGAAGTATTCATAGGGTGTTCAGAAAATAAACTGTTTGTTTGGTTAAATTGACTGGTAGAAGATTGACCCTTTCGTTGCTTTTTCTCCTCAGGCTATCGGTCTCGTTCCTCCTTTAAACTAATTCAGTTGAATAGGAAATTCCAATTTCTTCAGAAAGCACGAGCTCTGGTGGATTTGTGTGCTGCTCCAGGCGGTTGGTGAGTGCATCAAACCTATTATACACAGGAACAAATGCACTTCCATATTCAGCTTAACTAGTTGGATAAAAGGAAGTTGGTAAGATGTAGGTTACCATAGCTTTCTAAAGAGTCCTTCTCATCACGAAATTATTTTGTTTGGTAGTGTTTAATTTAGTTGCTATTGTGTTGGTTGTGTCTGTCTGGGTTTACAATTCTGGTCTAAATTATTTTACAGAATACCTTGCAATGAATTTTTTATGTAGCCAACTATGTGGTAACAACTTAGTTGCAAAGACGGATAAAAACTTTACTGGGTGTTGTGAATTAAGAAATACATTCTTTACAATATATATTAAACTAGCAATGTCTCTTAATGATAACAAACGATGGTTTATTATTTTTAACCCCATGGACAACCAGTACCATACATTAAAAGCTTGTTATTTCAGACCTTGTTAGTTTGGCCCTAATGTGACCAACCAAGGTCTTGTCTGTGTCACGTAGCTGGTCCTTTTCTGAAATCAGTGCAGTGCAGATCTCTCATTCCTTCAACACTGCGGCCTCCTTAGACTAGCAACAATGCAAACGCAGCTCTAGTGGCACTTTCTAGTCCTGGCATGAAGGCCCTAAAATTAAGGGCCTTTTTTTTTCTGTTTATAGGAAATTCAAGCAGTATTACAAAAATAATTTTCTTTATTTCTGTATATACTTCAGTTGGGAGAGATCTTTATGAACGGTTTGCCTCAGGCTATGTTATATGTGATAAATATACACTCTTTTGACTTTCTATGATTACAGGTTGCAAGTAGCTTCCAAGTTTATGCCAGTCTCCAGTCTTATCATTGGTAAGTTCTGAAAAATCCGTGACCCTTTGCTGTTTTTGCTCGTGTGTTGACTGGGCCAGACATTAAACGATATCGGCTTTTTAGAGCTTAATTTATAATGCATGTGATGTCCTTACTAGATTCTTATGTACTGTCTTACTGTTTTTTCTGCCCGTGTGTTCACTTTCCATGCTTGTAGGGATACGGGGTATAATTGGCTACATCTGAAACCTGCAATAACGTCTTCCTCTTTCTTTTCAGGTGTTGACCTGGTGCCTATCAAGCCCATTCCCAGTGTGGTTACCTTGCAGGAAGACATCACTACTGAGAAATGCCGACAGGTATGAGCCAATCCCAGAGAGAAAAAGGTCTTATTAAACCTGTTAAAGTTCTGATCTGCTTCGCTTACTCGGCTGCATTAATGCGTATACCCGACCGCTGGTGTGTTCCGCCAACAGGTAAACTCTACTACTTTACCTGCTCATAGGTCTGCTCATACTTCAAAGTATTGACATCCTGCCCCCTGCAGTAGGTCCGGCAGTGATAAGTCTGCAGTCCAGCAAACTAAATTATAACTGTAAGAAATGAGACATGAATATTTACATAACTGTAATCAGTCAAATTAAAGGAGGGTGTGCAAGTTTATCTCCTATTTACAAAAGGAATAAGGTGTTTTAAAAATTTGGTAGTTCATAGTTTCACTTTTGACAGTGGTATTAAGACTTGCCATTTGCCACAGCTTGCTCTTATTAACTATTGATTTCTTATTAACTGTAATTGATCTCAAACAATATATAAATAATCAATTTCTTATGATATCCTTTTTTTCTGCACTTGCTGTGACTGGTATAGGGATACTGACTGACTGTGCTTAATCAGGAAGCAACCTAAACAATCCTGCTTGAAATGAGAAGTTATATATTTTTTCCTGTGTTTCTGTCAGGCTCTCAGGAAGGAATTGCAGACATGGAAGGTGGACGTGGTTCTGAATGATGGAGCTCCTAACGTTGGAGCCAACTGGCAGCATGATGCTTTCTCCCAAGGTATGGACCAACGTTCAGGGAATCCTCTGACTTCACAAGAAGCTCTACATTACCAAAAATTAAACCATCAGTGTCCCCTCCCCTTGTCTCCAGTTCAGTTTTACAACCTGAGAGAATCAGATTGTATTATGATTGTGTGGGTTAATTAAGTCGCTTATCTTTGCCCTCTCTCCCTAGCTCACCTTTCTCTCATGGCGCTTAAGCTGGCCTGCGAGTTCTTGGCCAAAGGGGGCACCTTTGTCACCAAGGTCTTCCGCTCCAAAGACTACCAGCCCCTGCTGTGGATCTTTCAGCAGTTTTTCAAAAAGGTTCAGGCCACCAAGCCCCAGGCCTCACGTAACGAGTCTGCTGAGATCTTTGTCATCTGTCAAGGTAAGCGATTTCCCTCAGGCC
>JAOVYW010000029.1:916570-932634 GCA_025775045.1 Hiodon tergisus
GTCAGTACTTCATGGGACAGTTGCAACACGCTGGTTAAAGTCCTTCTTGCCCTTAATTGTCTTGCCATCTCCTCAGGGTACGTCGCTCCTGACAAAATCGACAGCAAGTTCTTCGACTCCAAGCACGTCTTCAAAGAAGTGGAGATTCAAGCCAAGACGGTCAAGGAGCTGGTCCCCGTGAAGAAACCCAAGGTGTGTGGGTGGATGTGACATCTGTGTCCATCTGCGACAAGCATCTGTCAGTTTGATGGTGTCTTACTGACAGGTATGTCTTACAGGCAGAGGGCTACGCAGATGGTGACCTGACTCTCTATCACACCTTTTCACTGACCGAATTCCTTCGAGCTGAGAACCCAGTGGACTTTTTGAGCAAAGCCAATGAGGTGAGGTTTTAGATGTTGTGGACTTTTTACCACCTCCGGTAAGTGTGTTTTGTCATTCACAGCTAACATCAAATTAGTGTTTTTCTTTTCTGTAAGGTTGCTCTTGTCTGTTCTCTTGTCGCCCTTTTAAGATTTCTTTCGACAATCCTGAGTTGATCTCTCACCCTGCCACGACCAATGAAATCAAGGAGTGCTGCCGTGATATCAAAGTTCTGGGCCGCAAAGAGCTTCGGTATAAATTGGCTGTACACTGTAGTAATATACTGTTTTCCTGCCTTCCATACTGACTGAATACTGACATTTGCTTTCTATTCTATTCAGACTGTTGCTGTCTTGGAGAGGAAAGCTTAGGCGGTATCTGGCCAAGAAGCTAAAGGACGAGGCCAAGCAGCTAGACCAAGACATCAGGTAGTTGCCGTTAGGATCTTGGTCTGTTGTACATGAGTGTCCTTGCTCGTCCACGTCCCTTTACTCAGTTTATTTCTCTGTGTAAATTTGTCAGTCTGTTTTTGAATGCCTGTCTTGTGGCCCCTCAGAATATCCTTCTGTAAATTATACTTCGGAGTAGGGTTGTGGGGGGCTTGGGGCTAAACCCAAAAAAAAGGCCCTTGTAAAGACCTTGGTTACCCTGTGTTTTTCCGTTGCTTTCCCCTTTAGCCTGAGCTCCAGCGAGGGAGAAAGTGATACTGAGGAGAAGGGTGCCAAGAAAAGGGGCTCGGAGCACAAGGAAGAGGACAGCGAGGACGACGAGGAAGCGATGGAGAAGAAGTTGGCCGAGCTCAAAGCAGAGGAGGTAGCAGAACTGCGCCGGTGAGTTTTAGCTTGCTACGTCGCTTTTTGTCGGGCCTACGTCTACTGTACGTACTGTTCTGTCCCTGTCATGCTGTGTGCGCCCATTTCTCCTCTGTCTGGTATGGAGTGGGGGCAGCTTGTGGACTTGTGACTGGGCGTCCATTTAAAAAAAAAATCTGATGAGCACCAGAATGAGGTTAAGTGGGAAGTGTTGTTCTGTGGGAACAGGAAGAAGAAAAAGCTGCTGAAAGAACGGCGGAAACAGAGAGAGAGAGTAGAACTGAAGATGGACCTGCCAGGGGTTTCCATCGCCGACAACAACGATTCCTCCATGTTCTCCCTCAGCACCATCAACAAGGCCAAGGTAAGCCCAGGACACCCTTGGAATGGTTATGAGTTTAAAATGACATTGTGGAATCCTTTGTCGGTGAGGGTAACTGGCAGACATGCTTTCTGGTTTGTCTACCAGGCTCTGTGCGAGATTTCACGAGGGGACATGAAGGGTGCAGATGCGGTCATTGAAGAGGAGGAAACTGAAGATGTGTACCTTTCTGACACTGAGAACGACCAAATGTCTCTGGCTTCAGACCTGGACTCGGATGATTTGGAGGACATTGAGGAAAGGCAAAAGCAACTGGACTCTAAAGCGCCCAAGAAAAAGTAACTGTTTACTCTCATTCTGCTGTCTTCTCATTCCGTCAATGATTTTCTCATTGCAAGTTTTCATGCCTTTCCATGTGCTCTCCCCAGTACTTGTCTCGCTCATTTCCTCCCTTCTCACCCGTGGTCCCAAGACGTTTCTGAGCATAGTGGCTCTTGTTTTGTTGCAGGGTGTCCTTCAAAGATGAGGAGGAGGAGGAGGAAGAAGGGCAAGGTAATGAACTTCTGGTGGAGCTTGAAGGAAAAGAAGAGAAAAGAGACCGTGAGACAAATCTGTGGTTCAGCAAGGTTTGTCCGACACATATCGACCTATGGGCTATCTTTCTGTAAAGAATATTTTCACATGCAAGTGTATTTAAGTCTTTCATTTTAGAGACCTTTTCTAAAGCCTTATTGCAACCAGGAGCCACGCCACGCCCCACCCCCCTTTCTGACTGAGTGTTTTTTGTGTTCTCTCAGGACATTTTTTCAGAGCTTGATCTGGACGCCGATGCAGAGACAGAGATCAGACAGACGCAAAGACTGCAGAACAAGGAAACTGGACGTGAGTGACAGAATTTAAATGGTGGTGGGGGGGGTGTAATCAGTAGCGATGATCTCACTTCTCTTCCATCTGTTCAGAGAAAGGCAGAAAGAGAAAAGCCCAAGAGGTCACTGAAGCTGCAGACCCGGAGAAGGAAGAGGCGGGGTCTTCGCATGAAATAGATCCAATGACGGGTGATCAGGAAGAGAGTGACACTGACTCTGACAGCAGCAGTGATGATGAAAGGTCGGAGGTCACTTGTTTTGTTGCTCACCTCAGTAGATATTATAACTAAATAGCAGAACTTTCTTAGATTGCAGTGCAGTTATAAAGTAAAATTTTAACTTATTTATTTGCTAGGTGTACTAGGTAACACCTTTAGCAGGACAAATTAACTTTCACACAGACGTACTGAAGCTAATTAGGTTAAGTCACCTTCTGAGGGTAACAATTTCTCCTTTGAGCCAGCAGTTCTGGTCAAAAGTCAAATTATTAAAACACTTCACCGCCTTCTGACCCAAAGACACTTTGAATGAAAACTCTTGATAAAAAGGCGTGAAGTATGTTACTTACTTTCATACGGTGTAGCCGTTGTGTTACTGGTTAGTCATTGTTTTAATATTGCCCTTTCTCTCTCTCCACAGGGAGATTGCCCAGATGAAGAAGGGTTCTGGGGGGTCTGGTGTCGGTGGAGGAGTTGCCGAAGACGATGACTTCCAAGTTGTGCCTGTTGAGAGCACAAGTGAGTTCACTAGTGAATAAGGTGTTCTTGTAAGCTTTAAAGCTGAAAAGTAGTTGGTGACGCCAGATTAAATGTGGTTAATTTTGGCGGTGAAGTTTAAAAAAAAAAGTAATGTCCTCGTTCGTTCATGTCTGCAGGTAAGCGTGCTCGTATACTAGACCCAGAGGGGCTGGCCCTGGGCTGTCAAATCGCCACATCCAAGAAAAAACAGAGGGACTTTATCGACGGCTCATTCAACAGGCAAGACCGATCATCTGATACGCACTGTACACAACACAAAAGGGAATGGGCTGGTTTGCTGGGGTTGCGATGTATGTTCTTGTATTTTTCCCACCGACGGTGTTATGACTCTTTGCGCCTGTTTTTGGAAGAGCACATATCACAGTGCATCACTCTGCGTGTCCAGGTTTGCGAGCTCTGAGGACATGTCGGAAGTACCCGAGTGGTTTGTGGATGACGAGAAGAAGCACAGGCGGAAGCCGGTGCCCGTCACACGCGAGATGGTGGAGGAATACAAACAGCGCTGGAAGGAGATCAACGCCCGGCCCATCAAGCGAGTGGCAGAGGCCAAGGCCCGCAAGAAGAGGAGGGTGAGAAGAGGGAGCACTGAAACTGGGCCTCGGGAGGGGGGCGGGTGGGCGAAACGGGTGACTATGGGGAAGGCAGAGCTACCAGGCGAACCAGAGGAAAGATTTCAGGCTTTGTGCCTTAGCTTCTGGGCTGCTGGTGGTGTTGTGGTTTGACAAGTTTGTCCCTACCCAGCTGTTGTATCCTTGATGAAGGTGCTTCACTGGAATTGATTCAGTGAATGTCTAGCTGTAGGAGTGGATGAATGTAAAAATTATAAGCCATCTAGATGCCCTAAAATCCACTGCTGAGCAACTAATCGTGTCATGTCTGCCTGTTTCTCAGATGCTAAAAAAGATGGAACAGGCGAAGAAGAAGGCTGAAGCTGTGGTGAACACGGTGGACATCTCTGAGAGGGAGAAGATGGCCCAACTCAAAAGGTACGCGCAACCCACGCAGTCATGGGAAATGCAGTCCGAAAAGGAACCGTTTTGTAACCGTCTTGTGTTCTCTTTGCTTTCTTGCATATCTTTGTCAGCATTTACAAAAAGGCAGGGGTGGGCAAGGAGAAGAGAGAGGTGACTTACGTGGTCTCCAAGAAGGGAGCGGGGAAGAAGGTGCGCCGGCCCGCCGGAGTCAAGGGCGTTTTCCGCGTCGTGGATGGCAGGATGAAGAAAGACATGAGGGGCATGCAGAGGAAGGAACAGAGAGACAAGGGGAAGGGGGGCAAGGGGAAGAAAGGAGGGAAGGGGATGAAGGGAGGAAAAGGAATGAACCGTGGCAAGGGACGTCCCAACAGAAAATAAGCCCCCTCCTTTAAATTGTACCGCTCTCGTGGTACCCCTGAACCGTCTTGTGTTGTCGTGGATCGTTGGGGAAGAGTTATTATTTAGTAATGTGAATGGTCCATATGAGTGCCACTTTGGCGTTGGGGCACTTCGCTGTCCAAGCGGGTTTGATGTGTAACACATCTCAGAGTTCCTAAACACTTTGTAGTACTCCACCCCTCAAGTGGGTAAAATTTCCCAACACTGTCAAGCGCCGTCTGATGTAGGTTTGTGTAATGTGATCTTGGTGATGGTGGAGGATTACACGCATGAAGAATGAATGTACATATGTCTTCTCTCCACTGACGATTGTCCTTAGGACGCCTCTGACATTGTAAATACCGCCTTAACATCTGAAGCAATAAAGGTCTTTTCAATAAATTGGTTTGGCTTCTTTAAAAATCTTTACTGATGTGTCTACTCTTGATGTGACATCTGCTAAAAACTGACATTTTATAGCATTTAATACTACTGGGTGGGGGTGGGGGGGGTTATTGCTCACAATAGCAAATCCCATGATGCAGAGCTCTGCCAGGGTGGATCAGCGACTCTTGCTGAGAGACGAAGAGGGTGGACATGCAGGCAAGACAAAAGGGGTGGTGCAAGGCGAGTGGAGCAAGGCGTCTGTCTGAAGTGAATGGGAGCAAGGAGAAGTGAAATGCGTGGTGGAGGAGGAGGAAGAGGATGTGGTG
The DNA here is from genome assembly GCA_025775045.1 of Hiodon tergisus. NCBI lineage: Eukaryota > Metazoa > Chordata > Actinopteri > Hiodontiformes > Hiodontidae > Hiodon > Hiodon tergisus. The sequence continues at coordinate 921,757 of JAOVYW010000029.1, forward strand.
GAGGAAGGCGATGGTAGTGCGATGCAGGAGAGAATGCCAGTGGGCAGTGGGAGCGACCAGGGATTAGCACCTCTCACATGCTGCGCTCGATCATTCCCTCTATTGTGACGGGAACAATGGGGGCATGGGCTGGAGGGCTTAAAAGGGAAGGCAGGAACAGATAAACAGCTGTGGAGGGAACTGACAACTAAAGGGGGATAGAGGTATTTGAAACTTTGTACCTTTTTGTCTGTCTGTAGTTCAGTCACATTAATGTTGCATATTGACATCTTAAGAGTGACAGGTCGGCAAATTTAGTGAGTGCAATTTTAAATATAACTCAGGATTGTGCTGTGCTGTTTGCATTGGCTGATATCTGAACCAATTTTTTGACGGCCCTCTTTCTGTGTTACCAGGACATTTAAAATGAGAAACAAATGTCTTGAAACCTCTGGCAATAAGGGCAATTGGAAGTTATTGGTACCAAGGATCTGAACGTTTAAAAGATACGTACTTTATAGCATATAAGCGGCAACAAAGCTGTTTACAAGTTTGGTGAACCACTGTAGCAAGATTAGCTCTTTATTTAGATTTAGCTCTAAATTGGCATTATTCCAAAACATTTTTTTGTTTTGTGGGATGTTGAACGTGAATATGCATAGGATGGACATTTTAATTGAAAATGATTGAATTTATTGTACTAAGATTATCTGAGTTTTTTTTACATGGCCAAAGAAATTGCATATTCCATTTTTTCTGTGTTAATATAAAGATGGTATTTTTCAGTTTGGATTGACTATTTGCGGGAAGGTAACTCGTTCTGAATGTATGGTGCTAGACTGGTTTATCAAAACCTGTATCTCAGTACTTTGGTAACATGCATTTGTTTAAGTCATTCGGACATGTTCCCCTGTCACGTGGCTTTCTAAGCATGCATTCGAGCATCAATTAAATATGTGCAGAGGATTACAATATGGGTGCCAACTTGTGAGACCGCCTCGCCACCTACTGTCATTCTCACCCCTCCCTCGTTCCCAGGAGGAAAACCCACACCTATGCATATCCAAAAATGATTGATTGCACTTTGTACGTCGCTCTGGATAGGTGTGTCTCCTAAATAAATAAAAGATAAGTAAGTCTAAATGTAAATAAGCTATAATATATACCTAATCTCAGCTACATTAAAAATAATTTCCAAGAGCACTTAAGGTAAAAAAAACCCTGCAGCTTTCAAATCAGGGAACATGACGGAAACTGTGTGTATGTGTGTGTTTCGATAGATTCATTTCACATTCAAAAAAACTTTCTATGGTCAAAATGTTGTCCTTGATATTCAATTTTGACAGTAGTTTGAACGACATTTAGGACATGGCATGTCTAGAAATAGAAAAAATATTTTGATTTCCCTTATTTAAACTTAATAAAAGGCATTGCATGGGTGTTAAAAAAAAACCCACATTCCTCAAACGATCTGTTAATGCTTTAAAAGGTATCTGCCCATCTATAAAAATGACTGGAAAATTATATTGTTATTTAATAAATATAATTAAATAATTTTGACCCTGAAATAACATCAAAACCATATCTCTTTTCAGTTCCTGCCAGCTGTAACGCATTTCGGAAGATTGTGCTATCCCAGGCTGCTCCTTGATGCTGTACACTTTCGCAGGTGGGGGCACACTGTGTGGTGTGGCCGCCCTGGTACTGCTTATCATCTCCACGGCAACTGATTTTTGGATGCAATACCGATACTCTGGCAGCCCTGCAAATCAGGGGCTCTGGAGGTTTTGCATCAATCACAAGTGCCATGCTCACACCATCACTGTTGGTGAGTACGTTTTATCGCTCCATTATTCAGTCCACCAGGCTGAGCGATTGTCAGCGGTGTGACACTGGGTCTTTCACCCCACAGCCTTCTGGGATGCCACGCGGGCCTTCATGCTGCTATCTGTTTTGAGCTGTTTCGCTGGCATAGTGCTGGGACTCAGTGCCTTCACCAATGGAACTAAAGGCAGGCTGGTGAGAACTGGAGGGATAGCGCTGCTGCTGTCGGGTAAGTATAAAGGGCCAGGAGGGGCGAATTGAAAGGGATAGAAGGTTAAGAGGAACTGGCCACAACTTTTGTCCACAACTGGGAAACTGGACAGCACCACTTTACTTGTCATAAAATATTGATATAGTTCTTTATATCTTTTTAAACTTTTCTTCTCTTTCCCTATGCAGGTTTTCTTGCTCTGTTAGCTCTGTCAGTTTACACTGGGGTGACCGTTAATTTCTTTGGAAAGAGGTTCCTTGACTGGCGTTTCTCCTGGTCCTACATTTTGGGCTGGGTGGCTATTATCTTGGCTTTTGCAGCGGGTAAACTGTTTGACGCAACTCAAATTCTGTTTCATTATATGTGTGCGTGTGTGTGCATGTATGCAACGGAGAGACGATGAGAGGAAGGCAATGGTATATCTAGATGTATGGTTGTATTTGGTATCTTAAAAGGACAGGAAATGACATTTTCTGTGATGTTTAGCTGTCCAGGAGCTCATGGGTACTCATAATGTGTTTTCTTACTCTTTTAAAACCGACTGAAGTGTAATTGATTGTCTGTACCACTGGTCCCCACTGGGTTTTTTTTTAAACTCCAACCAGCTGTATAGAGGGTTAGGGTTATTGTCTGAGTGATCTCTAATAATCTCTTAGATGTATGTTATATTTGTACTTGAACATGATTATAAGAAGCTGATAAGGCACAATATTAGTCAATCCTGACATAGTTAATTGATTCATTTTGATTTATTTTGCTTCCTGTAGGCGTGTTCCAGCTCTGTGCCTTTCAGAAGACCATTGCCGAACCAGCTCCCTCCAACATCCCAGACAGTTAAATGCCATGACATTTCTTGGTCATATTTTCAAGAAACATCCCCAACATGTAATAGAGATCAAGAGGGATCTGAAGCTTAATCATGTAAAACCCACAGACTAACAGTTTCTCACTTGCAGTTGCACTTATTTTTAATGACTAATAAAAGGCACAATGACATAACAGCCTGTATATATTGAAAATAATTTGCCACATTCAATAATAAGGCATCCAGTAACTTTTGTACCGCCTTAGTTTCATTTACATGACTATTTTTGTCATGCAAGATTAGATAGAAAATAATTTTTCTATTTTCTTAATGCAGGTCATTACAATGACAAACACCTATATTTCTCAAATCAGTTTATCTGAGATTTCTTCTGTAATTGGTTTTCATACCCTTTATTTAAATCAATAAGATAAGCTCCACAACATACTTTACACAATGAGTAGACAATGCATTGTGTTACGAATACAGCGAGAGGCATATAATTAAGCTGTAGGTTTACCTAATGACCACCTGACAGAAAACATGTAAATAGGCAAATCAAATCAAATCAAATGTTTTTAATGGCTCAGCAACTGAGCATTGAGTTTCTGGGGTCAACTGTTCCAATCATGTTGTTATTCCGTGGGAAGATAAACAAGTATATACTCACAAGATTACAGGGTAACAGTATTATAACAGAAATTTTACATTTATTTTTAGTTTTTACAAGTACAAGTAAAAATTTCCAAAACCAATAATAGTATAGAAAATATAAATATAGTATAAATATTTTCAGGTAGCTCTCGCAGCTTCGATGCCTTCAACGCCGGTGTTTCTATTGCTAGTCTACTAAATTCCTTTGATGAATTTGACGAATGCCGTTTTCTAAAAAAAACCAAAAAATAAAAAAAAACCCCATTGTTTTCATTTATTTTCCAAGACAAAGCAATGCCATTGAACATAGTACAGATTAATAGAAAGCAACATTGGGAGCTCTAAAACAATGAAATAGAATAAAAATAAATAAATAAAACTTTTTTTTTAATTGGAGGGAGCAGGACCTAATTATATTAAGCTTCTAAGATAAGAGAAAGGATCTGTCTATGCAGTTACATCGTTTGCGTTAGAATGATGTAATCTTTTTCACTCTACCAATACAATGTCTGCAAATGAGACCAACCAGTCACGGTCTAAAGGTATGGAGGATAAAATGTCGCAAAATAAATAAATATAAAGAATTCGAAATAAATAAGTAGAAAATGAAATATATTTAATAATGTATCTGTTTATTTCGTTTTTTATTTATTTACTTCGTATTTTCAATTTGGCACAAGCTTTTCACCCTTGTATAACCAGCTACCATAAATATGTGGGACAATAGGTGAACCGGTGGTATACAAACTTTGCTTGATAGTCCTGCGGAGAGGTGTGCAGCCATCTACAATGTTAACTGGTCTGTCAGATTTGAGAATCAGTTTAATTCTCAACAATGGCAAAACCCATTTCGCAAGTATTGAGAGAAGCTGCGGACATTTTGGACTGGGAAGCCAGTGGAAGTTGTTCTTTTGCAAGCCCTGATCCTTTTTCCAGCAATACTCCGTCATCCTAAGCCCCTTTGCGTTCAAATATAAATGATATATAGTAAATATAGTGTAGCTGGCCGAGCAGTCTGGACCTGGACCAAATCAACCCGCTAATCGCAAATTACAAACCTGATAATGATGTCGACTTTTTGGCTTGTGTTACACTTTTGTAACGCGGAAGCATGCGCATTTGTACCGTAAAAATACCATTATAAAAAAAAATATTAAACATTTATAAACGTAATATATATATAAACATTTTTATTTCTCATATTTTTACACTGAATTTAAGAAAATTCCGCCCACGTTCTTTCACGCAATTAAAGACTGTCTATTTGAACTGTGTTGTAGTGGACAGCCTTATCGGTTTGATCTGCTCTTTCATTATCTTCCCAAAAATAGCTGTAATTATGGTGTATTGTAGCTCAGAGAATGTTGGCTAAAGATTTTGCAGGGATGTGTATTCTCTTTCTGGTTACCTTTTGCCTTCTTAGCGGGCTCTTTCACTGGCGTATTCGGGGAAGAAGTGCATCTTTCATCATTTCCCGCTTGACAAGCATAAGAGTGAATATCTCTTATGTTCCATTTTTCTTCAAGAACCGAAAGAAAGATACCATTTTAACTAGCATTGTAAGCGTCTATTAGTGTAATAAAAACATTTTGGTTTGTTTTGCACGTTTCTCATTCTGTGTCACTTAGCTACCAGTAATTCGAACATATGATTGCTATTTTAACATCAGTTGATGTTAAACCATAAATATATTTTTTAACACCGGGAAAATAATACTCATCCTCAGCCCCTTTGCGTTCAAATATAAATGAAAGTGGGGCTAGTGTAGCTGGCCGAGCTGCAGTTCAAGGTTAGTGAGTTGCTGTTTTTTTTCTGTCTGATTACATTACTTCTTTTTTTTAACACAATCTATTATACAGTGACTGTCTAACAGAACATATAGCTGCAAGAAACCATGGCAAAGTTTTAGGCCAATCATGTAGACCCATGTTACTCAAGTTTCATGTTGCATTACAAATGAGTATATGGCCTAATATTTTGCCTTTTGCAGCTATATTTTCAGTCACTTTATAACAGATTATGATAAAAAGGTGATGTAATCAGATTTTTTTTAACTAATAAGAGGGTAATGCTGACCTGAAAGTATTCATTTTATCTGCATTTGGTTTTAAACCATTTGAATACTTGTACATAACTTAACATTTGCTTCTGCAGCGCAGATTTTCGCCATGTCTGTATTCCAGTTACACATAATTAAATTTGTAATAAAACAATATGTTTGTTGCATAGTTCCTGTGATCCCATTAATTGCATGTTCCTTCTGTGTGTGAAAGATTAAATTAATAAAAATAACACAATTTATGAAAATTTTAACTTAAAAGATTGAAATAATTGGAGCAATCTGATTGGTCGAAAAATTGGAGTGAATGATTTGTCAATAAAATGGATCGATCTGATTGGTTGAAAACAATGAGGCATCTGATGGTCAAAAAATTCAAGCGATCTGATTGGTCAAAAAATTGAGTAAATCTGATTGGTCCAACCAATCAAATGGCTCCATTTTTTCATCCAATCAAATGGCTCCAAATTTTTTAATTCTCACCAATTCTTTTAGATCTAATTTTACTGTTTATATTTTCATAAATTGTGCAATTTTTAATAATCATCTCTTCCATACACAGAAGAACCATACCATTACTGGGATCGTAGGAACTATGCAACAAACCTACTATATTCTTTTATAAAAAATTTCATGATGTGTAACTGGGATACGGATATGGCTGCCGAAGTCTGTGCTGCCGAAGCAAATGTTAAGTTATGAACAAGGTAAGTACCCAAATGGGTTAAAACCAAATGCAGATAGAAATGAACACCTTCAGATCAGCATTACTCTATAATTAGTTTTTTAAAAGTCTGATTACATTACTTTTTTAAAATAATGTATTATACAGTGACTGTCTAACAGAACATATAGCTGCAAGAAACCGTTACAAAACGTTAGGCCAGTGAGTCAATCATGTACACCCATGTTACTGAAGTTGCATGCTGCATTACAAATTGAGTCTTTGGCCTAATATTTTGCCACAGCTTCTTGCAGCTATATTTTCTGTTTGTGTTTGACAGTTTTGCTTTAAATTCCTAAAATGTCAATTTTACAGTCAAAGTTATGCAGTTGCATGTACCAATTCTGAAAGAAATTTGCATTTATCTTGCATTATGTACCAATTCTGAAGTACCCAAAACTATCAAATAAAAAACAAAAACAAATTAAAACATTAAAAACACAAATATCACATTTTACAGATTAAAAATATTGTGGAGCTTAGGTAGGTAGTTAAATGCAGCTAGCTTATTAGATAAGTCACTGAGGGCCACTGTGTTTGCTGGTTTTTGTTCCACCCATCAAACTAAACTATGACATTAAACTATCCCCTGTTTTGCAGATCAAGGTCCAAGGATAGTGGATTCAGAGTGGAAGAAGAGGATCTTGTTGTTTTTTCAGATAGAAGGAGTGACAAAATGGATAGTGATTAAGTGAAGAATACTGGAAGAACACCAGCATTACAGTTAATACAGGAAAGAAGCGTATGGTAACCTTAGTAAAATAGAGCAGGAATGGGACAAAATTTGAAGATTTTATGTTCTTCAGTCCGTCTTGGGCAGTTGAAGAAAACGATAAAACCTAAACATCAACATATACTGTGAGATATATTATACATCTGGTAGCAAAAACAATTATATTAACGTAATATTTTAAAAAGATTTCGTTACAAACACTGTTTGCCTCAAGTGGATTGTTTTTAATAGAGACTAGACTACCTTCGCATTATAAACAAAGATAATTAATGATTGTAAAAAGAGATTGACAAATTTCCATTACTTTCAATTGCATACCTATTTTGTAATTTATTTTATCATTATTCAAAAACACACTGTCAAGTATACATGCCTACAACATGAAACAGTCACCAAGCTAAGAATTAACACCCAAGGAACAATAAGGGGGGGAAAGATATAACCGGGGGAAATGGATAAACATATATTACACACGTATATTATATATTACACATCTACAAACAGCTTTCCTATTAGAAGAGTGTTCAGTTAATTTATCAGATTTTTCAAATTAAATGACATACTTCGTGAATCTAACAATAAATCTGTGCGTCCTTGTCACAGTCTTGAGTTAATTACTCATAGAACAAAAGTGGCATTAGCTCGTGCAGGAAGCAAAAGGACCTAAGTACTCTCTGCCCTTTGAACATGCCCAGTGGTACCAAAAATACCGTTCTTAAACGGATTTTACAAAAATAGATTATATACTTTATATTATTAATGTAGAAAAATGATATTATTAATTAAAACATGTTTACATGCTATGCCTTAATTCTTAGGAGGCTCGCTAATCAGCCCATACTGTTCAGTTACGACTTCTCTCTGGAGCTCCTGTAGAGCACAAACAATCTAATGTATAAAATGCTTATAATTATTAGGCATGATGTTTTACCCCTTGATGCCTAAGAAAGAATGTCCATATTTGGGAAGAATATGACCAGTTTTCTTTCAAGTGCTTGTAGATTGGAAATCTTACATCAGAATTTTAAAAATAATACATGTTTTAAAAAGGCTTCAGGAGCTCTTTCCAATGGTAGTAGTTGTGTTATTGTGACAGGTATTATTCATGTTTAAATAAAATGCCCTGCCCACTTTTCAAAATAATAAATAATATTTTGATATACTGAAAATTTCGAACACTTTCCAATTGAGATATAAAAAAAGTATCTGCAGATGGAAGATGCAGACGTTTATGAGGATTTCAAATATAAAAACAGATTTCAGATATATTATACGGTTGTGGAGCTACAAGGTTTTGTTCGAACCCTGGATTGTACACCCAAATTCCCAAAAATGTCACTACTTTCAGAACTGTCGGACTCAGCCAAATGTCATGTTAACCTTATTTCATGGAGATGTATAAAAAGAAACAAGGAAAATGTTTTTTTTTAATTAACTTATATACACACACAAATAATTGAACCAGACCTGCAAAATAATCATCCCTTTTCAACCAAATCCATCAGCTGCAATCCATCTTTTACTACGTATTAGTGCTGCGATGTTGATCAGCAGATGGAGAATGCCACATCTGAAAACATATGAAGTGAGTAAAAATAAGTAACGCACCGAATTGTGAAGAAAGTACTATTTTTATACAAGAGTTACACAATTCAAAAGAAGCAAATCGGATTGCTATCATGCAGAAAGTAAAAGTTGCTGGACTTCTGCCATAAGGAAATCATGGATTTGAAAACACAGAACATGGCTCTTAAAGACCAATGTGAGCAGCTTCAGAAAAAGTCAATGCGGTTGATCGTTATAGCCGATGCCATAACCTCCGCCTATACGGCGTTCCTGAAAAAGAAGAGGATAACATTCGATCACGAATCCAGGGTATCTGTCGAGCAGTGCTACCTGTCTTGAGTCCGAGATGGTTATAACTGCAATAGATGTTATTCATAGAATCGGGAAACCTTAATATGGAGGATCCAACTAATCGCTGCAACCAGTAGTCATCAGGTTCCTGTCAAGAACTGCAAGAGATATGTTATGTAATGGATCTAAGAAGAACAACTAGCTGAAGAACAACCGGCTCCACTTCAAAGAGGATTCGACTTCAGCTGACAGAATCACCCGTGCTCGTTTATGGCCAGCTGTGGAGGCTGCGAGGAGAAGAGGAGACAAGCCTTACTTCGTGGGGAATAAGGCATTTATAAACGGGAAGGAAATTTAAATAGACTGAAAAGAAAACTACTAAGCAAATGGAGATAAGTGTACCATTATGCTCCAGGTACTTTAGAACGTTCTGATTAAGAGCTGGTCTAATCTTATGGAGTACACAATATACTAATAAGGCAACCAATATTCAACACTAGTGCGGTGATGCCTACAATTAACCAAAGGGTTTAAGAGTTTAGCGAAAACAATTGTTCTTTTATCTGTCCGGGTTCATTAATGTCAATTTTGGTTTTATCTGTAAATGCCAGGGGTATTAGAAACCAGTTAAAGAGAAAATGTTTGTCCTTATACTGCCAAAACAAAGGTGCTGATTTTTATTTTATCCAAGAAACTCATGCCATAGAAACAGATGCATCTGTGGGGGGAAAAATGTGTGGTTTTCCTTCGGTAGTAATAGGCCAGCAGGGGTGGCTATACTACAGGGAAAGTTTAATGGTCATATTATCAATCACCTAACGGATGTAAATGGTAGATGGATAATTCTTGTAGATATTGACCAGTCTCAGTTTGTTATTATAAATATGTATGCCTCCAATAATAACAGGACAATGCAATTCTATTTTCAACAATAGAGAATAAAATTTATCAGATGTTATCGCAGTTCCCTTCAGCCAAAGTTTTATGGGGAGGAGACTTTAATACAGTGATGGATGAAAACATGGATAGATGGCCTCCCAAGGTAAAAGTTGCGAGTGACTTAGGAAACATATGTGATAGCATGGACCTCATTCATATCTGGATCCCGCATAGACTTCTGGTTGGTCTCCTCAGACATAGAAGACAAGGTGGATTCAGTGCTAATAGAGCCCTCAGTTTCTACAGATCTTAAGGCTGTTATAATTAAAGTCAATATAGGATTGATTAGACATACTTAAGGATTATTGGAAATAAAACACTATTACAAAATAATGAATTTAAAAATGAAACCCAAAAAAGAATTTACAAATACTGGAGACAAGCTAATTTACTAAACAATTTTGGAAAGTGTTGGGAATTAATGAAATATGAATTTAGACATTTCGCTTTATCTTTTGGGAAACGGGTTGCAAAAGCAAAAAAAGAGAATACCAAATAATTGCAAAAACAATAAGACTATCGGAGAAAACAAGCTTATCTGGAGATTAACTGAGAGAACTGTCATCTCTACAACTTGAACTGGACAAAATATATGAGGAAAAGGCCAGAGGGGCCTTTGTCAGGTCCAGGAGGAAATGGTCAGAACAAGGTGAAAAATGCACTACATCCTTTTTTACTTAGAAAAGAGAAACTATGAGCTATCTTCCCTCTGTAAACTTAAAATTTATAATCTAGCATGCGAAGACGAAAAAGTAATTTCGCAATATGTAGCTCATTTCTATCAGAACTTACATGACACCGATTCTGAAAATGAAGGTTATATTGATATGTATCTTAAAGACATAGAAAAAAGTGTTAATTGTATTGATAACAGTTTTAAATCAGTTTGCGACCAGAATATCAGTTTAACAGAGATGCAAAAATGTATTGACTCTCTTAAAGATAATAAGTCTCCTGGGAATGATGGGTTGATAAGAAATTTTATAAAGTCTTTAGTAAGACTTTAGCATTTGACACAATAAGCCACCAATTTATGATCAAAGTTATTAAATGTTTTGGATTTGGGAACCAATTTTTGAAAGCTGCCAAAACA
>JAOVYW010000029.1:932734-959353 GCA_025775045.1 Hiodon tergisus
TATGTATATGTATATTTGTGTGTATATATATGTGTGTATATGTGTGTGTGTGTGTGTGTGTGTGTGTGTGTGTATATATATATATATGTATGTATGTTGTTTTGATTAACCGAGTGATTTTAAGCTTCTCTCGTTTTTAATTCTCCTTTTAATGGCGAGGAGGACAAGTGAATGTTAGCTGGAATTGTATTATATTTAGACGCAGAGTGAATTTTAAACCGCCGCCAAACCTACCCTGTTGCTCGCTGCAATTGGTTTACGTTTTTAAGAAGCGCATACGATTTAAATTGGGTTTAAAGTCTGCTGTCACTATTTATTACCCATGAAATCGGGCTGTTTAAGCAATTAAAACTTGGCAATGCGAGCAATAACGCATTTTCCCGCGTTTTGGTGGGTTAACACTTACAATTGAAAACAAGCCCCTATTTGTTTAATTATACATTATACCCTTATGCGTTTCCCTGCAAAGTTCCTACAAAATAAAGATTGTTATACAACACCACAAGAGAGCAGCGTTGCCACGCTAAAGAGCTTGCAGTTACCGACAGTCACAAAATAAATAAAGAGAATAAACCCGCTTGAGGAGAAGAACAAAGTGCGTTTCACAATGACAGATACAAATAAATTCTTTGAACAAATATTTAGGCCATTGAATCGAGCTGCTGAAAAACAACTTTCTCTGGACAACAACACCCAGATGTATATGTATTTATTTTAAACTTTTTTATGATACCAGTCGTTGGAATACGCCTAATAATTATCGTGTTGAACCAGTTCACTAGCAACTCCGTTATCAGTGGTCGGGAAAATTTGTGTTAAATACATTTTATTTATATTTTCTATTGGATGTTTACTGGTGGGAGTTTTATCAGCATTATTGGTCTGAAAAACGGCTATCCTTCGGAATGAAGTAGCCTACTTACATTGAAAAGCATGAAACGGCTCATTCTTTCAGGTAGGGAATTGTGTCTGACATTAAGGACCCTGCTTCAAATGACGCAAAGCGTTTTTAGCTCTTTAAAACCTGGGTTGACGATTCTCTAAGACGGAATCATATTATTATTGTTCGGTACCTTACTTGTATTTTTTCCTTTGTGGTCCCAGAGCAAGAACACCGAAATCGGTAAATACATAATTAATCATTTTAGATTTTTGACTTTAGGATTAATTTGTCATTTCTAACATAGCAACGAACACATGCTCTGGATAATTCAATGTATTGCTTCCCCATTTTTTTTTTATGAGACTATGCATCACATCGATTTTCTCATGGCTTGGTGAGTTTGGCTTCAGTAACTGCATCTGATTTACAGCATAATTCGCTCGGCGTTTTCTTAGCTTTTCAACCCCATTTATATAATGATTTTTCTTTTTAATTTTGAGAGATTCTTCTTGCGTGGAAACGCTATTTCTAGAATACTGCCATTGTGCTGAACGATGAAGGCTTCCCGAGGAATGGGATCCTGAGTTAACAATGGACTGATTCAAACAGGTGTGAGGGAAAACATGTGCGAAGCAGAGATAAATGGTAAATAGTATGGAAATATTTAATAATACATGCACTGGATTGATAGCCTGTGTTTCAGATTAAATGGTATAAATTGTTGTTCCCCAACAAAGAAAAACTGCAAATGAATCTTCCCCAAATAAGAATTTTTTTTTTTTTAAGCCCGCTTTCCAAAAAACTATATGATGTGACTTCATGTGCACATGGTTTTGTGTAGACTAAGTGCGGGAAATCCATAGTAAACAAGATTCGTGTCCGGCACCGCAGGTGCATTTTCAAAGGCGCTTTGAGACTAATACATTTGCCATGCGGTGACCCAGGGTGAAAAACAAATGTGAATGCAGTACAGAGAAACTGGTCTAAAATAAAAATATATTACCGAAAATGCAGTATATATTACAATGCATTGAAAACAGTCAGAATCAATTTGGATTGGTAGTGAAATAAATTATTAGGGAAACCGTAGTGAGCACACCTGTGACTGTGTTGGTTGGAATGAAAGTCATTCCGACCAGACTTGCAGGTCTAGACCAGGTGAAGGTGCCTGAGATAGTTCTGGTTTTAATTCCACTCAAACCCTTAATGGCTAAATTTGACCAATTATTATGCTAAAACACCGCTGATGACCAAGTGCCCCAGGTACTCAGTGTTTCACTAATTAGACCTCAAGAACCGACAAGCTCGTGGACCTCTTGGCTCCATGGTCTAGAACAGGGGCAGGGAACCCTGGCCTTCGAGAGCCATTTTGTCTGCAGGTTTTTAACTGCCGCTCATTAGCAGCTAATTTACACCTGGAAACACCAGGTGAAAGAATTTCTCATCCAAATTGGTTCAATTATACAATTAAGAGGCGAAGTGGAACGAAAACCTGCCGGCACTACCGCTCTGGAGGACCAGGATTCCCTCCCCCTGGTCCCTTTAAAGGGCTTTCTCACCAAAGTTACCCGTTGTCAGCGTGTAGCGGGAAGTCAATTGATTTTAAATAGAACGGGTCTATGCGGGAATCATCCCAAAATGTGAAGGTACATGTTTTGCAAATGTAACTGGGACACAGTTAACGTAACGGTCCTTCGGGCTTCGTGCAAAAAGGCTTTGGTGCCCGTCCCTTTCCTGCCTGGCTCCTCAGAATTTTAATGCTATAATAATAGAACTCTGTCTGAACAAATGAAATCCTCCCTTTTTTTGTTAAAAATCCCCCCCAAAAATCTGATTCTAGTTGGCAAGGCTCCCTAATCTCTAATAATACTAACAGTACAACTTGCACATTGACTTTATAGTGAGCAATATGCTCTTTTATAATTTTCTGCTCCCCTCTACTGTCTATCTCCGGCTGTCTACATACCTGTCATTATGATGTGCCCTGAAACTTGATTTTGAATCTTTATCATGCCTTTTTTTGTGACTAGTGTACAGTGCTCTGAAAGCATTCTGTGGTCTGATGTGCTTCATACAACTTTTAAATATAAATCAATCCATCTATTTTAAACACATACATTCTGTGACATTTTGGAATACATTTTAAGTTGAAGCCTGGGTGTTTTTAAGTTTAATTTAATATATTTGTTCTTTTATACTGCGTTTCCTTTAGGAGATTACTTCCTAGACCATTTTCAGTCTCCCGAATGTGTCAACGCTTGGCCCATCGTGAGTAGGCCTATTGGAGATAATGGTGCTATTTTTGTAAAGGAACAAGTAAAAGATAAGTCCCCGCACCGAAAAGCAGGTGGGAGGGAAAATGTTTTGGGCTGAGGAGCCCTCCTCAGGAGCAACCTGCTTTATTTAGGTAGTAGCCCTGGAATGATTGCCCAGTGTGAATCAATCTTCCGATGTGAATGCTTAAATCATGAAACAGATTTGGCAAAATTATCAATGCATGGAAAGCGATTTTTCATGTTTGTACAGAGAATCCAGTGTACTTTTGTGCTTCATTTTTGATTGTTAATTCTTTACAGAGGACTGGTGTTCTTTTTATTTGCTTAACAGATCTAGCAGATACAAGTTTTATTAGAAGTTTAAATTAAAAACAATAAATTAGTTAAGTTAGTCAAGCGACTCACGCTTGAATCACGATGATTGAAAATGAATCACGTTTGTAACCAACTAGGACAAAAGGAACCAAATGATTGACAGACCATGTTTTCCGACAACCTTTTCTTTAATACAAAGTCAACATATCTACATACACAGTGGCTTTAAACCAATTATTGTTTCACTTAGAAGTAACAGTTTGAAAGCAATAGCACTTGGCCCTCATACAAAGAAAATGTTTTATGTGTCTATCCCTCTGTCTTGTTGGCTGTTGTACCTATTATTTTTTATACATTAACCCCCCTTAGCACAGAAGAAGGGTGGCTGCTATGCTAAGCACCAGGGTCAAACCAAGTCACACAGTAACACATTGGACATGCTTCCAAAGATTCCAGCGGTTCCAAGGGTCACCCCAGCAATGCTCAAGTCCAGTTTCCAGATTCTAGTTCAGAGTAGACAGGTAAAATTCCCAGCTGGTCAGAGGCTTTACTGGGAACCACAACAGACGCATAATCCGTCCCTCATAGTTGGCTATGGGCCACTGCAGTTTTGTTCTGGAAGGATTTACGATTTGTCTCTCTTATTCAGAACATTCTGCCTCCAAACAAGAAACAAAAAGCAAAATGGTGCGTTTCTTTATAATTGTAAATTTTCCGATACAACCTAAAAGACACACAGCAAGACGGCTTTGCCCGGTCAGTTAAGAAGAGAGGCGGCATGTCACTTAACTCTCAATGGCTACGATTTCCTTCAGCACAGCCAGTAGCTACAAAGCAGTGTATTCCTGCATTCCTCTTGGAAAATGTATTACATACACTGTAGCTTTTTAGGGCATCAGGTTCCTGGCCACCCTTCTGAATCAGAGTATTAGATTTTCTTGATCAGAGAGAAAAGAGAGAGAACCCAAATAGCCTGAAGAAGGTAAATTCAAATCTAGCGTTGGCCTGACTCCAGCTAGTTCTCCAGCTAATGTTTCTTAGCAGCGGTAAAGTGAGTTAAGAAAGCCGGATTCTCTCCTCTCTGGTCTGAGAGGCAGGGAACCAGTCAGACTCCACACTTATGCTTCAGATGTTCAGTACATAGACCATGGCCTGTTCTTCCTCAGACTCACTGTGTAGCACAGGACATTTGATAAGTCAAACATAAAAAAAATGTTCTGGGGCTTCAAAGAACAGCAAAAACTTGGATTTCTTTTTTGTGTATAACTCTGATTGGTTTAAAGAAATAATACAAGGGTCAAATTGTACAAATACATATATTTGTTTATTTACAGTTAATATATTCTGGATCATTACTGATATTTAACAAATGGATGATTAATCTAAGTACAGCTAAAATAAAGAAAATTAAAAAAATTAAAAATTAAAACAATAATAAAAAATAATCCCACCCTGTACACTGTCACAATGTACAGTACTTAGTTGCCAAATACAGAAATAATTAATTGGTTATAATCTAATTATATCTCAACTTCAACGTTAAGTAGATCAGTTAATCTACTACTTTAAAAAGAATATTTTGCTAACACTATTACTACTCTCAATAATAATAATAATAATAAAAACTCCTTCTCTGCTATCGGCACAGTTCTACTATGCGGCAGGATTTTAAAAGGGTTACAGAAATATCACGTGGCCGGATACGTCCCTTTGCTGTTTCCAGAGAAACAAAGAATATTTCCAAATTTTGATTTATATATATCTATATATATATATATATATATATAAAAAAAAAACATATACCTTTTTTTACATCAGCAATTAAAAGTATATAAGTGGTACCAAAAGCAAAAAAAAAAAACAAAAAAAAAAAAAACAAGATACTAACAATCTGAATTATGATATTTCTAATCTTTTTAAATATATGTATGCGTGAGATATATATATATATATATATAGCACGTATACACACACCACACACACCAGCAGACACAAACATTGCTAACATTTCTACAGTGAAAAAATAGAATGTCTTAACATAATATGAACAATTAAGCATTTAGGTATCTTTTCTACTAATCTTAAAAATGCGCAAATAGTCAGCTAGGTAAATTCAAATAATAATACAATATTAATGATTCATAATGTTACAATGACAATAAGGCTTTTTTTGGAAATAAGAAGAGGCTACTCACAGCACCTTTCATGACTCTGTTAGTGAGCACGCCTATCAAAAGCTTCTTTTAGAATTCACTATTAGAGAATACTCCTGGTCATTAAGGAAAGGCTCCGATTTCTGAAAGAAAGTTGGGTGTGGGTTGTTTATCAGACGAGTGCACAGTGTGCAGACACATTCTGACACCAAGGAAACGGCAAACCGTCTCGACTTTTGTGTTGTGGGCTGAATAAGCTGTGTTGGGGATCTCGTATATTTACTTATTTCTTTAAAAACATGGCACTGCAATAAAAAAATGACTTTCTCCAGCCTGGCAGCTCGACGCACTTGCTCCGGTACCTCTGATGTGTGTATAAATACCGCATGGATGAAGTAGAGTTAACAGAGGGCTCTATGGTGCCTGAATGCAAAGCGCCACTGAGACGGACTGAAACCTCACAAAATGGTCGACTCCGAGCTCCTTCTGAAATAAGCAATAGGCTGACACCAGAACAGTCTGTAAAAACGGTCCGTTTTTCCACCCATCGCTCTCTGATAGAGTTGTGTAAAGGGATGCCCGAAAGCAACAACGAGATCCGGGCCAGGGGTGAAGCAGCCCCGCTCAAGTCGCCCAGAACAGAAAAGGTGCCTCTATTAAGACATTGATTACCCGGGGTGGTAAAGGAGCCTTTTTGAAGCTAGGGGTGCACTATAGGGTCATGCCCTTGGTTGATGCTGGCTGGGTGTAAACCACCATCCTGTGTCACACCTTCACATTTTGCCATCAGCTCTGTATCAGCACAGCGCCGAAGTACAGAAAACATAAAATAAGCAGCATAATTTATATAGACATAAACCAATATGACAATGATAAAATGGAGCAGGCCCCTGAAGATAGTTCAGGAGACTGGGGCACTCCGTATTGTCTACCAAACCAAGTCCTCGCTATCCTATTACCTTCTTCCGTCTGTTAAACAAGCAGACTCTCTCTTACTCCCCACTGTTTCCAACAAACAAATGAATGTAATAGCAATCAGCATAGAAAAAACAACAACATGATTTTGATTTAGCAGGCACTTTTTAAGAGTGCTTCTGCACGTACAGGTGGCCTGCGAGACAGAGGGACGGCTGTATATCGACTGCTTGGTTCCTTTTCAATAGCACTAAAATCTTCACACGTTAAGCGCTCAAGTAACCACAAAACAGATATGGTTCTGATTAGCTTTGAATATTTCAGAAAAAAAAGTTTCTGCTTTGCCACAACTGTCCACTGTTTAAGAGGTGCTAAATAAGAACGCTGCAGAAGTCCTTCTTTTCCACTTTGTAGGGTTACAAAGGTCTAAATTTTGCTGACCGGCAGAGTTTAACTTGAGAGAAGGGGGGGGGGGGAATCAAACATAAATTGTTTTACAGTTTCTTTTTTTTCTCTCCCAGTGTTCTTGCCAACCTGGAGGCCTATTTCATGTTCTGAGGCCACTTTGCTTGGACTGCCACCATCACGTATGTTGTAGCTGACGTCCTGGTTCACCTTTAATGTTGACCGTTGACTCCTTTTCTCCACATGGGTATGGCTGAAGCTGGCGCTTACCTACTGCGTAAGATACTGCCAAAACACACCCCCTTTTCCTTCATTTGTCCTTTTTTTGGCATCATTTATTCCTCTCCATTCACAAACTCATATTTCCCTTTTATGTCTTCTCTGCTTTGTTGTCTTGTAGTATTTTTAATTTTTTTTTAATTTTTTTGTGTAAGTATTTTTGTAATGGACATCCACAAAATATTTATAATGTCCTCCACATGTGAACACTTGAGGTAAGGTTAGCAGTCTGATACTGAGACCATTCCCACCTCACAGCTTGAGCCACCTTTCGGTTCTTCTCCAGGTAATTCCTGAGTGAGGGCGTACAAGCTTTTTCGGTGGATTCCTTTCGAATATCTTCCCTCACTGCGGCCGGTGTCCGCTCGGCCCGAATAGAACGCGTGCGTCCCTGTTGGTGTTTAATTGGTTTGATTGAGATTTGTTTAGTTG
Organism: Hiodon tergisus; assembly: GCA_025775045.1. Taxonomy (NCBI): domain Eukaryota; kingdom Metazoa; phylum Chordata; class Actinopteri; order Hiodontiformes; family Hiodontidae; genus Hiodon; species Hiodon tergisus. Next base: position 940,393 of record JAOVYW010000029.1, read on the forward strand.
ATCTTTTCTGTTTGTGGTCGTTTAAAATTTCAAACATGTTTCTGTGGCTCAGGAGACTGTCGAGGGGGACGGCACAATTGGGGGGGGGGCAAGATGGCTTTTTACGTTGCATAGTGATCGAAGCTTCCTAGGTATTCCAAACCTGCTTGGTAGCAAAACTGGTATTCGTCCTGTAGAGTAAAACACAAGATAGTCTGTGACAATACGGTTTGCACATATGCTGGTTTCAAAGACGAAAGCTTATGAGCCGGGTGTTACAACTGGCTTTGTGGCGATAACAGTTCTTTTTTGGCTGGATTTACGTTTAACGCTGTCGTGAAATCTGTTTTACTACAATACATCCTAAAGTAGGAGATGAGTACCTTGTTAGGACTACGGCACTGTGGTAATGAGAATCTGAATCCCAATTGTGTCAGTGATGGTATAGAAGCCTCTACTGTGTCTCACCTCTGTCTGCACCATGGCTGGCCGCTGTGTGCGTAGCATCTTGACGGTCTGGAAGATGTCGACCACGCCCTCGTAGCGCATCCTCTCGAGAACGATGCTGAGAGTGATGAAGACTCCAGTCCGCCCCACGCCCGCACTGGAACACAGAGACACGTAGTTCATCCTGAGCGAGGCCAGGCGTATATCCCCCCCAGCCCCATCCCAACAAACGGTCTTCAAACACCTTTTTATTGCTTTAAGATAAGCTTGGACATTATATCTAAGTAGACAGGCAAAGACCCAAAGCGGCAGGCATCCCTGAAGACTTGAACACTAGGAATATGAAAAGGAACGTGTTGAGCACACAACGGAGCGCAGGCACGCATGAACGCACACACCACTTTCCTTGGAAACATCTTGGAACTCATTCTTATTGACAGTTACCAAAACAACAAGAGTCTAAAACTCCAATCCCCAAATTCTACATGGCTGCCTCCGTAAGCGGCTTGGGTGTGAACATACTATATGTTTATTTATTTATTTATTATGATGCAAAGATAGTCAAGCATATTAAGGGTGTGAGTGAACATTACCACCATACCACTGGGGTAAACCATAATAAGAACATTTCATTCTAAAAACGTAAACCAACATACAATTCAGGTGAAAATGGACAAATCAAAAATATCAATTCCATAATTTGAGAAATGAAAAAAATTAATTAAAAAAAGTTAATCTCCAGGTTGTGCTGCTGAAATAACAAGCATGGTGTCAACGGTAATGCACTGCTGAATAACAGACATTTCCACATAGTTCTTGGCCTGTCCCCTACAGGAGTAAAAAAGTGCAATTCTTGGAAGCTGGTCATAGCCTGTCACATGGTTCTTAGGCTCCACAAAGCGTTCTGAATAGATAAGACTTTAGAAATTTGACAGCCATGGAGCCACATTGAAAAAAGGATTTATATTGCCATTCACTAGAAGTAATCAGGAAATTAATAACAAAACCGTGTGGCCTTATTAGATAGGAATTTGGGAGGTGGGGGCTGATTCTCTCTCAGTGCAGGGCTGGGAAAAAGGAAAAACTGCTCTCCAGAACAGACAGCGTGTGGAGGATGGAGTGAAAACCTAAACAAGTGTTCTGACACTAAACACACAGGCATCGCTCCCAGTACCAGAAGGAAGAGAGGCCGTGGGTACTTCTCCATGTCTCAAGCAGATTCAGTGGCAGATGGGAGGGGAGATGGTTCTGCGTTCAGTCCCACAATGCACCAGAGAAACGACATCTCTGTATCCGCAGATTCAGGGGGGCTTAACAACAGCTGAGGTGAGGTCTTCATGGCCACAAAGACCGGGGGGAAAAACGCTCACGGTGCATGCCATTTGTCTCCAGCATTATATCTTATTTTACTCCTAGTAATCTCACCTGTTAAATCCCCCTTGGACAGAGTTTAATACAGTTTTATTGAAGTTTTTCATCGACAGAGCCCCATTTCAACAGGAACGTTATATGTCCTGTAACATTATAGCAGTGCCTGGCAGGCAGGAGAAGCCTGCAGTGAAGCAACTGAAAGGCAGTGCCCCAGACAAGGCAGGAGAGCCAACAAAACTCACTAAATCCTAAACACCCTCCGCAAAATGCAACAAGCTAAGTGTGAAATATTAACTCTCTGCTCCATTGAAAAAAGGTGCGGAGGGAACCAAGCTTACCGATTTAATTAATAAAAAGGTTCCAATCCTTTTTAACCTCAAACTAAATGAAAATATTTTTCAGTTGATGACAGGCTGGTTGTCAGAATTAGGTATACATCAACAAAGAAATCCAAGCTCAAACTCACTTAGAAAGAATCCCCCCACACACAAACAAATATTGTCATACAAAAGCCTGGCGTAAGTACCGTACTTTTTTAATAGGCTTATTTTTCTGGAGAAAAAGCTTTATGCAGTTAAATCTGATTAATTATGTAAGGGATAATGCTTTGCCGCAGAAATATCAAATCTTGCTTTTAGCGAGACAAAAGAGAGGCATGTCATGTCTGGAGACATCATTAAGACATTTAAAAAGCATGGGGACTTTTCTACACCGGTGAAAGTCTCTCAAATTTGCACCAGAAGATCCTGTGTAATCCCTTGGACATCAACATGAATCTGTCTGAACTGTGAATCACCACAGGCTGTAGCCTAATGCAGGAAACAAGGTTCGACACTACAGCCTAAGTTTTGGCTATAGAAGAACAAAAATACAGGACAGAAAAAATATGACAATTTTCTACATGTTAAGTGATACAATTACCGCTCAGCATTTAAACAAATACATTGGACAGTATACGTTTCAAAAGAAATTTAAAAAAAGGAAAGTATTTATAAAATGAATAAAAAAAGAATCGGTAGTAATCTTTCAGATCTTACTTAGTGTGTATGAACCCGTTACATATATCACAAAACAAATAATTCCTTTAAATTAAAAGTTGGAAAAGGCCAGCACACATTTACTGTGTTGAACTGAGTAAATGTTTTGAGCTGAAGTTGCTAAGCTCTCACACCAAATTTACCTTTGAATGAACATGCAGAGTGACTGAGGTGCCAAGGTCATGGCCTACACTCACCTGCAGTGGACTGAGATAGGACCGTCCTGCCCAAACTGCTCCTTGGTTTTATGCACCTGCCCAATGAAGTCGATGAACCCCTCTCCGGACTTTGGCACGCCCTGCTCGGGCCAGTCTGTGAACTGGAACTGCCGTACCGTCCTGGACTGGCCGTCCTATAGTGGGGAGGCAGAGGGAGACAGACTCTAAGATAACATAAAGAGTCACGTTTGAGTCGGGGGTCAGGTATCCCAGCCAGATACTCACCCCGACCAGACCAGTACAAAGTGTAATCAACGATACTGTGCATCATCTACTGTTTAACGGCCTTCTTGATGCTGGCTGCCATGGGTCACATTTTTGATTTGGGTCCTTTTAAAACCACAACATAATTCCTTAAAATAAAATAAAAACTAGGTCACTGTTTATCAGAGCCAGGGATAAAATTTTGATTGATGCACCTGTACTTCAGAAAAACTCAAGCTGTAGAAATGACTGGCTGACGCCTGTTTACCCCTCCCCCCACCACCACTTTGTACCTATTTTAATCTGCTGTTTTTCAGCAGAATAAGTCAGAGTTAAGGGAAATCAATAGTGCATTTGCCGTGACAATGTCTTCTTTTGGAGACAGTGTTAAATGGAATCATCTGGAACTGATCAATGGAACACGCTGCCTTCAAGTGCCCCGTCAGAGTCTGACGGATGAGTTGAGCGGGGACGCCGCCAAAACACGAGACGCCACAGCCAAGCGCAGGAGGGTGGTGCGCTGTCACAACAGCCCAACGCGGGCTGCTGCCAACACCGCCCAGACTGCGCCATCTCCTAGCGAGGGGTACTTTATTTTTAGCTTCGACAGCAGCAGGTCCAATTAATTTTCGCTCGCCAGAGAACCGGAGGAGAACGCACGACAGGCTCTCACCAGACCCTGTCGGTCTGAGAGGAAGGGATTGCGAAGTCCTCTGTCAAACTCTGCATCGCTACAAGGCTTTTACCAACCTCCTTGCTGCCCCTTCTCTGTGTGTTTCAAAACCTCCATCTCTGGAGATCCACTGAAAAACCTTTAGCCTCATGAAAAAAAAAAAAAAAACTAATTCACCAAAAGAGGGAAAAGGAAAAGGAAATAACCTAGAGGCTGCTTCCTGAACGCAGTTGTGTAATTAAATACCAGGCTGCTTCCTGAACGCAGTTGTGTAATTAAATACCAGGCTGCTTCTCTCAGAGGTAGCAAAAGCGCGCGCTAAAATGCGCAAAATGCAGTGAGACCACCATCTCTGCAATGCCCCCCCACACTTATTCCAAATGCCAGTGATTGCACTTCCCTTTCATTTCTACATGTACTAAACAACTCTGATTGCAAAAGTGGGCTGCTCTGATGACTCAGTCTGAATCAGGCTTCGCTAAACCGAACAGTGCATGGGCCGCTAACCTTCCACCACGCAGGGCATTTGCGTGATGATGGGTCATATACCTCACAAATGGTCTCGTAATCAACCCCAACCCTCCATACACCCATCCCGTGAGTAGATTAATTCTGTGCTGGTTGCCGTTATCCATTCAAAGCAGCCGCTCTGAAAGAGTCCGGCATCTTTTATGGGGTTTTGCCAGAGAGTAACAACGGCAAACATCGGCGCACGCTACAGCGGGAGGGTGATGTAATGGTGGGAGCACCATGGAAACGCAGTTGCCACGGACACAGAGGACAATTTCATCAGCCGCACAATCAATCCAACTCGTCGGTACTTCCCTTTTCTTAGATAATTAGCTTATGAGGACACTCGCAATAATTCTAGTTTTGCAAAACACCTCTGTCAGAGAAACCTTGGTCTGCATTTTACACAGCTTGATATTACACAGACAACAGTCAAGTAAAATACTGTGCTCAACAGTACAGTAGCAGTGTCCTTGTGCACCTGCAATCTTCTAGCTACAAGATCAGCTTCTTAAACACTGACCATAGGGGACCGCGTACACGGTACATGTACACATGATACTAATAATTATTTCAACTGGTATTGCCACTGTGCATTGCAGGATTTCAACAGGATTAACGTGCCCCTCAGAATTTACACACGATTCCACAACAAAACCCTCCCCCTTTCCGACTTAGTGTTCACAACGCAGCGCACGTAATGTAAACGATCATAAGCATAGCTGCAGTGCGAGCACCAACCAGTGGCAGCGGGGCCCGATTGAAACCCTACTAATAAGTTGGAAGGGGACGGTTAAACTGTAAAGCGTGAAATGTAAAACGCGCCTAGGGTTTCGCTTCGCGGCCAGCGCTGATTTTTTTTAAATCTCCGACACTTTCAGCAGATCCGTCAGCTGAATGAGAGAGAGTTCAGGGAATCTTTCCAAGCCAGGGAGCAGGCAGGAATAAGTACATCACAAACTAACCGACCGGGTCCTGATGAGGTTTGTACTGGGCTGGAGCAAATGGATACCCGTACTTTTATTCACAGCAGACATTCTGACGTGTCTTCATTGATACAAATGCAAACTAACCCGCCTTTGTGAACGCAATGCAGTTGTCCTTATTCTCCTTTCGTTATTTCAATTCTTGAATTAAAAAAAAAAAAGGATAGCCTAACTGCATTGATGGAATACTGGAATACACACACACACACATATATATATATATATATATATATATATACGTATTTTTTTTCTTAATCTAAATATGTAACATAAATAGTCAATGTATGCAGAATTTCCAAAATGCCCAGAGTTTTATATTTTTTTGTGCAGAATCCCCACAGGTTTAAATTATGACTTTGTAACTTCTGGACTCACCCTGGCATCGGTGACTTTGAACTCTCTCAGGATGTACTGGGGCATGTTGTATTCTGCCATGGGGTCCACCACAAAGTACTGGTACCGGGCAGAGCGCTCCGCAGGCCAGTATTGGTGACACTTTTCCTGTTGACGATCACACAAAGAACAGGCTGTGCCATCAAACTCAAGCACAGCTAGAACTGTCTTTTATAATTACATGCTTAAGAGGATATTAAATATCACATTCTGTAAGCATTTCATGTAAAACAGTATAATCTCTCGCGGTGAGGCAAATAGGCTACATCATGTTATTTATCTCTTTGCTCGGGGGCACAAAGAAATCGAACCTGGAACCTCATTAAGTCCAACGCCTAAACCAATATCTTAATAACATCACCTGGTGTCTGAGTCAGGGTTTAAAAGGAGCACTGAAGGGGAGAGACTCACCCTGCCCATCTCCCTCAGCTTGGTCAGCATCACCACGATGGTGGAGTTGTTCTCCCACAGCATCCTCCAGAAGTCTTCCGTCGTTTCTGGGAGTGGTCCCTGCGTGGCAATGTATGCCTTCTGTTGCCTGTGGGGAGACGAACGGAAGCGCCTCAAAAACAAGGCTGCAAACAGACACTGTTTGCACAAAATTGGCACTGAACAAGTGGAGAGTAGAGTAGAGATTGAAAACAGCGGAGGTGGCCCCAAAAAGCAGCCTGGCAAGTGGTCACAGACATGGACATATCGACAGTCGACTGTCAACCCACCTGTACCCATCGATGAAGCTAGCATTGATGTAGTCCGAGCCCTCCAGCCCCCGGATGGGCTGCAGGCACACGCGGGTGGTCTCGTAGGGCATGATGTTGACAAGGCGGTTCTTGAACTTGTTACAAGGAAGGTTGGCACTGATGAATCTGGACGTGTGGGCTTTGGAGTTGGCCAGGCGCTGCAGAGGGTTTGGGGAAGAGACAGCACGTCAAACTTTAAACTGTTACAAGCAGCTTCTCCACTTCCTCACTCAGCGTGGATTTGTTCTCTGCTCACCACTCTGCACAACCAGATGAAAGGGTTGGTAAACGAAAAGGCCTTGCTTTCATTATTTAATGTGACGTTTACGTCCACAATCTCCTCAATTGTGAATCGTTTTGCGTTCCATAGAGAAATCTTGGATAGAGCACTGAACAGTATGGAAGCTGCCAGCACTAATACCCATCCTTTTTCTTTTTTTTGAATACGTTGCAATCAATTACCTAGTTACAGTGTATATGTGCTTAAAATCCATCCTGATATTCTATTGACACAGGAACCGCCTCCCTGTGCCAACCTGTTCGGCTCCTTGCCCTAATATCCCCGCCCCTCGACGCTGCACTGCAACCCAAATTAGGTCCATCGACATTATTGGGTCCATTTTAACCACGTTTTACCTCCTTTCTAGGTCAGCCGTCAGAGAACAGTCAGAAAATAACGGCATAACATTTGGCTCCCCTTAAATCCCTGTTATTGCATATCTAACTTCTCGCCCTTATCTTGGATCAGACGTAATCCGTCGTCTTTTCCTGAAACTGAAGCTCAGTCTCGGCGGTTTCGCCCCCCCCCCCCATCCACAATTCTGTTTGATTTTCTTTCAGGGGAGTACCTGGAGGTGCATGAAAGACGCTGGTAGATGAAGAACTGAGCAGTTGCTGAAATAATAACGGAATGGTAAAAATCAAACCAAACCTGGCTGGGGCGTCTCATTACCTGCAGAAGCAAAGACTTACACCGAGCCCCGCTGAGGCCAAAGGCATCTCAACTGGGGCACGGCAACAGCTTCCAGCTTCGTTCCTTTGCCCAGGTTCATTCGGTATTGATTTGCCAGCGCGCCTGACATCTACGTGTGCATCATAAGCGTTGACATAGGATTCAACGAGCTAAATCGTTATTCTAAGCAAGAGGATACAGTCTCATCGCCATTGTTTCAAGTAACATAATCTACTCGTGTTGTAAGACGCGGCAATCGTTCATTACTAAAACGCTAAAAGTATTTATCCTCTCGACTAATGATATTTTTATCAACCTCAAGTATTTGCCGTTCCTAATAGAGTTATTATAACATTCCAGCAACTTTTGCGGTCATGAATTCTGATGAACCTTTTTTCCTTCCTGTGATGAAAAATGTAAGCTTAACTACTGATGGAATATATATGTACACATCTATAATATATATACACATATACACACATGCATTGAAACGGAATACTTCCTTGAATTTACTCAACACACAAATAAGGGCACAAACCACAAAGCACTCATGCCCTCAGCACTAGGTATACCCAGACTCGCTCAACAGCGGCGGCTCTACCTTGAACTCCAGCTCCATGCCCGTCACGTGCTCCCCGCTCTCCACCTGGGCCAGCTTCTGGATATAGGTGTAGAGGCTGCGGGCGGCCACCTCGGTGTTGCCGCATGCCACAGCCTCCAGCAGGGCGTCGTGGATGAAGCTGTACTGGTCCTCCGTCTGCACCATGTAGTTGCGCTGCGAGCGCATCAGCGTCACGTGGCCGTAGATGTCCACCGTCTTCTCGTGCTTGATCCGCTCCAGCATGGCGTCGATCACGATGAAGCAGCCCGTGCGGCCCACGCCGGCGCTGGAGGTGGGCGAGAGCCAAAGGGCAGGGTCACAAACCCGCTGCCTCGCGAGGCAGGACCTGACCAAAGCCTAACTCCAGCGCTATGCTGGACTGCATTCCACGCCGGTACGTCCCACAGGACGTGGATTCCACAAAAGCACTGAACGGGCGGCGCTGTGCTTCGCTGCGTTTGGGGTGCGGAGGTGTCCATACAGACCTGCAGTGTGCGATAATGGGTCCGGCATCGGGGGGGTTGCAGGTTTTCACCCTCCGCAGGAAAGCCAGGAACGGGGTGGGATACTCCGGCACTCCGTGGTCGGGCCACGCAGTGAACTGAAACTGACGCACCTCCCGCTTCTCGCTCGAGCCGTTCTGGGGAAAGCAGACGGGGGGTAATCAGTGCGGCGCCAAGCGTGAAAGGACTGGTGTAGGTATGAGCAAAGCCTAACCCGCGCGTTGATAGTCACTGAACTCCCGACAGCAACTCACTAAGCAGTGACCCCCCCCCCATCTGCTAAACTCTGTGAGATGCCAGCCAAAATCCTTAATGATATCTAAGGTGAGAAACAGGAGACAGAACAAGCACCGAAAACGGAGTGTGTTTTCCAACAGCCCAGAGCAATGGGGCCGTGTGTCCCAAAAAGACAGACAGAAAGCCATGCTCAAGGCACCTGGGAATAAACGCATGTCATTATCCCCAACTCTAGTCTGGTGTTATAGCTGCGTGTCCTGACTTATCAATGTCACTGACGCTCACTGTGGGCTGAGGTTGGACACAGATGCATTGCAATGTGCCAGCTGCACTGTGGATGGGTTTTGAAGGCTTCTACAGAAGAAAAGAAAGATCCCTCTCATAACCAAATTTTTTTTTTTTAATTGTCCCGTCCTCTAGTTTTTCCTTCATTCAGGGAGCTCTTTAAAAGGAGGATTTTGCATTTCAATGCAGCGTTACTGCTTTCTGGAGAAAGAGTTTTCTGAATAAATGAATAAACAAACACAGCAATTAAAAGCAAAAAATAAACTTGCAGCCTGTCCTCAGTAATAGATTACATTTTTCCACACAACTAGCAGCTGATGGTAAGGATCGCATCTTATTAGATGGCTTTCTGGCATTCCAGCATTTGTGCACGTATGACCACGTTCCGCACGTGCGATTGCTAATGGCGCAACATACAAAGACAATGAAATCCACTTAATGAGCGAGATGAGGCGAGAGCGGTGGATCTGTACCCAGAACCCCAGTTCCCCCCGCGGAGAAGCGATGAGCCCTGTGGCTGAGGTGGGCCAAGGGCGGGGGCTGCCTCGCATAATTTAAAGCAAGCGGCTGCACTTAAACCCAAACGCCCGCACAACCAAGGACAAGGTCCGCTGGCAAGCAAAAAGCCTTCTTCCACCCTCCTAGGTGCCCTCTTTGTTTCCAGAAAACAACTCCTGATGTAAGGGGCCTGTCACCTCATTGAAAACTTAATGTGTTGGCATTGGTTAAGCTGTCTCCGTAGGGGTATCCAGATCCTCCTCCACCCCCAATCTCCTCTTTAGTTTTGCTTGACCGCTTAGCGAGCGGAATACACAGGCCTCCAATTATGCCTGTACCACTTTCTTCCGCTCACTTAGCTAAGTGCTTCTCGTTGGCAGACACACATTAAAAGATGATAGATTGGCAATGCAAGACGGGAGAGGAAGGGGAGGTGGGGGAAGGAAATCATTTTCGAGCGAGCGAAAAACAGACAGGTAAACAATTTAGTCTCCTTCCATCCTTCACCTTCCCCCACCCCCCACCACTTGTTTACACATTTCTGTCTAGCAGTGTGTGTTCAAATCTTTACAGACTTGAGCAATGCTTGGTGATGGGGGAGGTGCGGGACAGGGCAGGGGCGCATACAAGTCCCATTGCAAATATGCTGCATGTCTTTCCCCCCGAAGGGGTTATGAGGTAAGAGTGATTAAATACATGTAACACTCTATTTTGCCCATTCCTTCTTAATAAAAAATCTCTATATTTCTATATTGGTACATTAGACTGAAAGATCTTTGAGGTCCATCTCCCTCAGAGAACTGAGACCAAGAAAGAGTTTCTGCGAGGAAAAAAAGCATGTAAAATGTGATTTTGTTTGTGGAGTTTAATTAGAGACAGCTGTGACTTTGCCTCACCTGGAGAGAGTGAATCTTCAACCTACCTTGTGCAAGGAGAAGGTGCGCACACAGAAGGTGGCCAGCTCGATGGTGTCCAGCAGGGTCACCTGGGTCATTCCGTAGGTCTCCGTGCCGCGGCTGGGCCAGTACTGGTCACACTTGATCTGCAGATTGAGCAGTCGGGAAATTAATGACTCTTCCAATGCCAGCGGCAGCTTCAGCCACTTTGACCAGCAGGGGGAGCTGTCCTTCTGCAAGCATGCGCCTTACAGCACCAACACAAATCACCTGTGCCAGCACACTCCTCAGCCAACCTCTAGGGCAGTGGTATTCAAACTGTGGGGGACGTAGAGTAGCGATGTGTCAGGCTTTGCTTTTCAACTAAATATGAATTACATGATGACAACATTATTTGTTGACAAGAAAACACACTGAAATTGCATTAGCAATAACACAAATATAGCCCATTGAAAAGCTGCTGATGCATAGCCTGCAATATATTAATCCTGTTAAGTTCATGCCGTTTCCATGGCAATGACACTCCCTTTACATTAGTTTAGTTCCAGATAGTTTAGTTCCAGATTGCCAGCAGTTAAAAGACAAATGCTATTTTTTATTATTTGTGGATATGTATCACTATTATATGTTATTGTTCACCCACGGAAAACAGAAGCTGACTCGGAAAAAAGCAGTGGCATATCTGGATTTTGGTTTTGTTTCCGTTTCAGTTAACTATGAGATTCAGCCACAATGTGTAAGCTTAAAACGATCCCCACATCTAACGCTACAGCCTACGGTCAAAGTTTTGACACGCAGATTCTAGCTGGATGAGGCAATGGACAATTTTATTTGCCTAAGTTCATTTAAAATTAAACAACAAAGGTGATGTAATATAAAATGAAATGCTCTGTTGAGGGAGGCGTGACCAAAATTTGTATCTTGGAGGGGTTTGGGGGCCCAGCTCAAAAGGCGCGATAACCGCGGCCCTAGGGGTACACGAGGAACCCCTTTCGGCTTCCAGTGTGTAGAACAGACTGGAGAAAGGGAAAAGTAGGGGCGAGAAATTGACATCATAAGAGCTTCGACTGCAATCATAAACCCGCTCCCCCCTGAGCGACGGTGATCAATCAAGCTGGCAAAATGTTTTCCTTCCAGCAGAGTGGTGCACAGAAAGATTGGTACAACACAGAGGATGCCCTCAGCGCTGATGCAGTGTGACAGGTATCGCTGGAAATGTGCAGGTTTAAGGCTTTCCCATGGCTTAGCTCCGGCCCCAGCCAGTCACTCTGATTGCATCTGACAGGGTCTTAATGCGCTCGCTAAAGGAAGGTCCCGTCACGCTACAAGAGCGCAGACCAAAGGGTGGGTAAAGACCAAAGTGAAGAGGCGGGACGCTCCACTGGAGCACCTGAGGAAAACCCCACATTAACAGGGCCCCCCCGGCGGCACGCCCCGGAATGGACTGGCTCCGGACGCTAATGGAGGATATTCGCCAGCGCTCCATTCCACGCCGTTCTGTCGCTAGAGTTGCAAAGTAGCTAGGTTTCAGTTTGTCTGAGAAATAACTAAAGCAATACACAATCTTTTTTCCCCCCGGTCAAATCGTTCCTTTAGTTAAATTTAACAAGGGTATGAATGAATATGGAGGGCACTGTACACACCTAAACTAAGCAGCCAATTAACAGTAACTACAGCAGATCAAATGTGGAAACCTTTCAAAAGGGGTGTTCCCTCTACCTTTTCCGACAGATGCTTTAACCTGACAGGCAGTTAAACAGTCAGTTAATTCCCCCATTTTGGTGACATCAGCAGTAGAAATAGGCCAATTTCTCTGCCACCCTACCCTCCCTCCTGGGGCAGGTTAATCTGTGAGAAAGCCCTATGGAATTGGCCCTCACCCGTGACTTCTCCTCCAGCCGCGTCATCATCACCACGGTGGCGGCTCTTTGTTCCCACACCATCCTCCAGAAGTCCCCGAAGGTCTCAGGCAACGGGCCCTGCGTGGCAATGTAGGCATTCTGCTTGCGGTAGCCATCAATGTAGTTCGCATTAATGTAGTCGCTGCCCGAAATCCCTGGAGGAGGAGGAGGAAGAGGAGGAGGAGGAGATGGATCAAACTGGAACAGTTACGCAGCTTACATGGAACAATGGAACTCAAGGTAACACATGCAATCTGCTGCTGCGGGATGGACAATCGATTGAGCTAGATATAGCCAGACGGTTTAATCGAAAGAAATTGTGCGAAGAATCGAAAGGTGCGAAACGGTCGGACTGTGCGCTCTGTTTGCATGTGCCTGCTTCCTTGGCAATAACCACATCTCCCAGGCAAAAGCACGCGTGTATCGGTTATAAAAAGACCCCTCAGGAAAGTGGAAAGCCACAGCATTCTTCTTTGTCTCCGCCTGTTTTTCGTGGATTCCGGTGGCGGGAGGATGCCTGATTTAGGGCCTACCAGGGAGCACGCTACAAAATGGAATTGCAGACGACTTAGAGTAAATCAGAGAGACAGGGAGCTCACTAAATCTCCCATAAAACAGTCCCTCCTCTGGTATTAGAAAAGTGTGGGGGGTGATGAGGGAAAGGCACATGTGGGAGGATCCCTGGGTACATGTGGGAGGATCCCTGGGTACATGTAGGAGGATCCCTGGGTACATATGGGAGGATCCCTGGGTACATGTGGGAGGATCCCTGGGTACATGTGGGAGGATCCCTGGGTACATATGGGAGGATCCCTGGGTACATATGGGAGGATCCCTGGGTACATGTGGGAGGATCCAAAATCCAAATCTAGAAACCGAACGCGGAACACAATTGAGAGTAGACTTGGACAAACTCGACGGAGTCACTTCACCTGAGAGAAGACTAATGAAGCAAGTGTTCATCGATAGTGGTGAAATGACAGGGGAGGGGCGAAGACCATCAGTCAGAGGCGAGAGAGTGGCATTAACACAGACTCCACGTACGGCGATGAACCTCTACTGGTTTCTTCTTTAGTCATAGTTAAATGAACAGAGGACGGCACTGCGCACGGATTGTTCTACTGCTGTGACTAATGGTAAAATCAGCACACTGTAAAATGAAAACTGTGGAATTGATTAATTTATGTATGATGTAAAATTTGTGATGATTTTGTTTTGTTTGTTGTTATTGCTCTGTTCAGTTGGGGACTGTTAAAAATACAAGAAATAACAAGAAATGAAAAACGTGAAGGTGAGTTTTGGGTATTGGGTAAACTGAAGGACAATGGGTATTCTTCCAGCTTTTCTAAGCTGTTACTCATCCATTACATCTATCCATTACCAAACGTTCGCAGCCCATGCCATTGGGACCTGGGAGGTGAAACGATGAAGTGAAATGAAGGCGAAAGGAGCCCAACTCCCTTAAAGCCTGACCTTCAATGGGTGAGAGGATGACGCGAGAGTGGTCGTAGGCGATGACATTGGCGTAGCGGTTCTTGGGTTTGTTGACCTCCAGGTTGGAATGCTCCCAGGTGAACTGCTGCCCAGGATCGATGGACTGTGGAGACAGAGAGCAGTGAGACCCTGTGCCCCTCTCTTGGCCGGGACCCCTGCACCCCTCGCCCCTCTCCTGGCCGGGACCCCTGCACCTGTCGCCCCTCTCCTGGCCAGGACCCCTGCACCTGTCGCCCCTCTCCTGGTTGGGACCCCTGCACCCTTCTCCCCTCTCAAGGCCCGAGAACCCTGCGCCCCTCTCCCTCTGACATGGCTCACTCTGACAGATAAAGTATTAATGCAGACAGGGGAGGGGGAGCCAGAGTGGTTTAATTAAAAGTCTGGTCGGTTCCCCGTTTAAAATATTTAAGATCGCGCAGGTCGGTTCATCAGGATCATTAATGTAGACGGTGAAAAATGGCAATAAAAATATTGATAAAGGTTGCAACTCTTCCCGGGGGGGAGAGAGAAATAAAGCCGGCCGGGCTGACTCCAGCGTGATAAATGCAGCGGCGTTCCAAATATGAGAATTCTGAATAAATTTTCTATTCCCTTGTCAGTGTAATTTAGTATTCCATTATGATTTCCAGCTCGCTCTCGGGCAATGGCGCTCCTCCAGCGGAGGCTTGAAGGATGCTTTCATTTAGGGGCCCAGCGCAGAGCATGGAAAGTGGGGATAAATAAAGCACAATAAGGTGTCTGATGCACAAACAGTTTACCCACGATCATTATTCCGAAATAATAATGTACTGATCCTTTGCTTATTCTGTCCCCGCCACTGCCGTCGCGGTCACCCCCCATTCCTCGGTTACCCTACTCACACCTCAGGCACTTTGTACATTTTCTCTCCGCTGCTGATGTGCATAATTTGTTTTCCCTGGTCCCCAAACCCTTGGCGAGCCTACACGCGAGATGAGGCCACGTCTGGCCAGGGACTTAGCCCTGCGCACAGACGGCTACACTTGAAGTGTGTGTGGGCGTGTGAGAAATTGTGGTTCGGGATACCCGCTCTGGGGTGCGCTTGCACAGATGTATCTCCTTCCCCTAAAAAACATCGTGCATGACATTCTCCCCCTGTTCCTGTTGCTTCTGCTCCACAGAACCAGCTAATTATAAAATATCTGCTTTCCTCTCCCCTCCACCCTGACCATAAACCAATCACTCAGAGACGTTGTCTTAGCGGGGGAAATCAGACAAATGGCAATTCATCAAGAAAATAACAAAATCCAAACTGTGCTTTCTCTTTTAATTTTAGAATTTTTTTAATTATTCATTTGCTAATAAGTTGTCTTGGTTCTTCGTGTGTCTGAATGTGTACTCTAGAGGTGACAACCCTCCCTCAAAGTTAAACTGTATGCCTTTGCTTTAAGGTTGTAATTATGGTTCTCGATTCTGCACCAATCAGATCCGTAATCCCTGCCCATTTTTTGCTTTAATAAAACAGGGATTTAGGGGCAGGACCGAAAAAAATATTGTGCTATTCAAAGGGCTCATTCAGCTCCTTTTCCACCATTTTTTTATGTATAACCACAGCATTTAAACATCAGGCAGCTCACCAGATGCCAGGTTCCCCTGAACACACACAGGGAAACTTCTCTGGATCCCAAACCTTTTTTCCCTAAAATGCTGTAACCTTCAGACAGCTGTCATGTGTGATGACACCATCTGTCTTCAAGGAGTAAGGTGGCAATGGTGAAAACGTTGCATGGGAACTCGGGGGGGGATTATACTCCCATCCTGCGTTCCCGATAGTGACCGCCCCCCACTCACCTCGTATTCCTGCGAGAGCTTCAAGTTGTCGTTGGCCTTCAGCAACTCTGTATGCTCCATCAGCTCTGCGATAGGTATAGGGGGGTGGTTCATCATACCTGCTCGTAGAGCCAGAGATAGAGAGGGGAGGGAGGGAAGAGGAGGACTGAAAGGCCGCTTAACAAAGAATGTAATACATTAAAACTGTTGTTGCGGTGGCAGGGTGGTCAGTGAAACAAGCCCAAACGACAGAGGGGGGCAACGTGGCTGAATGGCATGTCAGGGAGGCGGGGCGAGCGGGAGACACGGGAGTTGTCAGACACTGGGAAGGAAAGGGCCGCGGAGAGGCGATGCTGAAGCACTCATGGCCCGCATGGCTTTGATGAGCGTCGTTAGCACACTGGGCCAGAGCTTGCATTTCTCACTCGGTGAGCTCTACGCTCCCCCCTTGGCTGCCGCGCACGCAGGGCTCAGAGGAAATAAGAGGAGGACCGATGGGCGATTGCTAAGGTGTGAAAGAAAGCCCAGACCAATTACCATTCAATTCTTTTGAGACATGTAGCTTTTAATAGCTTTGCAAAAAACGACAATGCAGAGACTCTGAAATAATAAAGAAATTCAAAGTTCATTATTTGCACCAAAAGGATGCATTGTTAACAAAAAACTTGTACCTTGCATTTTGCTGGGGTAGAGCAATATAACGAATAGTTTTTTTCCCTCGCCTATGTAAGAAAAAAAATAATTTCCACTAACAGCAGCAGAGAATGCCACTCTTTCAAAAATACTTTTCAAATAGACTGATGCAGATAGATGTAATAAAATGTATAATAATTACTAGGTAACAGTGTATTTGAACACCTATTTTTAACAAAGCAAGCAAAGGAGTTGTCTAACAATCAAATTTAGAGTTTTTTTTCTCTCGATGGTTTGGGAAGAAAAGTGATGGAAATGGCTTCGCCCCCTTGTCACTAACCCTACACTTTTAAACTCCCACTCACTGCCTCCGGTTTTGCCCTGTTTCGTCATCGTGTGCGCGGCGCTGGGAAGAGAAGCCGGTTGAGACTCTGCGAGCTCTGGCCTGGGATTCGGGGACAGTAAGCCTGAAGGCACGAGATGCGGGGGCGCAGGTGAGACGCTCCACTTGTCAGCCAAGGCCAAGCAAGCATGACATCATTTGCCACCTCCATTTTACCCCCACCCCCCCCCCCTTCCCTCTGTCTATGATCTGTAAGCCAGCAGCGGAAGGCCACTTAAATGGACCTTCCTCCCCACTACCTCAAGTGTTGTCATAGCAAAATCGGGCAGAATTACTTTTTGGAGGTCATAGGCGTTATCAGACTCGGAGCGACAGTCAAAATTTAGAGACATGTAGTGCAGTCTGAGGGTGAACCAAGTAGAAGCAGAAAGCTGGGGTGCAATGGAATATGGAACAGTAATGTGATAATTCTTTACAACAGGACAGAGCCCCTAGCTCCTTGATCTCCATTCTACTTTTTATTATTTAATCCACAAGCTCTCATTCTCTTGCGACATTTTTGCACAGAGTGGTCTCCTAAATTAAAAATCCTTTTTGGAAGTTCTCGAAATTTAATTAAGCGTGCAAAATGCGTATAATCAGATTAATTATCATCAGTTTCCCTTTCAATTTGTGTTCAGATTGTCTAAATGTCATCTGGATCTTATCCGTTCTGTTTTCTTCAGCGCCGTGCCACAACTTAAGTCTTTTAAGTCCCTCATCATTACATATCATTATTCTCAAAAACACTTTAAGAAAGGCTAACAAATAGACAGGTAAATATTAAAGGATTGATGAAAATGCCACTTGAAAGAGCATTTTGTTCATATTTGGAAAATACTGAGGAATAGCTAGACCAAAAATCAATGGGTGTGATCAAACATTACAACCACTGACTAGGCAAACCTATAAGATTTCCTCCCCTTTTGTGATTAAGAAAGGAACCACGATTCTAAAATGGTAAAGAAAAAAACAGACATCTGACAGATAATTTGCTGCAAGCAGTTTGTGTCAGGGTAACTTACTGTATTGATCCTTGCATTGATTACTATGCAACAATATGGATGTTACTCACTGCTCACACAGATGCTAACATGCTAACATTGGACAAAAATGTAGATTTAGATGATTTTGTCCTGATGTAGCCTCCTGGATCCCTACTGGAAAAGCAGCTACATTGTCTCATCACAGGTTAATTGGGAACAATTAAAAAGAAAAATATCTGTAAGGTTCTCGGCAAAAGGAGAAGGAAAGGTATAATTAAATCAAGTGATTTATATGCCGATTTGAAATCTGCCTCTGGCTTTGCACCTTCAAACAGTAAGCAAAGCATGCACTGATTAAGAGATCCAAAAGTACGCCCTCTGCGTACACGCGTTACCTCATCGCCATAGCTAAGGCCCGCTATTAAGCTACGCAATTCTTAAGGTAAGCACTTCCTGGGTGACATAGTGCACAAATAGAATGAGAAAATTGACCTGGGGGGTTAATTTGACCCTGGGGGGGTCACACAGTCTATATTCACGGCATGCATTAAAATGTCCCATAAAGAATGATGTACGGCCGGATCCCCATTCATGTTTCGCATCAACCTCTTTAGCAGCTCGTCTTCACTGTGCGCCTGTCTCAAGGTGGATGCCTCATTTTCATTCAGAGGCCGTCCACGGCTGGCCTGGATGAGCATTACATCAGCTGGTGAAAGGAAAGCAATCCATTGTTTGCCATTATATCACCAATGTCCTTGGACGGAATATGACACGGATTTCAAGCGTAACATCAACGGGAAATTCTCCCTTTATCTGACAGCCTCTCATACAGCGAACTCTTCTAAACTCTCCCCACCACGGCTGAGCTGATTTTCGTACACAACCAAAGACTCTGCGTACAACTGTCCATCTGTCCATCTCTGCACGGGGGGAGGGTATAGGAAAAACGTGGTTTTGTTTTTTAAATTAATAAAAGCAATTTGTACTGATCTGACATGTCAATAACACAGACTTTGTTTTCTTGTGCGCATTCACACATATACACGAGCTAGGCATATTTACTCAGAGGGTATTTGATGCCACATTCAACCCTGCTTCGACTGTACCTAACTGCATACCATATTTGTTCAAGGACAAGCCCCCTCCCTCCACCATGTTGGAAATCTGCCCCTCCAAAGCAGGGTTCATTTCCCGAAGTTCAGCCTTTTTAAATGTTTTCCGATGTTTTGGAACCCTTTGGAATGAAC
>JAOVYW010000029.1:959453-977307 GCA_025775045.1 Hiodon tergisus
AGAGAGAGGGAGAGAGAGAGGGAGAGAGAGAGGGAGAGAGAGAGGGAGAGAGAGAGGGAGAGGGGGGGCGAGAGAGAGGGCGGGCCCTGAGATGTAGAGGTAGACTAAGAGACAGAGACAGACGGACAGACGGACCGACTGAGTGACCGACAGGGGAGCGAAGAGACAGAAGACGGAGACAAGGCAGGAGGCTGAACAAGACCCGAGCAGCAAGACAGCAGACTAAAACACGCGGACGGACAGTACAGACACTCATGGACATGGAGACGGACACTGGGGGGGGCACGTAGAAGAGGGGCCGAAGGGTGGGGCGGGGTGGGGGTCAGGAGGGAGAGTGAGGAGATTGTAATTTCAGTCAAAACTAAAGAAAAAGAATGGTTCTCGTGGGTTTACGTCTCGCACGCTGGGGCTTGAAATCTAAGATTGAACCACCCACCCTCCCCCCCCCGTTAGAGCCCTCACAGTAGTGGGGGAGAGCAGTCAGGAAAACAAGAATTGCCTCCCACACCATACTGACTCAGGAGGGATTCACGCAATGTACCCTGTAACCTCGCCTTTCAGAAGAAAAAGACAAGCATGAAATAACCGAGGCAGCATGTGTAAGGAAGGACATTTATAGGTTTTACCTGTTTCTGAATGTTGCAACACAACAGTAAAAGATACTAACTGTAGATTAAAATAAACACATCATACATACTAACTGAGTTGTATGATTTTTTTTACTTCCCAGCATTCATTTGGTAAAATCTGCACATATGCTCACAATTTCCATTGGGAAAATTTTGTACCAAACTATATATGTGCTGTCCTAGTGCTCTCTCGTCTGGTTTGTTCACGGGTCATTGCTTCATATTTTGAAATTAGGACTGAGCTAAAGTAAAGTAAAGTGTGCACTGATTGTAAGATTAAGTTTGCATGAGTACAATTTTTTTCAGGAAAACCATTATAGTTTATAGGTCATACTTGATAATAATCCAGTAATCAATTATGTCACATGGGTAGTCCTTGTAGGGGTAGGGGGGAGTGGGGAGGGGACCTAAATCAAGAAATAAAATACTTTCAAAAAAGAGGCAAAGAGACAAGCAATCAAAAACAACCAGATTTTCCCAGGTAAGATTGGCCCTTTGATTTTAAAAGCTCTCCTTTCCTAACAAAGGTGAAAGGGCAGCCCATTCCTCAAAAGATCATGCATGGGTGTGGTTGACATGGGGTGACAGAGACAAGAGAGTGCACCCGATCATCCGCCAAGCCAGACATAACTGTACCGAGACAGTCAAAACAAGTTACCCAAGCCCATACAAGCATGCCATTCATGTGCAAGGCTAGCAACTGTAGACAAAATAAAACAATTTCAATGAAAATAATTACAGAAAATATGGTATCACAGCACTTCTGTTTCTTCAAAACATATTGACATAAAAAAACAATAACTACTGTAACAACCCCCCACCAACTAATTAAATCACATAAAAGCACAGTAAGAACCATGCAAGCACACTCAAAAGCTCCTTATAGCTATGGATATGCATGTTTCTCTGATTCAAAGCTATGCATGTCAGCATGGTTCTCTCCCTGGGGTCAGAGGACACTTAGTCGATGGGCCATGAGCTTTAGTGGTTGAGTGAATGAGGTTACCAGGTGATGGGGAGGGGGGGAGGGTGAAGCCTTTTCACCTTTGAGAGGCCCAGATTCTTCTCCAATCTAACTCAGAATGTAAGATGATTCTAAACAAAGTTCCGCTTTGTCTAGTTTGGTTCTCCTACATTTGGAACAGTGCCATTAAATGGACGGTAGTTTCATCATCTTAGCATTACAACCAATTATTGTTACACTTGGATTTCATCCATTCATTAGAGAGGATATATATATATAACGGGAGTCGTCATTATCACTGTGCGGGCAGTAAAATTACGCTTCCCAAGGTCGCACCTTATTCATTTCAAGTCAGAAGAAAGGGTGATAAAAATGTTCCTATGCAGGGAGAAAACAGACCCATTTCTAACTCCTGTACTTAGCAGTCTTTGATGGATTCTATTGGATGGAGGATTGTATTGCTAGTTGAACAGATCTTAGTTTAATGACGGTTTATTTTACTCCAGAGCAGAAAATGCCACTATACTGCATTTACTATGGAGGGGGAAATGCGAAAAAGAAAGACTAAGAGGCATCACTACATTCTACTGAATTTTTTTTTTCTTCCCCCGTTACATTCTTTTGACCATTGCATATTATCATCACATGAACATGAATAATATATGGGCTCAGCAGAAAATAATTGCTAATAGGGAAATCTATGTGCAAAAATCTTTTCCACCTTCCTTGCACAATGGCACTGCGATTTCGCAACATGACTTTGCATTGTGGTGAAGGAAAATATACAGTTTTTGTTTTGAGAACACCGTTAAGAGAATCCCAAATGAATGAACAGAGTCCTCATTCACAAAGCCCAGGAGCCCAAAAGGCCTAGCAAGAGAGAAAAGTAAACGAGTAGCGGAACCTCTCAGGGGTTCCTGTAAATCCCATTATTTCAAGCCCCGGTGTGGAGAGACACACAACTCAAAAGTCTACAGTGGCGAAGTGAACAGCAGTCAAGAGAGAACGCCCGAGTACTGCATTAATCATACAGATAGCAAAGGTGTGCCAAAACTGAGGTTAGAAGGCGGACATTATCGGCCATTTTGGCGAGACAGTACAAGAGACTCCTGTCCTGCCCCAAAATGTAGGGGGATGCCAAAATAATGTGCAGCCTTTAGTGTCACTTTGAAGCTGAGATTACACCCTATTTGGGGCCCAAGAAGCAGGCTTGGTCGATGGAGCGAGGCACTGGAACATTTACATACAGATACCAATCACACCTGCGCTACAGCAGTGCGAGCTAGTCTCAGAGGGGGGCAGAACTTGTGCTAAATGAAAGCATTACAAACAGAACGTGTCAGAATTTGCCCTCAATATGTCCAACTGAATGACTTTAGGTTAAGTTATCGCTCCCACTTTAAACGCATCACGTGTTGTCAAAAGGCATTGCCTCTCGGATGCGTCTCTGAGGTTTACCGGAGAAGCAAACCTACACAAAGGATGAAAGGATGACCACTAGTTGGGTTTCAGATTGGTTGTTTGCGTCAGTGCAAGAGAGAGGTTGACATGAAGCCTCATCCTTTCTACACTTTACTGGCAGGTGGAAAAGCGCACTTTGCATCGTTCTGAGGGTTTCAGAAATTCCAGGCTCTGCTCCAAACGAACAATGGTTTGTTGGCTCCAATTGGACCAGTAAGGGTAAATGGGGGGTGGGGGTGGGGGGGCGAGGTGTAATCTAGCTTTCATTTCCAACTTAGCACACAAACACATGGCAAAGCATGCAAGCGGATGCAAAATAATGCAGGCACAATTTGAGGTCTGAGCATCGGCAGCACAGTGTTCCTGTATCAACACATCAGTCGCTTCAGGATTCTATAAAATCAGCTATCTAGATGAAGGATTTAAATTGATGACTCCTGCCAAAGCTCATGAAATGAGTGTCATTTTAAAGAGGATTCAGCTGCATAAAAAAAATTACAGACTGGACTCTTGGGAAAAAAAACCAAAAACCAAAAAATACCTTGGAAGATCCTTGCTAATTAAATCAGACTTGGATTTATACGACAGCTGATTAGATGATAGGTACGAGCAGACCCTGTCTAAAAGCCCATACTGAGGAAAAGCTTTCAGAAAAATGACTTGCGTGTACATATTAAAGTAGCGTTCTTCGGCATGAGTAAGACTGAGGCAAACTCTGCACAGAACTTTAGAGTAATCGGTTGGCGGGGGGCATATTATAGATATGAAAAAAATGTTTGGTCCTATCACTTCAATAATGCACTTTCATGCTGAGGAGAAGAAAAATAGCTCCCTGTCCAATTAAAAAATACAATAGCAGAAGGTTTAATCTCATACAATTTAGCAACGTAAAACAACTGCACTGATGTTTAATGGGTTATATGATTGGCGGGGCTGACACTGTCGTAGGGCAGTCGCTCATGTTCGCTGCACTCTGGGTAGACGGGTGGGAGGAGGTGACTCCAGACTCACTTTAGTGGACTACAAGAGATCTGAAACAAAAACGCCTGCAGATGATTGCCTCACCGAGGGCCTGGAGTACCAGACGTTAGATTATTTATGCCCCACATCTGAATAGGGTTGTGTGGCAACGTTGTCTGTCTGTCTGTCTCTCTCTCTCTCTCCGAACTGTGAGATTCCACCCCACAGAGACGGTGTGTGGCGGGAGGGGTGGGTGTGAACTTATTTACACCAAGTTTTGCCTGTGATGACCCGCTATGAGTTATTTCACAGAGCTGAGAGGGATACTGATTGTGTGGCTTCTTTCGCAGTGCATATATTTGGAATATTAACATCGAAACCCAATACAGGCAGAAACCTGTCCATGCCTGGTGTTAACATTCCTGTAAACTGAATGAATAATGTACCTGATCAAACATATCACACAAGTTGTAACTTTCAAATCGGGAGCCAGGTTGCTACCAAAACCTGTGTACATATATTTATAAATTGGTGTATAACATTGACAGGAAGGTCTGCTGTAGATGGTGGTATACAATTCTGATCTGTAATTCTGGTTAATTTATACCAGGCAAGGGCCAGACCCAATTAATGTCCATAGAAATGCCTTGAGAAAGTAAGTTTCTGAGGCTTTGTTTAGCTAAATGTGTCACTGTGGTTTTGATCAATTTAGAGCCTTCTCTTCAGCAATGGAACAGGATTATTGAGAGATATTTTAAATAATACACCATATTGTTTTTGCACCATTTTGAGAAGCTTAATTAATTGCCTTATATTAATTCAGAGACATGATACCAAAACAGAACTGAATGATTGATTAGCAGCTGCCATCACTAAAACAAAACTTGGAAGTCATTGAAGACTTGTGGTGAAAGTTTGTTGATTAATTTTGCACTGTAAACCTGATCTGACAGCTGTAAGAAATCGTTACTGAAATCAATCAAGCCCAAAAAAATGATATCACTGTATTGCTTTAATAAGATGACAGGAACACTGGCTGTTAACTTAATCATTACTTTTACCATTGGACTTATTTAGCTGAATAAAAAACATAAGCGTAACTATAACTAAAACTAAAACGAAGCCCAACCAATGATTGAATAAATCACACTAAAAGGAGTTCAAAATAGGACAAAAACAGAAAAAAATCCCACACAGATACTATAACAATAACACACAGTCAGTCACTAAAACAATAACTACAAACTACGGGTAACAAGAACGACAGAACGATAGAATGAAAGAAGTCAACAGAACATAGGAAATGCAGAAAGGCAGACAACGCTCAAAAGAATTCCGTTCAGGCATGCAAGCGTAGTTACATTCTCCCATCATGCATCAGGCCCTGCTATTTTTCAAGTGCCGTGTTTCCATGACAACGAGTGCAGAGAAGCTTTCGGAGCACAAGCAATACCAAAGGATGCAAACGAGAAAAGGCCCCACAATGCAAACTTAAAAGAAACACGAAACCCGAGTGTACGGGTCTTCTTTAATCATTTTGTTACTGAATAAATAATAAATCTTAAATAAATTTGTTCATAATATATTAGCACGTTTGATTATTTGTTGTTATTTTATTTTTTTCAATTTAGCTTTGCAATAGATCATTATATTTCAATTTTATCAACATTTTTTTTTTTCCTTTTTCAAATGTGGGTTAAAAAAAGTAAAAAAGAAAAAACACACCAACCTTCTCGAAGCTCTGAGGGATGTAAAGGGGTTGATGCAGAACACAATGACATGAGGAGAAGAGAAAAATAGGGGAAACAGAGAGAGTAAAAAAGGCCACCTCAAGGCTTTTAGCTGCTACATTTCTTCTGCTTTTCCTCTGCGCTTGCTTTCTTTGATATCAACGACATCTTTCCTTCAGAAACTTAATCTGCTTTCACCCAAATTCACCCCAGTAGCCACAACGTTGCCTGCTAGAGGTCAGCAGCAACAGCAACAGACTCAACATTATAATCATAATGGAAAAAAAAAATTGTAAATCAAAAACGACATTAGGTTTTTGCCACCAAAAGAGCTTCCACAGTAGCCGACTTGCTTTGATTAGATAAAGTAAATAAAATAAATTGAAAACATTTATAAAAATCAAATAAAGCAACAAGAAAACAAATTTAGCAGGTGCAATTCAAATCACTTCCGACTCCAATTATTTATACATTGTTACCACGTGCTTGCGTCCTATGATTTTAAAAAAGGCCTCATTATTCCTGAGCACTAGGACTAATAGGATAGCTGCTCATTTAAAATGAAAATTTAGTCAAAAATAAAATTGTCTATCAAACTATTAACTAAAAAAGTAAAAAAGACTCGTCCTCTGGGATTATTGCTATCCAATAGTCCACACAAGTGTTTAAATGGTGTGGACAACGCAGTACAATTGGTTTAACTTGTGCAATCGTTCAGATCTGTGCCTTCTGAGCAGTGGTTTGTGGGTTGTGAAGGCCTTGTGTCTTAATATTCTCCTCGATGCATTAAAAAGAGAAACAAAAGTGAAGGACACAAATCCGACGAGGCATACATACGGCCGTCCGACCTTCTGTGATTTAACAGCGCCACACCAAGTCTTACAGCAGTTAGGTGGTAACGCACAGGACCCCATTTTCTTTGGGAATTTGTGGAACAAGATAACGGACTTGACCGATTTTGTGTAAAAAGACCAATCACCTTTTAGCTTGGATGCTTGTCAAAGCATTTGTTAATATTCAAACTTTGACAGTTACAGTAGACATTACTGAAGTACAGTGACAGTTTAGAGTGGGCATTTAACTTCTATGGGATTTGCAAACATTGTAAAAGCCCCCCCCCCCCCCTTTTTAACCCCACACTTCTTTTTTATACGTAATGTTTTAAGGAGTGGTGATTTTGATTGGTTTGCTTTGAGGCGCGCAACCCAATCAAAATGCAACTTACCGTCGTCTTCCTAGGAAAAAAAACAATAACTCAAGAAAATACTTAAGATCAGGAAACCCACTAGATCGAGCTAGTCTTTTAAAAATTCCTCACTACTTGGAGTCACCCAGAAGTAATGACATTATAATTTTTCTGTGAAGGCAATTTGGCTTAACGGCTTGAGTCTGGTGGACTGTTAAGATCTCCCCAAGTCTCCCTGAAGGTTTTAATATACCAACTATAAACTTACTGTAGAAAAGGAAATTATAGATGACTGACATAGGAAAGTGTATATACCTATACACTGAGCGTTGGAGAAGTGTGTTGAGCAGCTAGCAAAACAGGATACAACACTACACTTGTGACTGATGATAAAACCCCTTGTGAGAAAACTATAGCAGGGAGGAACAGTGGTTTCAGAAGTTTTATAAGCCAGGGTGCTGAAGGTCCCACCCCTTTTAGGAACCACCATCATCGATCAACGATTATATGTATACGGAGCTAAAACACTGCATGCAAAGAAGAAAAGAATATTAAATAAGTATAATACTGGATTTAACACAGACCAATTAGTTTCATAAAAAAGTAAAAAATAAAAAAACCCAATGAATTAAGATGTAGGCTGTAAAACTGGTCCCATTTGCTTTGGGGTCACCACTGTGAAAGAACTGACGGAGTTCCACTCGTGTACCTCTAGCGGCACTCATGGGGAAAGCCCACCCACTCCGAGGGGTTTTAATCTGTTGTCGACGTTTCGTTTGTGTTCTTGGCTCCTGGGCCATGCTGCTCCCTACCTCGCACATATAGGTTGGCAGGGGAGGAGTAGCGGACACCTTCCACGTTAGATGCCACACACTCGTACTTCCCCTGGTCGGTCTCTTCGCTGTTCTCTATCTGCAGGGCGCCTGGAAAACACAAAAAACCAAAGAGACGCAGAGAGAGAGAGAGAGAGAGAGAGAGAGAGAGAGAGAGAGAGGGAGGGAGGGAGAGATTCATATCAGTGATGAGGCGATTTTAGAATCCTTTTTAAAGTAAAGCATTTTTAAATTGATCATGACCTTTCCATTCCAAGACTAAGCCTTTTATTCCTGCTACCAAGAGAAAAAACACATGAGCTAAATATATCAAACTTGATTCCTAATTACTTACGGAGGGAGAAAACGAAAACCTCTAGACATCTTTGTTCCACTCAAATGCATGAGTTTACCCAGGGGTAGATGTAATTATGAAGATGAGAGATACTATGGTGTGTATTGTGTGTGTAAGTAGGGGGTTGCTTTTCAAAGACAAGAGAGGGAAATATGAAATATAATGTGAGTGCACAAGGTAAACTGCAAAATTAGCCCCCAGATGTCAGCGTGAGAATGCCACAATGTAGCGTTAGTTATGAACCATAAGGTCATGTGTCTGCACGCTCATCGAAGAACTCCACGACTGCTGAACTCCAAGTCCTTCAGGGACTACATATTCAAAATCCAGACCCAAAAAAAAAAAATGTTGTAAGCTGGGAGATAAATTGTTATGGCTCTGTTGACATAGATACTTCCACCGTAGAACAAGCACCATAAACAACAGAGATAATCCCGCCCCCTCACCTCCAATTTGTCACACTCACTCTCACCAAGCATGGATCACAATTCAGGCTAAAGGACACTCACATACACACACTCAAAAATCACAATCCCCTTCAGACGATTCCTCGTTACTGAGCCACGGTCAGAGTCCATGATAATATAATTAGGGCTTCCGCCTCGCTCGGGCGACTGACAGATTGCTGCCTGTCCCTTTCTGACAAACAGACTGCCACTGCTCATTACCGCTCAGCCGGGGCACATCAATACGCCATCGCCTGTCAAACCTCACTCGCTTGGCGGTGCCTTCCGCTCCCAACCGGCCAGGCCCGCTGCACGCTCTGTTTGGGTCGATGTACAGCCCCTCAGTGCGGCACTACCTGGGGGGTGGGGGGTTAGGGGAGGCGGGGCAGAGGACATTTCCCTAACGCAACATGGAACAGGGAAAACGGGCCAAGCCCAGCAAACTTAGTACTCACAAAAAAGTACTCACATCTGCTTCAGGGAATCGATCGAGGGAAGAAAATGTATGTTTACACGCATATTAAAACTTTTATGATCGCCATAAAAACACACACCATATTCACTTATTGAACCGCGCAGGAGTAATCTATCCTTTTTGCTCATCGTTATAACTTGCCCCCCACGCGAGTGTTGATCCCGTCCCGTAATCAAGACGCGATCCTCCATTTTCTAAGCCTCCCTCCAAGGAGAGAAAAAGAGAACCAAGTAACAATTCTATCCAAAATAAAGAGAAGGCATTTGATCTATTATTTTGCAGATTCAAAATGCGCCAGGAATTGCTCCGTCCTGCTTTGCTGTCAGCCAAATCCCATATCGGGTATTTTCACAATGGGATGACAAATATTGACACAAAACGCGCAGGGGTCTCATATAGATTGTGAGGGAGATGCAATTCAAACCGTTTGATGCATTGCTGCCGGGGCTTATTCCAAGGTAGAAGGAGGTGGGCTCGGAACACGCTCGGAACCCCCCTTGTTTGTCCTGGAGGAGGCTGCGTTTCCGACCTGCGATATCACCGCAGCTGCAGGCGGACCGTTCCAAATAGCTTTATAATAGCAGATCGCCCCGGGAAAAGTGCTGGAGAAGAATCTGAATTCTTCTGTTGACGGAGGAATGGGATTGAAACTTAATGCCGTTTCAAAAGTGTAGGATGTCAGAACTTAAATGGTTTGGTTTGCAGCAGCAGCGGGTTGCGAGCTGCACTTTTCCATTACACAAAACGAAGGCTCACAACAGCTTCCGTCGACGGCCGTGATCATTAGTGCGGATACAAGCAAAGCCATGACGGCGCCTTGAGAGAAAGCCCGTTCAAAAGACGCACGGCACATAACAAAGTCAACGCAACGCCAATGGCGGAACGAGAACAGGAAGCTTTTTTAGTCTGAGAAAAGGCTCTGGGGGGGGGGGTGGGGGGGGTGGTTTGGTTTTGAAAGCCTTGAAATTTTGGGTAGAACTTCTTGCTAGTCAGTATGCGCTTATTGTTGAAATCCCCGCTGACTTCATTACACGTACGCCGCAGCCATTTCAAAGCGGAGCTGATGAATACATAGAGCATACCAGAGCTGGCAGGACGATGTTGCTCTTTTATTCTATTTCAAGTTGCATTTTCCTCGCTCTATCAGTCACTAGATCTTCCAGTAGCTCACTGGATCCGCTGCAAAAATATCAGGCAGACTAATTAACGTTTTCTTTCCCATTCGATTTAATCTTCTCCTTTTTTGTCACTCCCCCCAACTTAATTTTATCTTTAATTTTACTTAATCATGAAAAAGTGTTTCTTCAAAGTGCTTTAACAGCGATGGACGCCGTTTCCGTTTGTCTTCCATCAAGCATTGCACTACACAATGCATCATTGGGCTTCGCGTGTCTGTCTGTCTTTGCCCTCCCTTTATCACGCTCTTGCTCCGCACACGTGCTTTGTTCCTGGAGTTAATAAAGAAAAATAAGTCTGCCTTTTAGTTGCACAACCATATATTTTCCTATCATCTAATGATGACCCCCCCTGCCCCCTCCAGCACTTTAAATACTGGAATCCGAACTAAATTAATTTCTTTGATGTCTCCGTCCGCCCTTTCCCCGTTTTAATTATGGTTTCTTGTGCATTGTAAGTAACTGCGTTTTCGCTACACTGTAAGCCAGTGGCTTTCTGTAGACCATGAACGGCTACTGGCACCACACGCTTTCTTTGACAGAAGAATAAAATGATCTAAGCCCCAGCAAAGTAACAACACACGCACAGCTTCTTTACGTGGCCGTGCAATGGGCAACAAGATATAAATGAATAACAAACGAAAGAAAATCATTTTTGTAACAGTGTGAAAATTATGTTAATAAACAGACAAAATCCTGAAGATATGCTTAGTTGCACAAACCCCACTGAATTTACCTGCTGGCTTAATAATAACAGAGCTCAATCTCGCCGTCCAGACTGTATCGACGCGTTTTGGTTTTTGATGATAAAGGTGGCAAACGCCCCATTGAGTACAACATCCCACCTAAAGAAAATCTGCTTCTTAGAAAGCAGCAGAGTGCTCCCTCTCAGGCCGGCCCAAATTTCAGTTTACCCCTGGTAAACCAGCACCGGGTGTGGTGCATTTAAAGGTACCCTGGAAGAAACATGTCCTGCGCTTTGACGATCGCTCTTAGATCTAGCAGCGGACTCGGGCGGATCCGTTCCGCAGTTAGGGTGGATGCGAAGGCGTCATTGATTGAGCGCCAAGCCCCGGTAGCCAGGTGCGGCAACGCAGGGACTGCCCAGGCGTGTGCTGTACAAGCAAGTCGCTGTACAGTGGCAGCGGCGCTGGTGGTGGTGCTGGTGGTGATGGAGGGGGAGGTTAACGGATGAGTAATCCCAACAGCCTGCAGCCACGTCCAGCCTCCTCTACCGCCCCAGCAAGCACACTTCTCTTGTCCCGCCCCGTATGATTTAATGAATTATCTGGCAAGAGGCTTGATCTGTAAGATTTCTATATAAAACCAACAACAAATGGCTTTTTGGAAGGCAACCTTATTGAGGAGAAGAAGGGTGTCTCGCCCCTGGGCATCTTCTCGCTCACTGGTCTTCTTTAAATGGTTCTAACTTCACACCGATTGAGCCGTCAATCCAGAACAACAAAAGAAGCCAAACCCTGCATCCAGCTGATGCCACACCACACCAGCCAGAAGTTAATGAAAATAAGAGCAGTAAATGTTTGAGATAAAAATAAAGGCAGAGAGGTTGTTTTTCTTTTTGTGTGTGGGAGGTGGACATGGGGGTTAACCGTGAAAGATCTGAGACATGCGTTTGCAAATCAGATGCCCCCTCTCTCCTGCTGGATGAGCAAGCTCTAAAAACACACCAAGGGCATTAAATGTGAGCCGACCAGCATGGGGGCGACGCGTAATGCAATTGAAGTCAACTCCCATCTGCTGACTTGTAATGCTATAATAAAATGATCCGTAAGCAGAATAACTATGTGAATTCACTGGTAATGTCACGGTTTTTTACGGCATGGCAACTTATCTTGGGATACATTTTTAATGCCACGAGCACACACACACACAAGTTTCCAAAAATCAGGTTATGTGAATATAGAGACACATGCTGAATGGTAAACGTACACTAAAAGCTGATGTCCCAGGGTTTCGGAGATATGAGAGGTGACCCCTGGTCAGGGCCAACATACCATACCTGCTCGGATGAAGGGCCTGGTTACTAAAACTTAGAAGCAGTAAAAGGCACACACAGACAATCCTTCTTGTTGGTCATTAGAACAATTTCTTGACCCAAACCTATAATGGAAAATGCTGATTTTAACAAGACGTTTACCTACCTACTTCCCCTGTGGAAAAAAGGCATTATTAAACAAACCTTACAGTTGCACCGGTCATTAACAGGTCATGAACCTTTAATTGCCATCTCAAGTCAGCCATGGAAATAATATCCTCCGTGGAACTTTCCCACAGACGTCCTGATATTCCTTCCTAGTTGAGCGGCCCACAGGTGAAGCCATGAAAGCCACCCATTTTTTGGCTTTACAGTTTCTTTTATCGACGCTGAATATTTATAAATGGGATGAAACGAGCGCATGTTTATGCAGGTCTCTCCATTCTGGGAATGTTTCTGGCCAGTATCCACGCCGCCATAGCGTAGCATATTAAAATGCAAAAAAATGCAAGTCCACCTCTGCCCTCCTTACAGCCAAAAGAACATCAGGTTGACAGACGCAGCCCAATAGTTTGTTAAACAATTCATTGGCCTAGTAATCTCCCCCTCCAAGATTCCAATCTTCAGACAAATTTAAAGTCGTTAACAGAACCAAACACCCCCGCCCCCCCGACCCACGCACATACTCCTTCTCAGTTTAAATAGTTGAATAACACACATTGAGGGAGAAACACAAGACTCAACACACATCAAACAGTGGCACACAAAGAACGATACAAAACAAGGAAATAACAAAACTAAAAACATCTTGGAAACAGAAGAAATTTAAACAATTTTTTTTTTTTAAAGCAGTCATTTGTTAGCTGTTAACTGCAGAGTTTTCCCCTGCAGCCATTTGTTAGCTGTTAAAGGTTTAGGATTGTCATTGGACCACTAACTCTGGTTATAACAACAACTTTGGTTAATGTCTTACCTCGTATAGGGGTACCCTCTGCAAGACACACAAATGAAAAACAGAACAGTTTAGTTATAGATTAATGTTAGCGTTTCTAGTTAGTCGTTTGCCGGGGGGATGGAACGGTTTATTAATTGTAATTATAATTAGAGTTTTAAAACCTCACACAGCTGGTTTCTCAAAGGGACAGGAACTCTGTGCAGTTGGCAGTTTAATTATTATTTGATCTATTCCTCATTCCACTCAGACAAGTTCAAGAGGACAATGTGTTTGAACAAAACAGCATGAGCTCTGTTGTTGGTATTTGACCAGTACCATTAGTGCCATACTGGTGAAGGATTCTAGAGAGTATTCTATTTCAGTCAAAAAATTAAAATGATACATGGGTTCAAGACTTAACACCTCTGTACGAAGAGAGCAGCTTTTCCAGTTAGCCTGGTTACGATGACAATACAGAGCAGCTTTCCCTAAACCTCTCAGTGTTCTAAATGCAGTCAGCTGCTGTGGATCACCAAGCTCTGAAAGCTCTCGTAGCACTTCTGCCAGACACAGGGTGATGGGGCTAGCGGTTCCCTACGCCTCTAGCCCCCCATGTCTCCCTGACTTGTGGATGACTGATGGTGGTGAGCACTGTGCCCCTTTTGGTATCGCCCCGCTCAAACGGGGGTGGGGGCAAGGCAAACGCTGCTTCAGAGGTTAACATGAGCAGTGGTTCCTGACACTCAAGTTGGCGATTAGGCACAAGGACCAGGCAATCTCAGTCTATCTTCCTGAAGACTTCCAAAATGTACGCATTGAACCGTTATTGTCAGAAAATCTAGTATTTGTCCAACTGCAACAGGTAATGTTTTTGTTCCTGCTCTGGGTACAGAGGCCTCCTTTGTCCACCGGTGATCAAGAGGGAGTCGGCTTAGTGGGGAGGACGTTTTGCCCAGTTCTCGAATCTCTACAGTGATATGAAAGCACTTTTCTCCTTTGCAAACATCACCAACATATAGGCTCTGACGCAGGGGAGAAATAACAGCCTGCTAAAGTGAGGCAGAATCGAGAAGAAAAAAAGGCTCAGTATTTTTATCTCTCCAGTTGTGCAGATCTGGAACTAAACTACCGGCCGGTGCGTGTCTCTGAAAGATGTTTCCAAAGAAAGAGAGCAGGCTTTAACGCTGTTAAAAGGGGGGCTTCAGCTGTGTTACCATGATGAATCTTCCACATTAGATCTTAATGAACTCCTCTCAACCAAGGAGACGCATGACGGCCAGTTAGGTGAGACACCTGATTAACAGCATAACCTCAGATTTAAAATATACAATAATATTTACAAATAGTTCTTGTCTCACAAGGTCTATATGAGTTTCACTGTAGAGACCTCACCAAATGGGCAAAACATTCTCAAGGGCTTATTTGTTTATGTCAATATCACAAACTACAAAAGGGGATGTAGGACTGTTAATTGGTTAGAGTTTAGAGGCAGCAGTACGGTTTGCGCTTGGCGTTGAGCTATGGTTAAGGATCTAGTTAGGGTTAGAAGTAGGTTTATTGTTAGGGTTAGATTAGGTTAGGTACTGGTTAAAGGTTAAAGTGGGTTTAAAGAGAGGATCAAAACCTGTGGTTATTAACAGGAATCAGCAACAAAAAAAAAGGAAGAAAGGGATGTCGTATTGGGTATGGAAAAAAGAGCTTTCAAATTAAAGGGAGGTGAATCTTTTAAAACTGTGATTGCTTTCACAGAACCTTTTTGATTCTCAAAGATAAGATCAGGAACCGGGATTCTAAAAACCAGAGGCACAGACAAGGGCAACTGAAGAAGTTATGGCCTGGTTCTTTTCAGAGAGACAGAGCAAGACATCTCGGCTTTATGACTCTATTCGACAGATGAGCCTCCTCTATCAACAGTACAACAGTCTCCAAACAGCAGGAGCCAAAACGTTGGCCCTCACCTGATATGGGGGGGGGGGGAGGCGGGGAAGAATCTGAGGGGACAGTCGTCGGAGAGCTTCTCCGAAACGCCATTATGCTCTGTACGAAAAACCTGAGATATGGGTAATGTCCGGCAATCGTGGAAAAGGCCACTGAAATGTATCCGTGGAAACATCTGTTCATTGTGGACATGCCAAATCTAATTGTGAACAGATCAGCAGGGTCCATGTTGACCTTCAGGACTGCAGTAAACAGGGTGTTTTTTCCATTTGCATTTTTCAACCAAATCCTTCCTTGTGGAGGGAGGGCACGTGGGGAAGGATGCTGGGCAGTTCTATAAAGGGATGACAATCTGGCCAGAGACACTGTCCATCTGCACAGGCAGGATTCAGCCTGGTTTCACATTCAGCTTTTACCTCCTGCAAGGCCAAACTAACCTTGTCCCAGAGGAGACCTGCGGCCCCCTCCCCAGATTTCTCTCACTTTAACGGCCCTGAATGTAAAACTTGTACCTTATCCGAGTCCATGTCAATGTATTTTCATTTAAACAACCATCTTCAAAAAGGTAACAAACCAGCCAAGCTCCACGGCCCAGCTGCTCTAACCTATAGGCCACACGGTGCGTGTTATATTGGTGATGCATTGTGCATGGGGGGCTTGCACTGGAAAGTGGTGGTCTGTGAATGACTGTGTGAAAACACACTTACACTAACCATTTACACTTTATTTATTTAGAAGATGCTCCTGGCCATCCAGAGCAGCAGCACGCACACACACACACAGCACTAAGCCCCATGTGGAGAAGCAGTGGTGATGTCCCAGTGCAGTCACAGATGTTTTGGGGGAGAATGAACTACTGAACTCCCTCCTCTCCATCCCTCTCGGCTCCTGCCAAAGAAGCCATCAATCAAAAGTACCCTCTCTGGTCTAGATCCTCCCTTGCTGCCAAAACAGGATATTGCCGCAATAAAACCCCCAGCCCTCCCTCATCCAAGGCAGAAATTCGGAGTGTTTCAAAGAAGCAAAAACTAGCCAACCTTTCTACACTCTGGCACTGGGGGCAGGCTGTATGGGGTATTGTACATTTAAAAGGACACACACCTTATACCATTCGCTGAAATTTATTTTTTAGTTCAGACTTAAATACTGCTGGATGCAGCTCCAAAAAAGTATAAAGCATGGCTTTTTCCAAGTCCTCAATACTTATGTTAAAAAGCATCCAGATTTACACCGTCTCCCCCTTGGCACCCGAAGAGAGACACAATATCTAATAATCTACACCTGGTTCTTGAACTCATGTGCTCTTGTTTCTTTGGGATAAGGATTAAAGATGAGGATTTCAGCACCCTGACTTGGAAATGATAGCCACTAAGGGTGTTTGGTCACAGGCCTTTTTCTCATCAGCATAAACTGCCCGGGCAGACGGATGGGCCTTTGATCTCTCAGACTGCAACGTTCCATCTTCTCTCTGCCTTCTAGCTTCTTCCCAAGCAAATTCGTTCAACATCAGCAGCTGTGGAGCCCTCCCACCCCCTATCAGGTTTTAAAAAGCTATTTATAAATTGCTTACACCGTACAATTGTTTGCCTCAGATACTACAAATGCTAGAAATGTGGAAAGAAAAACAAACAAATATAAAGTTACAGACCTTTAAAACGCAAATAAACCCAGCAATACAGCCTTCCCTTATGCTTTGAGCTGATCACAAGGCACAAGGCAGGACGTTAGCCTGGAAGCAAAACTATTTCTTGAAACAACACTGGCTTCAGGGAACTGGCTGAACTGGGATCCAGAGTTTATCCACTCCAGGGTTCATACACTCCCACTCCGTCGTGGCTTGGGATAGGTTTCATTCCAGATCAATTTTCTTCATGCTGGTTTTACGACCATAGAGAAAAGCAAAATCAAAACAATTTTGTCTTCTTTGGGTGGAGCAAGCTATTGTCCCAAGGGTTTCTTTTCGTGAGGGTTTTAACCTTGTTTAGGGACATCTGTGTAAGGGGTCGACTGCAAGGACATGTGGGTTTGTATTTGGGGACATGCATTTGTTGTTTTTGAGAAGGCAGAGTTTCCTTAAGAAAACAGAGGTATCATTTCTCTCTCTCGCTTTTACTTTTGGACAATTCCTCACTAGCAGATTAGCTTTTATGCTAAGCTAAGCCAATAGCTGTGGAGCACTCAGGGCCTTCCAGACTGTAAGAGTGAGAGAACTCTGGGGAGCGAGCACAGAACAAAGCAGCCAGACAGTGAGATTGAGGGGTTGGGGGCGTCGCGCTCACAGGTCATTGCACCTTTTACAACCTTTTCCTTGCTAAGTTTCATTGCTTTCAGGGATACCTGGAACAGCAGAGGTCTGATTTGGAAACTACAGGGAGAAAAACAGGGAAGGAGAGTGTTGGGAAAAAGAGAAAGACAACAGGAGCGGGAGGCATGCATTTAAAAAGCAGTTGAAATGCCATTTGCTTCAGGGGCAATGGGGAGTTTGTGGGCTCTACGTGGCACTTACCAAAGGCTTCTGAAAATTATAACGGTGGGGGGAAAAAAGGGGGGAAACAAAACAATTCATTTATGGTCGTTTTAGTGAATATCCACAACCCCTAGAGTGTTACCAGTGAGATTTTAGCGCCTGGCCGTTTTCCTTCTCCTGCTATTCCCACTTAAAGCTGAATGTGGCATTTCCATTCACTCGTTACAATTCACATAGGAGATGCAAATTTGGCATTAGCTAATGATAATGTCACATCCAACTAAATATTTTCCCTTTAACAATGAAATGGGGTTAGTTCTATATAT
>JAOVYW010000029.1:981813-991988 GCA_025775045.1 Hiodon tergisus
TTGAAAATTAGCCCAATTTTAGGGGCTCGCCTCATCCATCTGGCGGGGCAGTACAGACAGTCTCTATGAATACCAGGCCTTGTGGTATTCTATTAACAGACAAATACCCAGGCAGTCACCTTTCCGGATTATAACAGTGAAAAACATAACCGTTAAAGATTGTGGGGAGGAGATTTTTTATATTTATGACAAAACCTTTCAGGGGAAAATCAAACAGGGGGTAAATACTTTTTCACAGCACTGCATATGAAGAAATGGTCATCACGTAATTAATACCAAAGTCTGCAAAACCTAATCCTTCCAGAGGAATGGGTCCAGGCTCCATACTGCAGTGACTAAGAATCAAGTGTACCAGCACGGCGGCCAGGCTTGATGTGATCAATGTCAGCTTCCTTCGGGTGGTTTCTAATGTCGTATACTGTAACAAACAGTAACACATACAAGCAGTAACACACAAACACAAACACACATGATGAACGTTTATGTGGGTTTCCAGCCTGCCCAGTGACCTGAACTCCATAGGTATCTGCAGGCATCGCTAATCAAAAATGTCACAGCAACAATGCGCCATTGATGCGCAAAATGACATATCGGCTTACATGATGATGTCAGGTCTAGGGAAGCTGCTTGTCTGATGATGTCATAGCTAAGGAGGCTGGCGAGTGCTGGCAGATTGCACAGATGGGTTGTGATTGGATAAATGAGCCACCGGGGCGTTTTGGTATGCAATTAAAGACAATCTGGAAGGATATGATGGACAAGGACATTACACATGGTGTTCAATTAGAGCCAAGAAAACACAGCTGAACATTATTGATATCAGGGTATCAGTAAACACTGCAGCTTAAGCCCCTTGGAAACTTGTAAATATGATTAAATAATGATGTAGCAATTACCTACTTTAAATCGTAGCAAGGAGAATATGGCAAGAAAGGAACCGGAAAAGTGGCAGGCTGCGAGGCACATTACATTACTGCATTACAACTGTGATAGACAGAGTGGAAAGAGTCTATGCTTTTCCAAAACTGCACGTCGGGGACGGGCACAAGGTCGAGAGTCAGGCCTGTAAGAGCGGACATAGAGGTGCCAAAAAACCGACTGCACAAAACCCACTGTCTGCAAAGCATATCGCGCCTTAAAAGTGCTTCGTTTTTAAGAAAATAAGACAAAGCTGCACTACCACAGTCACGGTCCCCACGGCAACCATGAAAGTTCTAGTGACCGAGCCTTATTTAAATACATATTAATTTCCTTTCTAACAGAGTGTCAAAAAGCTAGATTAAAGTCAACTGTAATGACTGCAGGTTTCTCTGAGTCTGGGAGCATTTGACAACAGCAGGGCACATTCCCACAGATAACTTTTGGGCTCTCCAGGGTGGGTAGATGAGGGGGTCTACAACATACCCAGCAATCCATTCTCATTCATATCTAAACACTGCAGTGTTAAAAACCAAATTTGAAAAACCAAACTTACCCCCACCAATCAGGTGAGTTTGGCAACTAGCACACTGGAGAGAAAAATAATATACTAAACAAACATCTCCCAACCTCAGGACATGGCATTCAAATGTAAAGTTGATGGAAGAAACAAACAGAAAAAGATGACACCAAGGGATAAAAATGCCAGGAGAACAGACACAGTCACATATCTTTAAAAGAGATATTTTAAAAATACTAAAAAAATTCTTTTTGCCATTTGTTGGCAACTGACAAGGTTTATGATCTTTTATTTCTTAGTTTTGCAATATTTGTCTTACCTCGTATAGGAGTACCCTCTGAAAGAGACACAAATGGAAAACAAAAGAGTTCAGTTGAAGAGTAGTATCTGTAGGTTATTTTTGATTGTTTGTTTCTTGTCGTTCAGCAAATTACGGTTCTTAATGTCTGCGGTCAACTGTTGCTTTCAAATTGGGTCACTGGAGTTTCAAATGAATGCTGCCTTTTCTAACAAACAGAAACTTAGTGGAGATGTTAAAGATTTGATCACAGCAATACAGATATTTTGTCCTGTCTGCAGGCCTTTGAATGCAGAATA
This sequence comes from Hiodon tergisus, assembly GCA_025775045.1. Classification (NCBI taxonomy): domain Eukaryota; kingdom Metazoa; phylum Chordata; class Actinopteri; order Hiodontiformes; family Hiodontidae; genus Hiodon; species Hiodon tergisus. The sequence goes on from JAOVYW010000029.1 coordinate 983,849, forward strand.
CTCAAAAGCCAGGCAAAACTACGTGTTTTTTTCCATTTTCCGTGGATCCAAGAAACATCCAAATATGATCAAGCGGAATTGCTTGTACAGTTGATTAATCACAGTGGAACATCAGACATAACAAAGGCTCTTGTTAGGATTAGGCAATAGTTAAGGTTAAGTGAGGTTAGACACGGTTAGGTACTTATTTGCTAAAGGTTAATTAAAAAGCAGGTTTGTGGGAAATAAAATCAAGAGAGAAGGAAGCAGATTCATGCACATTAGAGGTAGTTATTAAGAAGTCGTTAGTTAAAAAGTGTTTTTTTTTGGTGGGGGCTTTTGTTTTGTCTTTTTTATTAAATCTTACAATGAATTTTGGACGGAATTCCACGAAACGCCCAAGTCTCTTTGTGGATCAGAATATTTAGGTGCCTGACCACTGTCTGGGAGGTGGTGGGGGAGAAAGCAGAAAGGCCTATAACAGGAATCTGGACTCATGATCCACTTGGTGCGTTATTTACCATCAAACTAAGGCCTCTCGCTGTTATACCATTCATAATGTGCTGGTCCTGCTGTACTTACTGTTCTCCTTGTGTCCACAAGAGGGAGACACAGACAGGGTACAAACTTTTGCCAAGGGCTGCATGCCGATGGAGGAAGGGGTTAAACGAGGAGTATCACCTCATGTTACAATGTTTCATGAGCCATTAATGTTCCTAGGTAATCACTTTTTCTGGAGAAGAACAGAAAAGTGGCCTGTGTGGAAGGGTCCAGCTCCCTCCATACCCACACCCACACCCACACCCACAGGTAAGCTGTCCCTCAGCTGAGACTATAAACAGTGTATGTATCAGTGTATGCACTATGCAATTCCCACGCCTCTTCTCAGGAGTTGTGCAAGAACAAACATAACAACGCTTTGTCAGAACAAACACTCCAGCCATGTGGCTGGAGAGCGAACGGCTGAACGCCTCATCCTCCTCTGCTGGCGCGGCCGTCCATCACGGCAAAGCTCCGCCTTCTGCTGAAACAGCCCGGAGAACATACCGGAGAAGCATCCCCATTCAGGAGGCCTTTCCATTGCAGAAATGTCCTGCCTCGTGTTCACTTTTTCTTTCTCTCTGGGAATTTTATAAATTCAGCTGAAAGTGCCCCATACATCAAATGCCATATGTCTATTCACACTGAAAAGTTTTTGAAGTCTAGTGGATAAGTACAGCTTTTTTTTTAAACTACCACGCAAAAATAACCGAAATCCTTTTGGCCCTTATTGTATTTAACAAATTCTGCGAGCTGGCTGCTGAGCTGGTTTCGAAGCCTGAGTTGAATTCATGGCAGTGGAGGGTATTTTGTTGCAGGCCTTATCTAATCAGCAGACATTGTCCTAGCTGGTAGGCTGTGCTGTAATTGCTTCACCAGCACAGCTCTGCTTTGTCCCGTGCCAAGTGACCTCACAGGACCTTACCCATGCCTGGCTGTCTGCATGTGCTAACAAACGACCTACATCATCTCGCAAGACATACTTCTGTTAATGAAGAACGTCCTCGCTGAAGTCACACCAAACTATTTTTAGCCTTAACAGACTCTAATAACTAGAAATCAGGAGGTGAAAGAAATAAAAGGTATTTTAGCAGTAAAATTAGCAGAGAGTAAAGAGTAAGGCTCTCATTAGCGGTTTTTACACTATCCAGCCAACTTTTAGAGGGCAGACCAGACCAAAAACCTTGGGGCACTGGCCCAAGAAAAGGTCCCGTTGCTTCATCGTGCTGCTTCTAATTTCTACGTCATACTTAATCCATCTCATGACCCAGACCCCCATAGCTTGTCCTGCTAATGCAAAAACATGCTTTTTTTGTAGATTAACTATTACAATAATGGAGCAAGAGAGTGTACTGAATTTGTTATTTTTAACTTTAGATTCTAGCAAGTAAGACAATATTTTCACACATAGTAAAAACAAGGCATAAAAAGACTGAATGTGTACCATTTTGTGTACCAATGTAGGATCGGTAACATGTACAGAAGCGTCTTCACAGGAGTTCACAATGAACAAGGGCTATATTTGACTGATAGGATTTTACTGTACCAGGAAAGTCTGTACCAGGAAAAACCAAGCTGTCCTGGTACGTATCATCTTTGCTTATTAAACATATTAAATTGAATGCAGTTATTAAGCCCTAATCTGGCCCTATTTAGGAGTGGCCCTGGAAGTTTAAAAGCGACCAACTCACCTGGGTTTTTCCCGATAGTGTAAAAGCAGCTTTTAATGTGCCAATCTACCAGCAGTTAAAGCTCGAAATTCGAATCGAAATGTAAAACATTTCAAGTGGCTGTTTTTGTTTCCGAGTGAGTGAACTTTAGTCCGAGTGCCAAATAATTTGTAGAGATAACTTTTGGATTTTTGCAGGGGAGTTTGCTCCAGCGCAGAGCCAGCATTACTCTTCCTCTTGGTCACAATCCTCCTGACACTATGTGTCAGTTCCAGGACAAACTTGTGCTCCTTAAACCATAAATTCCACAATGTATGTGTCGTTGTTTCACTTTGTTCTGTTGTCCAACTTCTTTAAGGTTACTTTCAGTCTGATTGTGACCATGAACAGCCCCGACCTGCTCATTACTGACCAGACAAATCAAAAACAAAATTCATCAGCAAGGCTGAGCAACCTATTCTCTACAACCAGGGGGCACTCAGGGCCTACAGGCACTCAATACTTCTTCATTCAAAACAACCTGGGTTTCATCACTCATTTGGGGAAAAAGGTGGGATGTTAGAAGTTTGCTTCGGACATGAGTGGGGGAAGGTGAAGACAAGGAAGAGAAGGAGGGAGGGGTGATGAAACATGCATTTTAGACACTGTTTAAATGCTGTCTGCATTGGGGCAGTGAGGGGCTTCAAAACTCTTTGGAGAACTTACCAATGTCTTCTGTAAATTACAGAGGGAAAAAAAACAAAAAGGGAAAAACAAAACTTTTTAGGGTAAAGTTAGCCGAGGATTTTTTTAGCTCCGTTAAAGTTCGGTTGTTTGCTGTGTGTTAAAATGGCAGCATATAGAGAAGATTATGCAAAACTTTCAAAAGTAAAATTCAAATCCAAATTTAAATTTTACAATGAGTTTAATCTAAAGTACGTTTACATCATTAAAAAATCTTAAATTTTGTTAAATGAAAAAAAACATTTCTTCAGTTTGTGTTTGTGAGAGCAGTGAGGAGAGAACCAAAATACACAGTACATAAAGACACAGTAGAACAAAATCCACAAGAACAAAACCAAATAAATTGACATCAAAAGGCACTGAGACACAGACTACACAGAGGTGGGGGTTGTGAGGGTTGTACACACTCATAACTAGAGCACAAGTTTATGTAATTCACGCTCTGAAAATCTGCCCAGAACCAGGATATTCTTATACACACAGTGCCCTTCCCAAACAGCCCAAGAGGTAACCACCAGAGGTGGGGAGGCAGCCATGGTGAGGGATCCGAGACACTGCTCATCCTGGTTCTCGTTTCCTTTCCCGGGGCCGAGATGAACCGCTGACATCCGCTTCAGACATAAACACAGGTGGAAACACTCAAAGCTCAGCGATGCCGATTATCTATATTTCCGTACCTCTTATAGCCAGCAATGGCCCCAAATAGGATGCTCTGTTCCCTGGCAAGGTTGCTTTCCACAAGCTGCACTGCAGCAATAAACTCCAATACTTCTCCATATAGAAGAGAAGCCTCCCTGTTTCTTTATTTCTTAGGTTCATTCCTGCTCAGTACCACAGCAATATTATTCTTTGTTTCGTTAGCTTCTCCTAATAAGACCAAAACACTGGACGATATAAGGAGACCTCAGTCCTATATCTAAAATGCGTAGGGCGGTAAATTATATTTTCTTCATATATTTCTAAAATGTACATATATTTTTCTCTCCAATATTCAGCAATGCCCATGATCCAATGGGGTTCTCTGCTGGCAAGAAATCACGGATACAAAATATGAATACCAAGTACAAAAAATTTATTTATTATAAGTTTATAACCCATCATGTTTCAGGAGATTCTTCAAGTAAGACTTAATTTAACACTGCATCACCATACCAAAGCTAGTACCTAACTCTTTAATTATTGATTATTAATTAGTAATATATTACTTAATAGGAATACAAGCTATTTTCCTCAGATCTCTTTACCAATACTGACTCAGCCTTCATAGCAAGTGAATACCAGTCAGGAAAAACTAAAAGAAGATGAATTCCTGACATATTTTCCCTACAGAATCCAAGAAGGCCTACAAGAATGTCTATACCATGTAAAAGCAGCCTTTTGGTCCTTATAACACAGTTGACCCTGTAATAGAAAACAAAGGAGGGGTACAAGGAATCTCAAACCCCTTACCTGACCGTAGTTGTTTTATCCGCCCATTGCTGGTCCCAGGTTCAATGGGCAGGAAGTCCTTGAACCAGGAGATCTCTGGGTCAGGGATGCCACTGGCGGCGCACAGCATGGTGGCAGTGCGAGTGCGCTCCACAACCTTCAGCTGGGGGCCCATGTCGATGTTAGGGAAGCCCACTGGGAGCAAGTCCTCTGTGGGGTTCGACAGAGGTGAGTTTAGATTAGTTTACCAACACTTAAATGTCATAAATAATCGTTCATATTCTTTCCGAAAATAAGATTATTTTCTGCATTTAAGGCTCTCACATCTGCTGTTCTTTACAGCCAATTTTGAAAGAAAAACTGTAACGTGTGAACACAGCGGGGTGGGTGAGAACGACAGGGAGAAATGGTGAACACGAAACAGCAACATTTGTGTCAATGTCATTTCCTTTTTATCCTTAGTATAATCCTTAGTACATTTTCTGGTCTTTTCAATTTTGATAGCTCTGCAGTCCTCCTAGGTATGGCCTCCACTGAGCGCCGATTTCAACATCGTTGAGGCTGTCTGGGATTACCTGGACAGACATAAGCATGCGAGACTACCAAAGTCTTTTGAAGAACTCAGGCAAGTGACTGGATTTGAGCTATGTCTGCCACTAGCTGTAGCACGAAACCTTCATGATACCTAAATCTACCATCTATCAAGGGTGACCACTGTTCACCATGTCCCGAAGCTCAGGTTTTTCATCAGGAGTTTTTATCAGACATTTTATCAACACTAAATTATTTTGTCTCAGAAAGGAACCGTTAAAATGAGGCAAGCTCAGTGGTGAAATCTGTCAAATGTCAGGGTTTCCTGGTTCCACTAACGACCCATATTAGAAATGTATAGTTTTTTTACATTTCACAAATTTTCAGTCCACTTATTAGAATCACATAAGAATTTAGGTTCATATAAAGAAATTACTCTTATACCGGAGAAATTGACCTGTAACGAAATTCTTTCAAGTATCTTTTAAAAGTCATACAAATATTATTATTTTTTTATTATTATTTACCTGGTGCTTTTATATGAGGAAATATACTTTTAAACCAGTAAAGCATATTGCAACAACATAAAACGATAGCAGAGCAGTACTTTTAAATCAAGGATTCTGTGCGAACTGCACTGCATTTTGTGTATGCAAGTTCTTATGAATGTATAGACATAAAGAAATGTAACTATAGCTGCTATAACTTTAACCACAAATATATTTTCATTTTATGCAGTATTTATTTCAGCAAAAACCTACTTCTCCACAATTCTAAATTACTTAAAATTCTTATTTAAAACAGTCCTTCTCCAGAATCAATTTTTCCCGTTACGGTTTTGTTAATGCTTTAATTTGTCTTTTGTTTTTAACATTTAACATCACTTTCCAGAGCCTCAATCGGACACAATTACTAGCTGCTGTGCTGTGCCTGTACAAGCTTCCCATTTGGACAGCTTTGAATGCCGACTTCTCTTTGTAGCAGCTTGAGAGACCATAACATTAATTATCCCTAATTGTACTTCTCTGTCTAATGCCACCAGGAAAGAGGCCGGGACAGAGCCTTTTAAATGGATGGGTTCTCTTGGTGTGGTTGGGGCTAATCGAGCCTGCGGCCTGATCGTCACCTGTGTGGGGCAAAGTCATTGTCACCAGGAAAAGGGGGGTGTTTGTAGTACATGTCTGACCCCAGGCCAACATAAAGAGCCCAAGCCAATCCAAATGTAACTAAACAGGAAAACCACCCGGAGAACACATTCAATTTAATCTCACTATAAAGTGACAAATGGTGTGGTGTTGATGATGTGTTCCTGTGATAGACAACCCCTCTTGTTATTGCTCATGCTATTAATTTTACTTGCATAATTGTCTCTAAAGAAAAATGTTTCCTCAGCAACATAATCATGTTAACCAATTACACGCCGTCACAGCCAGACACAGTGCCTAAAAAGTGCCTAAGAGAAGCAACCTTAAACTAGGGCTGTGTTCCAAAATACGTACATATGCTCTTCGTTCTCCTGCTCTTACAATAAAATTCCTATAAGAACACCTGAAAGATCATACAGTTACAAAATGGTTAACGTGAAAGAAACCACATCGTCATCAGACAGACCTGTCTGAGCTGAAGCTAATCGTCTGGGGCTTTCTATACCAGCTATGTCTAAGTTCAAACTTAATTCAAATTAAGATTTACGTTCTTTCACTGATTACTTAGTCATCACTAACAAAAAGTTGTTTTTTTCTAACATTGATACCTCATCAATGAGTTAAAATTTCAGAAACACAGAAAAAGATTCAGATATACAATTCCACAAGTCCATGTTCCAACAGAGATAGATCTAACGAATAGCATCCACTAAGACATAGCTATATAACAGTGTGTGCACTGTGTGTACCCTGATATTATACAATTTGTACTTAACTGTTAGATGCACTTACAACCTCAATCTGATAAACACCATCACCAGTGTGTGATCTCTGCCACTCTGGTGTACCTATCTGTGTTGATGGCTCAGTGTTAATTGACCAAATTACCTGAAATTGTGCATAGAAGAAATTTTGAACACTACCATCTAATGTTAAAAAAAAAATCGATTTTAAAAAGTTAATTTACACAAAGTTAGTACCCAATCTCAGCCATTCTTCCTGTGTGCAAATTGCCACTGGGAAGGGAAAGTATGGTGACCACCATGCCTCGTTATTCAGACATCCCTAATACACAATAAAATTTCAGATGAATTTCGTGTGCTTGACTTTTAACAGAATCGAGTTTGGAACGGCCACGCATATCCGGACTTGGTATAAACTCTACAGATAGATAAAGCTCAAGTACGTATTTTGGGACACAGCTTGTGTTTTTAATTAATTGTCAGATTGTGCTGTTTGGGCTCCATGGATAGTGAACTCCATTTCACAACCCACAAGCTTCTCCATAGACTAGAGGACAGTCTGAGGAGGGAGCGACACATGGAGTTTTGTGGGTTACCTGAGAAGGGTGGGAGTGTGGACACCTGAAAGCCAGGAATGACAATCCAACATGCTCTGAGTTATAACTAAGAGAAGCAGAAAAGTATGATGCAGTGTTTCCCACAACTCGATGGTGGAGTATAGCATGTTCAGTAACTCTGTGGGCAAGTGGGCATCGCACACGACCATTTGAGACCGGCAGTTGAGATGTCCAGTCCGTAAATCTGACATTCAGCCTGCTTTGCTCAGTAAAAATTCACTGCTCCAGATCCCTAGGACCAAACGACTGGAGCTCCTTAAATGCCTGAGGGGATTAATGTCCTCCGGGTGGCTCCTTTACAACACTGCCGTGTCTGACTCGTCACTTCCTCTTAGTACTGTGCACTTTTACCCTTTGGTTTGAACCCAGATCTTTTATTGCAGCATCCTCCTGTAAATGCCTGCCAGAAATGTGTTCTGGATTAACTGAAATGCAGAAATACACCACCACACAAACCTAAATTCACACTGCCAGTAACACTATTCAGACACTGACACACACACACACCCACACAAACACAGCCAGCCACACCATTCAGACACTGACACACGCGCACACCCACACAAACACAGCCAGCCACACCATTCAGACAACACACACACACACACACACAAACACAACCAGCAACACCATCCAGACACTATCACACACACACACACGTAAAGACAACCATCATCACCGCCCAGACAATAACACACACACACACACATTCGCACAGCCAGTAACACCATTCAGACACTGACACACACACACACACACACACA
>JAOVYW010000029.1:995428-1021838 GCA_025775045.1 Hiodon tergisus
GGCGGTGGGGGTTGGCGGGGGGTCCCAGGGCTCAAGTTTTTGAAACTATTGAACTTGGGAGATTTACGGTAAGGATTCCCCCTTTTTTTTAGTAAACTAGCGTTTCAATTAAAACAATGTGATCCGCTAATCTTCGAGGCTGCACAGATTGAAATAACAGTTTTTGATTGTTCCTGGTTCTGATTTTTTTCTGCCTCTTTCTCCCATTATCTACACCGGTTGAGTCTTTACTTAAAGGATGTGGATTATTTGTTTGCCGATTTGTTTTGCTAACAGGATCTGTATTTTGTTCATAAACTGTCAGCCCCTGGAATACAAACTGGACATTGTCTACTTAAACTAATTCCCTCCATTTATCGCTGTCACCTTGAGCCCCCGTTAAGCAGAACTTTACTTCCTGTTCATTATTCACTTTCAACGGCTCCCCAGTCTGTATCGGAGTAAAAACGGAGTAATGCAGAATAGACATTTTTTCTCTCTTTTTTTCCCAGATTTTTTTTGGTTTGTTTGAAATATTGTATATGTGCAAGCAAACGTATCCTCATTCTAAATCAAGGAGACCCTTGACCAAATAACACTAATGTCACTGGATTGGTGTCATATTCATGGTGATCTCTGTCCATCAATGTGCTTTAACAACATTTTGGACAAAAAAGAAAATGTTTATCAGTGCCTACAGCTTAATTAATTAGCCTGGTAAAAGATATTCAAGATGGCCCAGACTTGAGACCAAATCTTCAACAAAATGGTACTGGCTTTCAAATAGGAGCTTTAGGAATCTATGTAATTTTTCGGGGCATTTCTGTTATTCTATGGGCGGAGAGACAAAGCATACAGAGTTAAACAGTGTTTCCCACGAGTATCAGTTGTATCTAAGAGTCCTGGGATGCCCATCCCGCCCCTCTCAGAATGCTACATAGGCACCTAGATCACCAGCCAAGCACAGAAATGGGGGTGGGGCACATGAACAGACTGGGTGTAGCGCACGCGCTCTGTGCCCACAGTCTCCACCAGCATCTTCGATAAAGGCCACTTTCTCACCACTCACTCTCGCTTCAAACTTTGGCTGACGAATGACACTAGCAGGGGGAACTCTAGCCACGTCAAACAGATCAGAATCTTTATTATTCCTTATATATATTTTAATATTCTTCTTGTCCCACATCTCTCTGATATAGACAGCACACACAGACAAGAAGTCTACGGTGCTTTGACTAATGGGGTAAATTATGATCAATATTTATTGTCCAGAGTCGGACTGCCACAAGTTGTTGCAAAGTATCCGAGCTTCAGGTGAGACCTCACGGTCACTGAGGACGTGCTCATCTGCTCTTAACTGGCAATGGTGGTTCAGCGGGATTCAAGAAGTTAGGCTTCTTCAGTTTGTTCAGTAGATGAAGACTTCAAGTTTGTTTTGGGGGCATAAGAGACTCCTCCCCGAGCTCACGGTTTGCTTTCCTACTGCCGTGTTTCAGAAAGAAGGCTGAATTGTAAGAATAATTGAACTTCCACATGTGACACAAAAAAAACAACAATCTGTACATATGTAGTCTGTGAATTCACACAGTGCCCAAAAGAATATCGAATGTAAAGCTAAACAATCGTAAACACAGTACGTCATAATGGTCACACTATAGCAAAAATTCTGGAATGTTTTTCTGTTCTCTTTCCTTTCTCTTCCTCTTTGCTTCTTTTCTCAGTTCTTGGCTGTCAAGCTATATTAGTGTCCGATAAAAATAAGTCATTTAGAAGAGGCTCTGTAGCGCAGTCTCTGAACCCCATTAAAAGCTCCAGGATTAGAACCTAGCGGCCTTTGTCTCCTCAGCCTTCAGGATTAGGGGAGATTTACTGGTGGTAAAAAAAAAAAAAGTAGTTATTTCATGGCACTTTCATCACGAAACCTGGCCAAAGCTGTGTTGGCTGGGGGGATTAAAACCACACAAAGAGGCTGGTTGTGCAGAACCCCAGCCTCCCCCCCACCTCTCCCCAACCTTGGTATTCTGCCTCCCCGCCCTGAGATCCATACTCTTACTACCCCCCATCTCCTTCCCCCTACCACTTTAGCTCGCGATGAGGGATGTCTTAGCTAAACCTACCCACTGTTTCACGATGTATAACACCCTTCTGCTCTGTTTTAATTCAGTCCCCATTCCTTCTCCCAACACTTCTGAGGAAAAACCAAATGCCCTGGTTTAGTGCAAGGTTGAGGGGTACAACATACGACAATGCTTTCAATGAGGGGAACAATAGGCACCTACGAGTTCCGCAAAAAACATAAACCTTACTGGCCTTGTGTAATTGGCAACATGTCTAACAAACCTAGATTATCTGGCCCTGAGACTGAGAGCACTCTTCAGATAACAGCTTCTGGTCCTCCCTATAGTGTTTAATGCAGCTTAAAGGTAGCTTTGGAAATCAACTTGTTGGAAACCAAACAGAGAAAATCCTCGGAAATCCATCTGCTAAAAGAGCTAACTTAAAAAATATGTATATTTTCTCCATAGAATTAGCATAAATATGCCAACACTTTGAAATATTAAAAAGGAAACGCACTCTTCGCTGTTCATATGATTCCTTATGTCACAATTCAACAGTTTTGTGATGGACTAAAGCTAATATATGTGTTTTGTTTTACACCTTGATATGCGAGACCTGCATAAACCTAAATTTGTACACAACCAATATTTCAGTTTATCTTAGGGCTGGTTTGATGGTTTAATTTGCTGTAACTAATCAGGTTTTGTCTCTTCTCTCTGTATGAGTACAGCCAACCTAAGACAACCGGATATACCAAAAACTTTTTAAAAACGTTATCATAAGCTCTGCTACAAATAGTTGTCAAGTGAAGTCTCAGGACTTGTGGCAGAGGATTGGGTGTATCCATTTTACTAAGAATACAATCTGTTAAAAGCAGAAAAAATGGTAACAAAATGCTCTCTTTCTTCAGTCTATTCAAATGGATACATTTTCAATGGTCTTCAATGTTCATTTCAGTTAAAAAAAAACAACAGGGGTGCCAAGGGCTAAGGGGGGGCCGTTTCTTTTCTTTTGAGAAGTACCTTATATTTTTAGTTTAGATTCCCCATTTAACAGATGTCTGGGGGAGGGGGTCTGAGGCACCCCTATCTTTCTCTTATTCTCTGTCTTTAATTGCTTATCAATAGTGGAAATTTGTATCGACAAGTGCCTGTCAAATACGGACCTTTGTAGTTGTCAGTTATCTGCGGGAGAGCTGCTTAAACTAGAGGCTCCAAAGACGCTGTTGTGATCGATCAGAGTAAAACACAATTGAGCGTCTTTCAGGATTGCCGTTTCGGGGATGGGCTAGAGGTGGCCTTAAGAGACCCAGTGGGAGCTAAAGACTTCTTCATTGGGCAAAATCGATGGGGCCGGCTGCCCTCTGACCCAGAGGAGTCAAGGAGACAGAGGAGCAGGTCAGTGGTGGCCCCACTAAGCCCCACCAAGAGCCAGCCTCACACTGTGAGCTGTGATACACTGACACGCTCAGACTTGCCTGAGAGACCGCTGACCTAAGACAAAAACAGCCACACAAACACACACAAACACAGAGTGTCTAAGGGGGATTGCTCAGTGCAAGTATAGTTGAACAACTAAGCGGACACGTGATACACTGCCACCGTGGGGCTTACCTCCAGAGAATTTCTAAATCCAAGGTAAAATAGCCCAGGCTATGGCAGAAAGAACAAAATTAAATGCCTTTTAAAATACCCCTAATTGAAGCATGTCTTAACAAACCATTTAGAACAGTTTAAAGCAAGAGCTGGTTGTCTCAAAAGAGGCTTTTAATTGAAGGCACACGCGTCGACTTCACATAATCACCCACCCCTCCACCTCTCTCTGTGGCCCGTGAACCAGGGGGGTCCTCCATCACATTACAGGCCGATCGATGTGTGACACTCAGTAAAGAGCAGAAACTTAATTGGCAGACAAGAGGATGAAGGCAGGGATCGAGTCTTAGCCGGGCCAGTGGGAGATGATACGTGTTCGGTTATTGAGTGATGAAGGACAGGCTGCTGCAGGTCACAGGAGGTCAAGAGCAAAATCTCAGCCTGTTCGCTGAGAACTCCATTTACTAGATGCTTTACGCAGACGCCGTTTCGGGACATAAATGTTTATTTAGAAATTTGCCTTTGATGTTTTTAAAAACAGACCGTCCTTTTACCGTTCTTTTCTAAGATTGCACCGTCAATGTCACAGACCGGACATTTCAGAAAATCAGTAACGCGCAGATCAATGACGCCCAAACTTTTTAACCTACAAAAACCTGAGCACGTTTACAGCCGCAGCTTTCTTGCACCGGGTTATTTTGTGAGACGGGAAACGGCAGAGAGAAACGGAGAGTAATGATGTCACAGTGTCAAGTGTAAAAAATCCAACATAAGGCCTGAAAATAAGAAGCGTGGCTGAATGACAGGTGCAGTCTGTGAGCAGCCTGCCGGTCAAGCACACCAGGGACAATGTGACACCATCCCATTGTGGGGTCTTCAGCCCCTTCTCTGCTCCCTCCAGCGCCACACCCACCCCCCCAGTAGTCAGAAGTGGTCAGAGGGAAGCTCGCTGATCGAACTTGATGATGAAAGGGAAGTTTTTTAAGCTGTCTCGCCCCACATGCTCAAATCTCTAAAACACTCTGGATACACACACAATCCATGGCCGCCACCCCCCCCTCCTGCCACCTTAACATTGTGTTTGTATTGATCCTGGCTAACCAGGGTCTTTAATACCTGGGGTCTCTGGCCTGGGATGGGGAAATGTGTGCAGACAAGTGATCTGTTGCGCTCTATAGGCAAGTGCAAATGCCTGGTGTGGAGCAGAATAATGGGGCTCGGAGTTCTTTTTTTTGTTTCCCCAACCAAACATCTGCTGATGAGAGAAGAACCTCCAGACGAACACCTGCCAGGAAACGGGCCACAATGTGCAGAGCGAGAGTGTTGGGACACGCAGATGCAGAAAACCGCACACGCACAACCATGTTTACGCTCAGGCACGACATACCGCATGCAAACTCTAAAATAAATATTGTTTAATATATGTCATCACAAGTCATCACTGTAAAAAAGACTGGCCCACTATCCCGCTTATTAACTGCAAAATAAAATGAACAAAATTGGAAATTCTTGGAACACCTCAAGTAATTTTTTCATTTTTCGTGTTTTTAATAGAAAAACAAAAACAAAGAAAAGAACAAATACAAAAACAGGATATTTACAGCACAAGTATTTGTTGTCGTTATAAGTATTACTATACATTAAACAAGATTGTACAGGTTAATCAAGTATTTCTTTAAATATAAATGGCATAATGTCTGACTTTATTGCATCCCTACAATACGTACGCGGTGTTTCCCAGAGGAGGAAGTAATATACCAGTGCAAAGTACTATTCCGAAAGAGAGTCTACTACAACTGACCCACTTCCGTGCAGCTGACAGGACACAGAGAGGCAAATTATATATATATATGGGAATGTGGTCATTGCTGTTCTAGCCTAGTAGCAATGTTTACGTCACACATGTCGTTTCAGTACAAAGTGGGGACAACCACTACATGCATCCCCTTGGATGGCTCCACCTTTTGTCTTACCTTCAGGTTTTCCTGTTGGTTCAATCGCCTCACGATCGCATCCTCCACAAAAACATCATCGGAGACTACAGTACCAAAATGCTTTTTAAAGAGCTACAATTTTGCATTTTCAAATATGGCAAGATTGCCATCGGCCATTCAGATTACTTGTGGCCATCCTGGAGGGATTTTCCTCAAAACGCAATTCCATCACAAAGCCCCCTTTTTGGACAGTGATGCTACTGGGAAAGAATGTCTAACAATGTGCCCGCGTTCACGATGACCTTTCCGCTCATTGTCAGAAATGTTTTAACTAGCGCAGTTTGTGGGCTGAGTATGCAGCATTAGCCCTTCCCTGGAGATCTTAGCCGTGACTGGTAATGCTGCTTCTGCTGGGCCTTCAGCCACCTAACCGCTGCAAGGTTGCACTCTGCCAGGAGCTTGCCGATGTTACTGCTGCAGTAGTTTCCCATTACGCTGGGGTGCAGGGGCTTAAATATGAAGGGCAGCAGGACATCATCGTAAACAAACAGCCAAGATACTAAATGTCCTGGTCAGTCAACAATTCACAGAAGGGATTTCCTGTTGCAGTTTTGACCTCTTGCTTCAACGCCCGCCACCCCCACCCTCTTTTCAGCTGACTCAGCCCGCTAAAGAAACTAATAAGAGTGAATATTAATAACAATTATGACAGTAATAATCTAAGAAGAAACACTTGATTTCACACCTGCTTCCCAGAACACCCCAGCCGTGGGTGTCACCAGGTCACCTGACGCAGGTGGGCAGGTGGGCGGGCGAGCGAGCTTACGCGACGGACCTGGGGGTCAGCTGGACAAGGTGCCTCTCTGCAGCCCTTCTCCATAGGGACAACCACCCCCGACTCACTCCCCCTCCCCCCTCCCCCCTCGTCCTTCGTCACAGTTCTCCACACATGGGACACACGAGCTCAGTCTTCGGCGCTAGAAGGTCAGTTAGCTCACACCTGATGACACCCACTCTCTCGGCGGAGGGTGAAGGGGGGAGAGCCGCTGACCCGCGTCATCTCTTGACCTTGGCGTCTTCCCGGATCTTCCACATCATCAGTTCCATGCAGGCACTGGCGTCCTCACTGGAGTTGTGTCCCTCCACTGCGGACGGAAGAGAGCGAGAGGACCAGACCGCAGGGATCAGTCAGTGGCCACACTCAGTGATCATTCCGTATGAAAATTGTGCTACTTTTGTGCTCTGCACATTCTAACCATCTTCTCATCATTTCAACCCCTAAAATCAATAGACACGAGAATTACCCCATCTTAATTCTTAATTGCACATTTACAAATGTTTTCCAATATTCTACAGCATTGTTGCAGTACTAAAAAACCTGGTTATAAGCATCTCAAAATTGTCCGCCTGGTATAGACGCACACTGCAACAAGCAGAAACGTCTGATAGCTAAATCCCTCACCGTTGTCTTGTATGATGCGCTTGAGGTAGTCCGCCATAAGGGTACGCAGGGCGCGTTTGTAGGGTAGGCCCAGTCGATGGGGGAATACTATTGCCGTGTCCACCACAGTGCTGTGTATGAGCTGGGCACGTTGGGGAGAAGGACAGACAGACAGACTGAGGCGGGGGAATGCGGAAGGACAGCCCAACCCGGTCCGGACCAACATTTACGTTCCTGTGCCCAGAGTTACATTTCATCTAACAGTGTAAATTTGGTCGCTTTAGGTGTACCTTAAGTGCAAAGAAGTCACTCTCCAGGCTGTGTCCAATGAGGATGGAGTCCGAGCTAAACATGTTGAGGAGTACAGCCTGGACGTCCCGCAGAGTGATGGTGACGCTCTCAAGGTCCTCCTGAGTCACCCCGGAGAACCTGGATGATGAGACACACGTTTGAGGACAAAAGCACAGAAACAGGACATGGGACGCAAGACCCACTCAAAGTAAGCAGACGTACGAAGACACAAAATTACATGCGCATGCATTTAAAAAGCAACCCACACAGCAGAAGCTCTAAAACCCGGCTAGCACTTAGACATTTTTAGTCAGCTATGTCCCTCCTACATCAGCAAATTGCTGGTGCTTATTGGTGCCACACAGGTGAAGAAGCTGTGTTTGACAGGCCCACCGTGTGTTGTAGTCCACCACTTTGCTCACGGGTTTGACAAAGGTGTCGTAGATGACCTTCAGCTCCGAGTTGACGACGGTCACCCTGGTCAGCTCCAGGCCCTGCTTCGTGTAGCACTGCACAAGACAACAGAGGGAAAATCCTAATGAGATCCACACAGGCTTAACTCCTAATGTCACAGTGATATGAGGACCCAAAATATTACACACATAATATCTCCAGGGGGCACCAAAACAATTTTTTTTCTCATGCTGTTCTACTGAAAGACTAAACTATAAATCAGCTTACCATTTCACAGTCCAAAGCATAGACTCCTGCATTACCATCAGGGGGCAGGGGCTTGTTAAAAGTTTTCACATAGCCGTCCAGAGCCTCTTTACGCCCATCCTGCACATGTTGCTAAAAGAACAAAACAGTCTCTTTAAGCGTTTAGACATAAACACCTTTGGCTTTAAGACACCCATTCAGAAATTTATAAGTGGAAATAAATGTCTTCAATAAATTGCCCAAAAAGTGCACTCTAAATGCACCACACCTCGAGTTCAAACCAGAATAGAAAAATAAGAAACAATAAGAAAGAGACAAGCAGCAGAAATTGATAGGCTATCAAAACACTGCCACCTAGTGGATGGATTGGTATCTTCAAAAGGCTCTTAAAAATTATATTTACAAAAATATAAACACCCGATTGGCTAAAACCAACATTCCTCACAGAAATATTCTCAACAAGTAAGCTAAGCATTTTTTGGTCATATTTACAGGGAAACCAAAAAATTTTCAATTATCAAAAAAAAAATGATCCCATAAAAATAGAACAAGTGCATAGAACCACTGAAACAGGGTTACCTTAGCAACCTGACACCCTGGAGAACCCACCGCCCCAGAGCAGCAGTTGTACTGAGTCTCCCATCCCCCGGGCACTGAGATTACAGAGAGGGAGGAAAGCAACCACAATTTACAGAACATGCGCACAACTGTAGTGGAAAGAAGCAACCCGTATCCAGTACCTTCACCTTTCAAACCCCCCCCCCCAACTTCGGGACTCACCCCTTTGCCGCCGTAGACGGCCCCAGTGATGGGTGCACTCTTCCCTCCGCACACAGTTGCCGTTGGAGGCCACCTTGTACTCCGCGCCGCAGCGACAGCACACCTTGGAGAACGCTGGAGTGGCGCGGGGGACACACACACAACGGGATCAGCAGGTGCGACGCCGTGGTTACAGACAGCTCTGGCGGAGGCACTCACGGTCTGCATTCTTCTTTTCTGGGACGTTGTAGACCATGGCCCGACCCGAGCGTTGCGGATGGGGTCGGGGGTAGCAGTGCTCCTGCAGCTGCTCCTCTGTCATCAGGTATTCCTTTAGCTTCCTGTAGAGCGTAGCACCTGGAACGGACAGAGCACACACGCCATTATCGCCATTCACTGCTACACATTCAAAGCCGTGACAAGGGAAAATACAAAGATAAATCACCAGTCAGCTCCTCCTCCTGTTGTCTTCCCGTCCGGTTGATGGTGAAGCTGGTTTTAGCAGCTAGGCGTCCCCCAAGCACCTCCTCGTGCGACAGGGACTTTTTGTTGGCACTCTTCGCAGGGCTCTCTAAAGGGGCGGGGTGTTGTACAGTGGTTATGGGGTTGGATTGCAACCGAAAGTATTTGGGTTTAAGTCCACACCCTGCAGCTGTACCCTTAAGCATGGCACTCAACCCATACTGTAAATATTCAGTGAACATCTAGCTGTACAAACAGGTATAATGTACACAAATAAACACAAGTCTAGTATCAAGATGCACCTTGATTTAGAGGATCCAGGGGTTAATATAAAAGGTATGGGTGCGAGTGCCTGTGTGTACTCGTCTTTGTGGGTGTGCGAGAATATTTGACTTACTGGCCATCGGTGAGGTACACGAGCTACTCTTGCTTCGCAGTTTCTTCAGTGTATTGACTGCGACATTCAGGTAGATGTTCCGGCTGCTGCTGCGATCATACACTAGCTTCTCCTCTTCCAAAGCCTGGACACCGACAACAACACAAACTTAAGGATCTTTCAAACAGCCAATAGTCCAACATCCAAGGAGAACAAAACAGAAACCCTACAGTTTTTATTTTAATTTTATTTTTTTAAAGACGGCAACATGACCCCCACCTTCTGGAAGGCCATCTCCTCAGATGGGCAGAACTTGAGGCACTCATCAATGAAGATATTGAGGTATCGCTGGCGGACATTGGTGGGAACTTTGGCCCCGAACTCAGTGGGAATCACCGGACGCTTCAGAGAGGAACTCTGAGGAGGAAGACGATAGGAAGTGGTGAAATCCCATTCGGCAGAAAAGCCAGAGGTCGGACTGAAGCTCAAAGCTAAACGGACCCAGTTTCACCTTCAACGTGGGCGTGTGCGCCACCCTCTTCTGCGCAGCTGTGGATGTGGTCTTGGAGAGGATGCTGGCGGATGTGTGTGCTTTCAAGGACAGAGACGGGGATCCTGTGAATGTCCTACTGGATGGGGACAAACTGCTGGCCCCCTGAATCCCTACGTTAAAAAAATACAGGCAGAGATGGATGCACACTTTTAGCCAAAAGCAGTTCAGAACAGTGAACCAGAAGGTTGAGGTAATTATCGTGTAGAAGACAAGCCACCATATTGCTTAATACCAGAATTTGCTGCAGGGACAGAGGGGTTTGGTCTGTGTGCAACCCTCCTCTTCTCCAAAGAAAAGCTAGAGGCGGGGCCAGCGGTGGCTGTGGTCATCTTGGCGACAGCAGCCAACTGCGCAGCCTGCTGCTGTGCAATCTGCATGCGTTGGTAACAGATCTCCTGTGCGGTCGGTCTCCGGTAGGGTCGCACTACAGGTTTTGAGGTCGTTTCAGCCTGGAAGATAGGGAATACCATTTATTCGTCCAACCTGCCTGGAGGTGAGGCACGTCCCTTTGCAAGACCACAGCCAGCCAGCAAGTGCCCAGAAAAATAGTCAGGAAACGTTGGTTAGCAACGACATAAAGAAGACCCGTCGATTCCTACCCACCCCAGCCCAGACAGCCCTCTGCCAATTATGCAGCGCCACTGTGGCTCTCCTGGTCACGATTGGCAAATACGGTGGTCTAAATTGGTACCTGCCAAATCCATCTCATTGGGCTCAGTCTGCGCTCGGGCTAGTGACTATACTGACTGAGCCACTCGGGCGGCAGGCGAAACACTGGTTGTTCTTGAGCGTTGTGTCCCCCAAAACCTGATACTCACATTCGGTTTGGTCATAAAATGTGAAACTCTCTTCTTCTGTCCTGGGAAGAGCGTGGTTAAAGTGCTGTCAGTGTCTTCCTCATTCTCCGTCTCTTTAGGTGGCGGAGGCTGAGATAGAAAAGGGGGAAAGTTGGAGTTTATGAGGAAAAGCAAGGGCAGCTTAAAGCTCCATGTCGACGCCTTGGGACCAGAATGCACAGCGCCACTGTCAACCAGGGGTAGAAACGGAGAAAATGAAAAGTACGACCCTACAAGTAGGGTCACTTGGGATAGCACACAGGATTAGGGGGATGTGAAGACGAACGTAAAGCAGAACGTACAGAAAACTAAACTCATCCCTGCCCACAGAAACACACATTTACAGGAAGACCACCTTCTAGGAAAACCGTGGATGTTAGTGGACGTAACCCTTTCATAATTGCAAAAAAATACTTCACCACAGGGATGATTTTCCAGGCATCATAGAACACTAAAAACCGTAGATTATTGTAGTAATTATGAGGGAGAGATCTAAGAATACCGCGTAAATCTATGTTTAAATTATTTTCTAAAAGGGTTCATGTAGAAGAAGTCTGTGCTGTAAACAATACTGTAAACCCCTAAAGTTTAGAAGCCAAACAGCCACTGAAAGGCAACAGTAATATGTTCCAGCAGTGAAGATCAACGAGTGCTGTACCTGCTTTGCTTGTCTCCCCCTGTCCTCGGTCTTCACATCCTTCGACTCATTAAAGATCCTCAGGCATTCCTCCATAGGGTCAGAGTCAAAATCCAGGTCTACCTGCAGTTTAGTGTAATCGACCCCGACATCGCCGTCGTCGTCGTCGTCGTCCTCCTGCCCGTCTTCGCCGCCCGAGGACGAGCCGGCAGACTCCGAAGCCACCCGCTTCCTCCTCATCAGACTTCCCCTCTTGAAAGCAGCCGCCGACTTCCTGACGACGGTTCCCTCGTCCTCGTCCTCGCCGCTCTCATCCCCAAACAAATCGGCGTGGCTCAAGGACCTCTGCCTCTCCGTCCGGGGCTTAGGCGCCTTGCCATCCGATAGACCGCCGGCTTTCTTGGCCTTGTCCTTCCGAGCATGGCCGCTCTGCCTCTTGTCTAGGTCCCCCTCGCCGCCCTCCGGCTTCCCGTTCTTCAGTTCGTTAAGTCTGGGCGACTCCTTTCTGTTCCGATCGGGACACTTAGCCTTGCCGTGACTTTCCCCTCCCCTCCTGTCCTTCTGTTCTGATTCGCTTTTTACTTTCCCCGTCTTTACGCTCCTTCCATCGCCCTTCACCTTCTTTAACTCCTTGCTGCCTTTGTCAATGTGGTCGCCCTCAGGCCGGATCTTCTCGTCCACCTTCCCTCCCTCACTCTTGCCATCCTTCTTGGACCCCTCTTTGCCAGACTTCTTCGACGCGTCGGGCTTCTTGCAGTCCCCGCCTCCCCTGTCCTTCCCGCCAGCCCCCTTTCTGTGGGGCTCCCTCTCCTCGCTGCCCACTTTACTTGCCCGGCCGCTTTTGCTATGACTGTTTTTAATCGTCCCTTTTCTACCCACGGTTTTCTCTTCCAGCAAACCACCGGCTGAGCTCTCAGAGTCCTTTGTGTCACACTGCAGAGAGCCCTGCCAGCTCAGCTGCTGCTGCTTCAACCCAGCGGGAGTTGCACTGTCCCCCGCCTCTTCCCCATTCCAGTCTTCTATGAACGCACCACTGTTCTTCTTGTTCCGTAGGCGGCTGATGGATGTCGGCCGGTACTCCGTCCCAGAACTCTCTTCATCGGACTCTGAAAAGCTGGCAGTATACTTCTGAGATTCTACGACTGCCACCGGCTGCAGTAGCCTGGGTTTTTTAAGTGTCGGGACATAGCCTTCGTCCTCCGTTTCCATGGCAGCAGAGCGGAGCCTCTTGTTGCTACCCACTCCCCTTCCTGCTGCGGCACCCAAGGTCCTCTGGTCTTTAAGACTCTTGTTATTCTTGCTCCCTGGCCTAGCGGAAAAGTTAGACAGGGGGTCATATTCCAGATCCGTGGGGGGTTTGGAGTTATCCAGAGTATACTTATGCCTAGAAGAGCAGGCAGAGACAGGTGGAGGGTTGGAGGAAAGAGAGGGTGAACAAGAAGTCGGAGAGAGAGAGGTTGGGACTTTTATGGCTGTTTTGGTGACGGTAGTGGGCACATATTCCAGGGAGCTTGCACAGGTGCTTTCGTTGTCAGAGTCCAAGGTGTACTTGCTGGATGCGGGGGTTGGGTTGTAGCCAGCAGCCGGGGCCATTTGGTAACTGTCTGGATCATACTCCAGGGGAGCGAGCTTGTGCCTTTTCGCACCCATTTTGACGCCACTGTCGGTGGGGTCATATTCCTGGTCCCCAATGCGTGAGAGTTTCTTCTGTTCTCGCTCGACCTCATTGCGTACTGCTTCAATGGCGCGGTTGACCAATTCCAGCTCCAGTGCCCCTTGGTCCAAAGCCACCGGTACTGATGTAGGTTGCCCATTTGGTTGCCCTCCAGGCCTCACTACTTCTGGGATGTAAGGGTCGTAGCCTTGCTCTGCAGAGTGCAAAGAGACATTAACCATTAGATCAAGGTTTAATCCATGCCACAGTAAAGTTAAATAGCTTCTGAAATCTTACATTCAGAAGGGGTATTCTTTGATTGAAAAGATAGAACCACAGTTGCAATCCATCTTCAAACAAAATACAGGCCCTTTATTTATGCTTGTTACACCTTATGGCTCAGTTGAAACTGTCTGAATAAGAATATTTATCGTCATTCAAAAAAATTTACGAAGATCTTTATTACAAGTTTTTAAGGCCCCGTAACATCTCAGAAATCCTCATATTGCTTATGTCTTCCAGTGACAGAACCTTCAATATATGGCGTTTGGAAAGCCTATGAAGTTAAGGTTACATATGACTCCGTGCAGAGAAAGTGCCTCAACAAGTAACGAAATCAAACACTGAGGTATTACCAGTTATACAGAAAATCCTTGTAGAAGCACAATATCTGCTGGTATTTGCTTACGGTACATTTCACAATTCTCATCAATGTGAGTCTTCCAGACTGATGTTATACCTTTATGTCACAATAAGCACGTACTGATTATCAAAGCAAGTACAATGTTACTGAAAAACTACTCGTCTGTCTTTCTATAAAGCTGCCTCGGCATTTACATGAGTGCATTAAAAATAAACAACATAATTCACCCTTTTGTTTGGAGGAAGAATCGTTGGTTTTTCTATTATTGCCTGGGCTACAAAGCGCCCTTCTCTGCTTGCTATGCCTGAAGTGACAGTACGGTCTGTTGCACCTATCGCTGTCGCTTCTCCCGTTTAAGCTTTCGGTATAAAACGGACAGTCAATCCCACGGAAGAAACCGGTGGACCTCAGCATCGTCCACGCAAACTTTCATACCCGCTAAACCAAAACCGAACAAAGGAAAGTACTATTCGATTTGACAGAAATTAGTTTTAAACTGTGAAACGGTTTTCTTTTGAAACCGCTTATCCCTTTACACACAAAACATACAAGCTTCCCGATGTCGCCATGTTTAGTATGAGAAAAAAAATGCAGAGAATGGCCCCAGCTGGCGCAAATTCTGACGTCATTATGTTTGCCCACAAGCTGCCTGTTCAGTTACAAAGGTAACTTAATTTGTTATGGGATACAACCCTTACATTTCCAACAAAAAATGTTGGTGTTTTTTAAAAATCGTGTCGATTTAAATTATGTATTATAAAAGGCTAATCACGGAAACAGGGGAAATAAGTAACTTGAACTTAATATTTAGCCAAAGCCTATCGCCAGAATACCCGTTTCGCTATCGGCATATACTGAATGAACACAATGCTACAGAGACATATCCAGTGATGCCTCTCGTTAAACATATAATTATTGCTATGGTTACGGTAAAGAGATCCTGTGTACAAAGGTACTGTGCCACAGGCAATGCACAATTATTCAAAACCCCTTTAGGTAGCATTTTAGAAATCCGTCTCAAGTATTATGAAAGGTTTCCTATAGTTGTTTTGTCCAACACTAACGGATGAACTTTAGGCCATTTCTCCAGGCACAATTGCTCAATAGATGTTAGTTCTATTGCGTAGATCGCTACATTCATCGTTTCGAGATTTTTTTCCACGTAACCATTTCTTTGCAAGTTTAGATAAGTTATTGGTATAGTTTTCCATTTACTGAACACCAAACATATGGTAGACTTATTAGCACACGCTTAATGCCGAACAATTAGATGAGCATGTCTAAAAAGCTGAATTCGTCAAATGAACCGTAGGAAATTCTTCCAGTCGTTTGGTCGTCAAGTGAACGCTGTTTATGGCCACTAGAGGGAGCTTTTCCTTCATAGGAAATATTGAACGGTAGGTGTTACACGGTTAGACGGCCTGATTGTTAATTAGGATATATGTTGGCTCAAAGCACTGATCCACTTCCGTCTTTCTGGGAGGGTTGCTATAATGGTACAATACTTAGTCTACAGTGTAAAGGGTGGTAGTTTTTTTTTTTAAATGCTTGAGCAAAGCAAGGATACATTTAAGGTCAAAATCAGTGTATGAACCTCTTCAATATACACATACAACCATATAAAATGTTCAGGCCTAGTTTGACCAGTCACTGGAAACCAAATTGGCAGATTATGAATGCAACTTCAAAAAAAAAAAAAAAGACACCTTGAACAAATCAAGCCAATTCCAACACATAAATGTTTTTATATTCAGAGGATAAATATTTTTTGCAAGGCTGAGATGGAGCATAAAAAAACCCTTGCTATAAGGAAGGGGTTAGGCTCTGCATCCCCACATCAGTATGCCTCCAACAAAAAAACAAAAAACATAAATAAGTTCCTTATAGCCTTACATACAACCTACATATACAGAATATTTCCCATTTTAAAGACTTAATCATTTAAACACGTCTTCACATACAGTACTGCATAAATTACAAATAAGACACTCAACTTTACCCCATGCAACAGAACAGTTTGTTTACCTTTTAATTATAGCCACTCAGGAAGAGCCAATGAGAGTACAATAAAGACTGCTGCCACACATTTAACTACCATTGTTAAACAAAACAAGTTTCTCACAGGCAAACAGGTAACAGTTACGGTCACAAAGCCAACTGACATAAAAGCCTACAGACTTAAAATTAGTTTGAAGATCCCAAACAGGATAAAACCACAAAGCAAAATCTGTAATTATAAGAATTATAGCACAAACCAAAAAAATACTCTTCAGCACCAGACCACACCAAGAAGCCCCACCACACACCTCTGAACTTTTCTCATCAGCCTCCATACCTGGGTTTAAATCAGGTCTTAAATGGCATAAGTGGGCACAGCTGAGCACTGTCCTTAAAAAAAAACAAAAAACAATTAGCCGATCCAACAAGTCACGTACCTGAAATTAACAACTAAAAACAGTCAATTAAATAAACTAATTAAGAAATGTTTGTACAGTTATATAATATTTATACTTTCCTAGTGATGGGCTTTTCCGTCATAGTTACAGGATTATTATTGACAAACCCAGATTCATTATTACAGATGGATTAATTATTATTATTATTATTATTATTATTATTATTATTATTGCAAATGCTTTTTGAAAAAAAAAAAAGGTGCAAAATTATAGTACCTTGAACTAGGTGAGACAGTGTCATCCACAGGATTCCCAAATGTCCTTCAAAGCCTGGTTAATTTTACAAGTGATATGTAATGTTAGGGTGGGAATGTTTTTTGTGATTGGAGGTATTCTGCCTTGACAAGAGTGACTGGAAAATGGGGTAATCTTGAGTGTGGAGTATCTTACTTGCGGTTATTGAAGATAAGTGTTGGGTAAGCCAAATTTAAAAGAGAATTATTCAAAGGTTGCAAATGACCTATCTACGTTTCTGGGCTCCCTTATTGTGCCAGCATCTAAGATCTAATTGTAAGGGGATATCCATTAATGAGAGAGAAGGGTCATTCTTTGTTGGCCACAGACTCATGTGTAATATTATCAAGATATTGAGATAGGGCAGATAAATCTCTGGGTCTAATTCCCAGAGATTTTATTCATCTCAATGATGTTTATTCTGCACCGAATAAATCCAGTATTTAGCGCCTTGGTTTTATGTGATGGGTTGAACGCCACCTAGTGGTGCTATAAGCGACGGGCGACTTTGTGGTGACGGCCTCTTTAAGAGTTGGGTAGACTATTGAACACCGCCAGCAACGGACCTTCATGAACGAGCAGTAGCGGCGGGAGGGAGGAGCTAGCGGGGTCTTAAGCACTCCCTGAAAATGCTGAGCCCCACCTAAGCTCCCCCAAACCCCCAGTAATTTTAGTTATTGTTTGTTGCGTCAAAATTGTTAAGCACCTGCTATAAACAATCCAGCCCACCGTAGCCCCCCCCCCAATTATCTAGCGCCGCCACTGCTTAAAACTCGTAAATTCAGGGAGGCGCTCTCCACCTTGACTCATCCGCTCGTCCATCCACTCTGTCCAACCGCAAAATATCACCACTAGTTAAATAAAACATAACTAATTAAACCATTGGATTAATAAAAAAATATTATCTGGACATAAGACACTCGGTATTAACACTCGTATTGGCGAAATGACGTAACGCACATTTACGTCAGTTTCCAACGTGCATACAATTTCTTATTCTCCTATAACCAGCGGCGGATCCAGATTATTTTCAAGAGGGGGGCACAGGGGGGAAGAACAGTTCAATTCGGGGGGCCACCCAACATTGACCATTCGAAGCGAATAATGATTGACATCCCTAACAGCCAATTAAATATGTGAGGGCGCACGGGGTGGCCAATCAGATCACAAGGGAGGCGGGTGCCCCCGAGCATTCACGGAAGATCCGCGCCAGCCTATAACAGTTTTAAATACATTCATACAGTCTAGAAAATAATTATTGAAATTAAGTAATTTAATAAATAATGTGGAAAAAAATTAGTTCTGCATTTATGAATTCCATGGGAATCAGGATTCGATGAGCCATCAGGATAGCTTGATGAGCCATCTAGGGACTCCCGGAATAACCCCATCACAATTAATGTTGACCTGATAGTCCCAAAGTGGTTATTAAAGCCATATAGAAATCGGGAACCCTGCTTCTAAGCATCCTACAGTGGCGAAAGGGTTACTGTTTGCGCTTTGAAGTTGGAGGTTTGTGGTTCGAGTTCCAGAATTGCTTTATTTACATATATTGGATGATTTAGTTTGTCAATTGAATGAAAAAAAGCATACCAGCCTTTCAGACACCCAGTGGAGAACAGGATTTGAACCACAGCCCTCAGGTTTACTCGTTTATCTTGATGTGCTATTTAGGGACTCCTGTATTGATTCTATCACAATTAATGTTGAGCTGATCGTCTCATTAGTGGTTATTAAACCCATATTGAATTCGGGAACTCTGTTTCTAGCCATCCTGAAGTGGACAAGGGGTTGTTAGTAGCGCTTTGGAGTAAGAGGTTTTGATAGTCCCATTAGTGGTTATTAAAGCAATTATTAAGGGTTATTTGCGTATTTTGGGTGTTTTCGTCAGTAATTGAATAAAAAAACGTTCTCCCATTATTGAGGAAATCTAAAAATTGTGAAATGAACAACAAAAAGAAACGGACAGAATTGAATGGACAGAATTCTGGTTTTGTTCTGCCCCGCTATGATACTGTTCCAAGTGCCGACTAAATTATTAAACTGACTACTCACTAATAATAATCAGACTATTCTATGGAACATCTCTGTGGCTTCATCTACTCTACTAAACTTAATCTAGTTGACTAATATTTAGCAGCCTGTACATTACGTTACCAAGCTTGATTAATAGTTTATCATATGACACCACTACCGGGCTAGTTGGGCGACATCAATTAATTAATTAATAGTCTGATAAAATGCTAACTATAAGGATGTTAACAATAATGTTTTAATTTACATTTTAGGAGAAGTCAAATGGTTAGCTAAGCAACGTTATGAACTACAGTCACCGGCCACTTTATTAGGTACACCTCTTCACCTGCTCATTAATGCAAATATCTAATATCAATGCATTTAGGCATGTAGATATGGTCAAGACAATCTGCTGAAGTTCAAACCAAGCATCAGAATGGGGAAGAAAGGTGATTTAAGTGACTTTGAACGTGGCATAGTTGTTGGTGCCAGACGCACTGATTTAAGTATTTCAGAAACTGCTGATCTAGTCACGCCTAACCTTCTGTAGGGTTCACAGAGAATGGTCCAAAATAGAGAGAATATCCAGTGAGCAGCAGTTCTCTGGGCGAAAATGCCTTGTTGATGGAAGAGGTCAGAGGAGAATGGCCAGACTGGTTCGAGCTGATAAAAAAGCAACTGTAACTCAAATAACCACTTGTTACAACCGAGGTATGCAGAAGAGCATCTCTGAACACACAACACGTTGGACCTTGAAGCAGATGGGTGTCACTCCTGTCAGCTAAGAACAGAAAACTGAGGCTACAATGCACACATGCTCACCAAAATTGGACAATAGAAGATTGGAAAAACGTTACATTCAGATGGTAGGGTCAGAACTTGGCATAAATAACATGAAAGCACGGCTCAATCCTGACTTGTATCAACAGTTCAGCCTGGTAGTGGTGGTGTAATGGTGTGGGCGATATTTTCTGGGCACACTTTGGGCCCCTTAGTACCAATTGAGAATCGTTTAAACGCCACAGCCTACAAGAGTATTTTTGTTGACCATGTCCATCCCTTTATGACCACAGTGTACCCATCTTCTGATGGCTACATCCAGCAGGATAACGCGCCATGTCACAAGCTAACATCATCTCAAACTGGTTTCTTGAACATGACAATGAGTTCACTGTACTCAAATGGCCTCCATAGTCACCAGATCTCAATGGATGTGCAGCCTTGAATCTGCAGCAACTGCGTGATGCTTTCACTTCAGTATGGACCATAATCTCTGAGAAGTTTCCAGCGCCTTGTTGCATCTATGCCACGAAGAATTAAGGCAGTTCTGAAGGCAAAAGGGGGTCCAACCAGGTACTTGCAAGGTGTACCTAATAAAGTGGCCAGTGAGTGTATATAACTACATTATAATTCGTTATATTCAAGTTTGAGAAATAACAAAAAGGTCATTTTTTGAAAATATTTGTCGGTTTTATTAAACAAAGCATAGCTGTTTTAATGACAAAATTCAAACGCCTTCTAATATCAAATAGAAAGCTTTACTTCTTACAAACATTATGTGCTTCCTATCCATAAAACAGAATCCGTACAGGAAAATGTACAGGCAACAGCAATGTCCTTTTGAATTGCACGACGTCTAGCAAAAAGTATTTTCATTTTTAAAAAGGCTTTTAAAATCTTGAGATACATGCGAAAACAATGGCTGAAACATCTGGTCCATTTAATTCAATAGAACTCAGTAGCATCGACTTTTCTGCGCAGACCCATGTGGTGTATATGACATTACACACCTGCTATTGCCAAACAAGCCCATAGACCAGAGTGTCTTTCCTGAATTTGTTACTGACTGCAAAGAACAATTCTACCTCAGATGCATGAAGTTCAAAACATTAGTACAATTGTGT
Organism: Hiodon tergisus; assembly: GCA_025775045.1. Taxonomy (NCBI): domain Eukaryota; kingdom Metazoa; phylum Chordata; class Actinopteri; order Hiodontiformes; family Hiodontidae; genus Hiodon; species Hiodon tergisus. The sequence continues at coordinate 1,015,914 of JAOVYW010000029.1, forward strand.
ATTGTGTAAATGTGTGTTTAAGTTGCATTAACTACAGACCCACCTTTGTGGGTCTTAAATGCACACATACATATATTTTTTATTGCTATTACAATATGTGCTGTTGGGGGGGGTGATCTTGTTTGGCCCAATGCTTCATGTTGTTCTTTGAAACTTGCTTGCCCCTGGTGTAAACTAACTGAGGATCCATGCTGTAGACAGTAACATAAACACCGGCTCCTGTTCCCACATTCCTCTGGCCTCCTGTCACAACACAGGGCTAGTACACAGCCACTTACAAGATACAAACAAAGGCTTAGGTCAACAGAGAAACTTCCTCAGATGCCGGGACACAAAAGAGACACACATTACGGGGAATCACATTACAGGGCCACACGATATGGAACCTTACAGGGCTACACTTTAAAAAAATGTAATTCTTGGTATAGTATAGTAACTTAATGTTAGGCAAATATTTATTTTAACAGTGAACATTTATCATATATAAAATAATAAAATAATATAATTTTCTCTATAAATAAAAAATATATACATAATATTCAGTTGGGTAAACTTTAAAATATGCAAGTTGCTTTCAACACAACAGTGCTCTAATCATCCAAATAAAATACATAATTTTACTGTATAAACTGTAGGAACACGTCTATCATAACGCACTATTGGAACACGTTTATAACATACTGTAGGAACATGTTTATCACGAATGTAACGTACTGTAGTAACACGTTCTTCATAATGTGCTGTAGGAACACGTCTATAGCGTGCTGTAGAAACACGTTTCTCATAATGTGTTGTAGGAACATGTTTAAAACTACTGTATGAACACGTTTATCATGATGCACTGTAAGAACACGTTTATAAAGTACTGTAGGAAAACATTTCACATACGTACTGTAGAAAGACGTTAATAACTTATAGTAGAAAGGGACTAGCAGCACAAAAAGGGATTGACAAGACTAAACAAGACAGTGGGAGGAAACTAGCAGTTCTGCTGGTACTTTATTATATAAAATTATTTAAATAGTTAAATGACAAAAGTAAAAAAAAAATACTTTATCTGTTGTGGACTAAACTTATCAGTTCCATATATGATGCTTGGGCTGCTAGGCAGCATTCCCAGGCAAATAAACAAAGTAGTCTGTCTGTTGTTTACTATTAGCGCGAGGCTCTGGCATAAGCAAGGGCCATGCACTAAGTAGGTGCTGGGGTAGTACTAGCTGGGGTTCATACACTAATTGGGTTCTCAAACAATTGTTTCAACGCAAACGAAAAAGACAGGAGTCTATCATGACTCCAGCAGGGGGAGCCATTTTGCCCTCCAACATTTTTCACCTGGATATCTTCCAATGTCATCTATCACCCTGATCAATTTCCTCATCACAGGCAACGAGAGGAAAGTCACTATAAGGTGGTCTCTGGGAGTGGGATAACTTCGCTGATTTGCGTCCTTATTGGTACTTTCTAATGGCTGTGAAAATATTTTGTGATGTTTAAAAATAAATAAATGCGTTTAGTTCAGAAACAGCAGACACAGACAGGTGAATACAACAAGCAACAAATTTATTTAATAATAAAAGACAATAATGATTAAAAGACAATAATAAATTCCAGCTGCCCGTTGTCTTTCAAATGCCCAGTATATATCATTACATATACATTTATTTCACTTAATCCAAAAGTATTCCCCAACTACTATTTTTTGCTTGAAATGTGTAATATATATTCTAAAATATAAAAAATAAAAATAAAAGCCCACAAATAGACAAAATGCCCTAAATTATCTGGTTAACTAAATTATATTAGTAAACTAATCAATCACCTAATGCAATTTTATTTTTGAATAAAATTATTCCCTGATGTGACTGAGATTATGAACACATTATGAATACATTTAAATGGGTCCTTGTATACATTTAATTTTAATTGCTTTTATTTTTCTTTCGACACATACTTGATGGAAGATGGAACTAAATTAATTCTAACATTTATTAAATTGCATGTTACATAAGAAGTACTAAAGACTCTAACTTCAAAAATATAGAGAAAAAACAACAGGAACACAAGAGTATATCATTACAGTGCATATGAGACACAGAGATTTTCTATTTTTTTTCAAACCCCACAGGTGACATCAGCAGTTGTCAGCTGTTTAAAAATGGGGTTACTATAATGCACGGAATGCGTGGCCAATCATCAAACCGCTTGGAATCCCCGCTGGAAAGCCACAAAACCAGTGGATTGGAAAGCAAATCACATCAACAAAAAAAACAACCTCAGTAGTTGTCTGACTTTACGTAACATATATTAGAAACAAATAAAACCCATATAAAAATATGTTATTTATATTTGACAACTGGTGATATAAATTAACAAACGCTTACCAGCATTTTTTCTTTCACAAGAAGTCTGCGTATTGATTGCACAGACATGATTAACAAAGAGCAGTGTCACAGTAACCTATTTGCTGTTGTTTTTTTAAAAACGTTCTTCAAAGGGATTACAGCGCATTGGCAGTGTAATTTCACTGACTGCCAAAGAGCTGAATTAATGCACACAAAAAAAGATTAGGCACCAAATATTTGCTGAACTATCTATCTTTCCTTCTTAGCTAGGAAGTATGGTTAGAACTACAGTATGGGGCAGTATTGCCCACACATGACGTGGAGCATTTCCAGGGAGTCCTGTGCATGCAGAGGCCCACTGGTTCTACCCTGTGTCCTGGGGGGCTGTGTGACCACAGGCCGTGCCACTGAGGGGACCAGAGGGTGCACTTTGTTGTCTGGCTTTTTGAACTCCGCTGATACCAAAGAGGGGCTTCCGTTTCTCTCTGCCCACTTTCTGGGGGCCTCGGTGGCAGGAGGGGACTTGGGGTCCTTCTCTTTTTTCTTCTCGGCAGAGTCATCAACCTTTTCTTCGTTTTTGCTTTTAACCCTCAGGTCATCCTGGAAGGGGTCCGAGTCACTGCCATGCGGTAGGTTGAAGTACGTAAATTTCGGCATTGCCGGCTTGGAGAGTTCTTCGAGTTCAGCGGATGATATGACAGCTAAGGGAGACTGGTGAATCCCGAAGTAGGAGTAAGGGACGTTGTCGATCTCTTTCTCCTGCCCACTGTCGGCTGAGGGGTTTTTTGTGCTCCTGTTTGAGCAAAACACAAAGTCTGGTGGAGACTTTCTGGTAGGATGGTTCTCCTTGAAGAACCATGGCCCTTTGTCCATGACGACACCATCACACATGTCTGTCTGTGCATTGAGGACAAAGCATTGCGTGGCTTCGGGGCACACATCGAGAGTGCCGGTGGCGTTGAAGTAGGAGAGATCAGCCATCACTTTAGACTTTGCCTCCTGGAAGGGGTTGACGCTCCCCACTCTGTTCTTCCCTGGGCTATCTTTGCGTTGTGTTTTCGCTGCAGATCGAGGTCTCTTGCTGACAGTATCTTTGGTATTTCCATCATTCTTCCCGTAGAGCCTTTCAATCGTCCTTCTGACGTAACCTCTGGCTATGGAGCTCCTGCCGGAGTCGTCCTCTCCACTTTCGGTAGACAATTCTGATGTCTGGGATCTGTTACCCCCACTGTCTGAGGTTTCTGGTCTATAGTCAGAGAGGTCTGATGTATTTGGGCTTGACAGTCTTTTGTGACCATACTGGACGTTGACGTTGCTTTTGGCCAAAAACATTTCTTTTATTGATTTGACTCTGGCTCCTTCAGACTCTTTCTTCAAGCTGTTTTTGGAGTCGTAGCTAAAAGCTAATGAGGAAGGTAGTGGAGCGGAATTCACAGAGTCCATTAACTCCTGCAGTGTCTTCACAGACTGAGATACGCTGTTGAAGGTCAGCTCTTTAAATTCTTTACAATCCGTATGGAGCTGTGAACCTTTTGCTTCATATGCCATAAACATCGTAGAGGGTTCTCTCATTAATTCCTCTCTCATAGCCGGCTTGGAGAGCTGAGATGCATGAGTTAAACCATCGGCCTCTGATAATCTAGGCACATCCATTTTTGCAAATGTTTGAATGCTAACCCTCTCCACTACACAGTTAGCATTTTTTCCCGTATAACCCTCCACGTCTTTGGTAGTACTCATTTGCTCTTCTGCATAGCTAACTTGATTTTCTTCAAAGCCAACCCATCTTTTGTCACAGCTAGTCTCACGTGCAAGACAACAATCCTGCTCCTCTTCATTGCTGTCCAGTTTTTCTTCCGAGCTGGCCTGTTCATCCTCATAGCTAAACTGCTTTCCATTACAGCATTTGCCCTGCTTCTGTACCTTCATAATCTGCTCTCCATCCAAGTTAGTCTCCTCTTCCTCACAGTTATCCTGCTCTTTGTCATAGCCAGTAAGTTCCCCACTTTTCTTTAATTTAGAGAACTGATCCACACCATTGGGTTTTCTGTGGCTTGTCTTCTGTTCCACATAGCTCTCCAGATCTTCCCTACAATCAGTTTCCTCTACGGAATAACTCACTTTATCTTTTGCATTTTGAGTTTGTTCATAGCAAGCCCTCTCATCCGCACAACTATCCTGCTCTTCTTTATAACTGGTCTTATTATTCTCATACCTCCCTTTCTCTACTACACAACTAGTCTGGTCCTCTACATCTATCAATGCTTGTTTGTTTGTTTCCTCTTCCATTTCTTTTTTAAAGCTCATCTGCTTTTTTCCACAGCCGTCTGGATTCCTGTTATAATTATCCTCCTCTTCTGAATGACTAGTCTGTTCCTTTACTTTTCTAGCCATGCCTTTCAAATAACTATATTGCTCTTGTACATTACTTGCATCCACTTTCCCCCAGTTATCCTGCTGTTTCACATAGGTTATATGCTCATCTATATAATTTGCTCCCTTTTCTACACAGCTAGGCACCTCTTTGACATTGCTATCCCCTTCTACTTCACATTTATTGTATATGATATTTCGAGTCACACTGATGCCCTCTTCAGTAATAAATTCAGCTATGTCATCTTTTGGTCCTGAGAAGTGAATTTCTTCTGGTTCTACAATTGATTCAGGAAAGTCTGCTAGTTTTTCTTCTTGATTAGCTTTTGCTGACAGCCTATCCTTGAGTTTTTCAGATATGCCAAGCTCCTCCGTTAACTCCTGAACATAAAATGGCTGTTCCTCAATCTGTTCTCCACTCTTACTACAGTCTTCTGGGCATGCCTCAAATAAATATTCATCCTCTGACTCATCAGGTGGCAAGCTGGGATTTTTAGCCCTGTCGTTGAATTCCTGAAAGTCTCTCCAACTCTCCATTAATTTTGAGGATGTGGACTTCTGCAGATCTGTCAGACTGACCTTCACTTCATCTGCGTCTTCCAAACTTGCTATTCGTTTCAGAGACTCCATCATTTTTAAAGCCTCGGTGAAGCATTCGCTTTTGGCGGGCATGTGATGCCCTGGTAGGTTAACACTTTCTTTTGAGGTCATCACTGACAAAAATGCCAGGAGCGCCTTGGAAGATGACCCAAAGGTAGAAACCAAATGGGAGGTAAAGTCTGGCAGGCTTTGCGACTTTTCTAAGCAAGAGGGCCGTTTGTGCTGTGAAACCTGTCTTACTGTTTGAATCGATGAACATAGCTGCTGTAACACATGCTCCATGTCCGACTGTTCGATTCTGGAAGTAAAAAGTTTCTCCGTTTCTGTTGCAAACCTGCTGGGTGTTTTCCGTGATCTTACTATGGCTGCGCCTGTGGTTGGTTTTGTAGATGCACTTTGAGATGTGCAACATAAGCTCTTCCCTTTAAGTGAGTCGTCTCCTGATGAGTCACTCTGGTCCTCTACTCTGGGGACACAGCTCAAGTTCTTCCCTTTAAGTGAGTCATCACCTGATGTGTCACCCTGGTTCTCTGCTCTGGGGACACAGCTCAAGTTCTTCCCTTTAAGTGAGTCATCACCTGATGTGTCACCCTGGTTCTTCACTCTGGGG
>JAOVYW010000029.1:1026127-1039985 GCA_025775045.1 Hiodon tergisus
CGTCCTGTAGCATGTGGGGTGTAACATGTTGCCGTCCTGCAGGAAATAGGGTGTAACATGCCGTCCTGTAGCATGTGGGGTGTAACATGTTGCCGTCCTGCAGGAAGTGGGGTGTAACATGCTGCCATCCTGCAGGAAGTGGGCTGCCGTCTATCTACACTAATCAAGATCTACATTACCCACGTGTGCCCGTTGGACAGTGTCTTTTGCTGACAAGACTTCTTTTAGCATATTTCTAAATATGTATTGAATTCCTGTTAATGAGCATGTATTTTGTTAATTCCCATGATGGTTAATACAGGTCATGCCTCAGCCCTAGGCGTGGAGGGGTGTCTCGCAGAAGATGGTGACCCACTGGGTCACTGTAAGTAAAAATGCTTTAAATTAGTACTGAGTTTAGGTTACGGCAAATAGTGATTAAATTGCAGAGGATATGAAACAGTCTGTGTTTGCTGTTGTAGCTCCAGACAAGTTGCTGAGTGTATTTGGCCTGCCTCGTGTTTATTTTTAAAAAGGGAGACAAATATGCAGACATGCTGTAGTTGGACTCAGTATTTTTCTCCCTTAAATAACCCAATAATGAGGTAAGCCGTCGTGTTGGTGACATTAAGTCATCTAGTTATGTATGCTGTTATTAAAGCATGGCGCTATATGTGTTTATAGAACTTCTCCCAAACTGAACCTTGGCAGTACAGTATTAAAGTTCAACCATACTCTTATAAAGTACGCAAAATTGACAAATTGAATAGTCTGGAAAGTTCACATGCCACCCTGAATCATTGACCAGGGCCATGGTGTTAGTAGATGTAGTTCAAGATTGATTGATTTGATCCTGGCATCGCCATGGTGATAGTGGATGTAGTTCAAGATTGATTGATTTGATCCTGGCATCGCCATGGTGATAGTGGATGCAGTTCAAGATGGAGTGATTTTATCCTGGCATCGCCATGGTGATAGTGGATGCAGTTCAAGATGGAGGGATTTGATCCTGGCATCGCCATGGTGATAGTGGATGCAGTTCAAGATGGAGTGATTTGATCCTGGCATCGCTATGGTGATAGTGGATGCAGTTCAAGATGGAGGGATTTGATCCTGGCATCGCCATGGTGATAGTGGATGCAGTTCAATATGGAGGGATTTGATCCTGGCATTGCAGAGAGTCCTCATTCGCTGGGTTATACTTAGTGTGGGCCAGAGACAGCTGCAGCACATCTGGGGCAGAGAAAAGAGTAGCTCGTTCCACAGCTTTGTTTCCCTGGGAACTGTGCAGTAAAAAGGGCCACTGTTCTCCTCTTCTTCTCCTTTCAAAGACCTAATTAAGCCTGCCGCATTTAAAAACCTAAAATTACTCTACACCAGGAACTGCTTACGTAATAGCAGTTTTTAATGAAAGGCGAACATCTCATATAGATGTGTGCGTGTGTGAGTTTAAGTGCGCTATTGCGTGTGTTTGTGTACGCGACGGCGTGTGTGTGGTCGAGTTTGTGTGAAGAGCGGAGTAAAGGGGAGCAACTTAAGGCCAGGGATCACACAGTGTTCGGGGCAAATAAATCTGAACCTGAAGTGTAGTTTCATAGTCAGACTGTGTGCAAAGTTGTTATAACTTACAGGGTTGTTATCTTAACGGGAGCTGGTGAATATAATGAGGCCCTAGGAGTGCGAGGAGCCCTGAAGTATTAACTTTGGGCTAGACAAATGACTGTGCCTTTCAACCAAAAGGTTGATGTAACATAGAAGTTGCCATTGTAGATTGGGGATGCAGTGGGCTTGTATCACCAGTAATACAATGCTCTGATTACTGGCCAATGTCTAAAACAATATCTACAACCCAATCTCTCAAGTTGCCTCATGAAATGATATAGTTGTTTTCTTTTTCTTGTTGAAGAAGTACAGCCCTCAAGCTTCAGTTTTCTAATCTTCACTGCAGGGTCTTGAGGGTGGAGCGAGACTTTTGAATGCTGTTTGTTTTAGCTGGCTTCGACATATAAACAACTTAGCCTGCTTCTTAGAGTGGAAACGCTGATCTTGGGATGCTTCTTCACGACGGGGAAGAACCATTTCCTCAGAAGAAAGAAGAAAAAGCTTGTCAAACAACGCACGTGTGTTGACATTTTTCCTGTGAGTGGAGCATTTAGTGCTCCGTGTTTGGGCCTGCTCCTGCAGACAGGAAATGTATGATTTGGGGGTTTCCTTGGATACAGCCCTTTACTCTGAGAATGGTGGCGTGACCTGAGGGTTCTATGAAAGCCCTGTGTATAGTGTATACCTTGCCTTAAAAACTGTGCTTTATTGTTACTAGAAGCAGAAGATTTTATTGTGTTTAAAATAATCTACTAATGTATTGTGCACTATACTGTAGCCAGCCGGATTTTAAAACAGAAAAATGGAGAGTGTAAATCTGTGCCATATGCATGTCACTCTAAATAAAACAGCTTATAATAACGATAATAATAATTGTAATGATATCTAATCTACAAATGGTTACAATATTGGGAATGATGGGTGGCATTCCTTTGTCCTGTTCCATTGAAGGGGTTTTAGAAGTTCTCAAGTTTATTACATAAAACATATACACGGTAACCTGGACTTCTCTAGTAGCGAAGCAAAGAACTGAAGATTGCGACTTCGGAGACCCCTATTTGTATCTTTGGTGAAGAGACAAAATGTAACCAATAAAACGTGACTTCACCTTTTTGAAATCCAGTCATGCAGCTAGAATTTGGATAATATTTACAAATACGATTAACATTTGCCTGAGTTTATTTGTTGCTGTTGTAGTTACAGTGTGTGATTCGCCGAAAACTGCTTATGTGGCGCTGCTTACGTGGCTGGTCAGCATACTTCAGGCGTCGCAGGAATGTAAATAAAACAGTAAAACAAGCTAACAATTTCATTAAAATGAACTTGACATCATAGCAACAGTAACAATTTAAAGAACACGGAGAGAGCGATGAAGGTAGAATGTCCCACTACCCCGCGGTCTCGTTGGGTCTGGTGACGTGGCATTTTCAGGGAGCCCTGTGTTTGAGCGTGCCTCACTCGTCTGCAGCTGCCTTCCTGTCCAGCCTGGGTCAGTATGAGATCGCCGTCCCAGTGCGGCTGGGGCCCCAGGGCGAGCCACTGGGCACGGAGGCCCCTCAGCGCCGGCGCCGCCGCAGCCCCGATGGTCGGCCCGAGGCCCCACAGCTGTACTACCGCCTCTCCACACCGCGCACCAACTTCCTGCTCAACCTGACACTGCACGGGGGGCTGCTGTCGGAGCACTTCCGCGTGGAGTACTGGAGACGGGGCGGCCTGGCCTGGAGCCACCCCTACTCCCCACACTGCCACTACGTGGGACACCTGCAGCACCGGCTTCACTCCAGCAAGGTGGCACTCAGCAACTGCAACGGCCTGGTAAGGACCGAATACCAGATACATGCCATTAACTGGACATACATTACTGCAGCAGTACAGTGCCACTATAGTCGCACGTGTGAGAATGGCTCAGCGGAGGGCAGAGGGCGGGCACTTACAGTCAAGTGTTTCTTCTTTTGTTTGTGTCTTATTGTGTTTTAATTTTGCTAAGTTAAAAAAAAAAAACCCACTGGAGTATTTAATCCTAATTACACGCTTTGTTTTACACAATATGCTTCAATTACCCACCCTGGGCTACACCTGCATAAACAGTGGAATATTATAGCCAAGTTCTGCTCCCAGTAGGGGTGGATTTTGCCAATCATATGCATGAATTAATTGGGCCCATAATGAGATGGGCAAATACAGCAGAGGATTTAGTGTGTGCAGGAAAGCGGGAGTAAACACTGCAGATAATTACCGATGGTCAGAAAGGCATGCCCAAAATCTAACAGGGAATTCATTGTGTCCACAAAAGCATCACTAAATACATTATGGGATTATGTGTACTTTGAAACTCTGCTATTGAGAAAGGGGAGAGGAAAACAACATTTCTATTGAACCCTGGGGCTGCGACACAGAGGTCTGGCCGGCGCGAGTGTGCATGTGTCAAACCTCTTTGTTTGTGTCAAAACCCACAAACTCGCGCTGTTTCCTGCAGGTCTCACACCAACTATGCAGACGTGGCTTTATTTTCGATTGCTTCTTTCAGCAGTAATTGACACAAATTGAGAACAGTAGTCAGCTATAGCATGGAAAAGAGTGGAAAGTGACAAATAGAGGAGCCGCCAGCAGCGGTGTGAGATTTTCGGCACGGATACGTTACTTTCTGTACGTTCAGCGTTCGCCTTGTTGCCTCGATATTGTACTTACTCCAAGGGGGGAGAGCCTCCTACTCAGTTGGCCGGCTCTTCCAGCAGGGGGTGATACTGTCCGGGGACGAGGAGTTCTTCATCGAGCCGCTGACCCCAGCTGACAACCTAACCAGTGTGGAGGAGAGGGAGGGGCGCCCCCATGTGGTGTACAAGAGGTCATCCCTCCGACACCAATACATGGACCAGTCCTGTGGAGTAATTGGTAATGGGGAACTTATTGATTACATGCAATTTTTCAATCATATGTAAAAAGGTGTCAAATGAATGTAGTCTCATTAGGGTCTGAATGAGGAGTTAGAAATCTAATGTTTCTATAAAATTTGTGGCCCGTATTTAAAAATTTATGTCAGTTATTTCTTTAAAACTTGTCTGTTTCCTGCGTTCCGGCTACAAATCTCAAAGATTAACGAAAGCCGTTTCGCCCCTGCGTCTACAGCCGTGCATGTTATATTTCCCTGCCTATCTCCCGCACGCGTACACGTGGTGGCGGCTTTGCTTTACAGTCCTTCGGGGCCGTGTTGCTAATCGCCCTGTGTTTCAGACGAGAAACCGGGTAAGACCCAGGCCTGGTGGCAGCGCACGCTGAAGACCCCGCCATACCAGGCGGGCCGCGGGCAGCTGCCCCTCAAGCGCTCGGTGAGCCGAGAGCGCTACGTGGAGACGCTGGTGGTGGCCGACAAAATGATGGTGGGCTACCACGGCCGGCGCGACATCGAGCAGTACATCCTGGCCGTTATGAACATTGTAAGTTTCACAGCCACGCTTTGGCCTATGCCTGTCGCTGCGGAGCAGTACAGCGCTTTGCTCTGCTGTCTTATCGATGGTGTTTAAGTGTAGTTGTGCACATAAGTAAAACGTGTGGCACTTGGAATACGCCACGCTCTGGGCAGAGCCACGGTGACCTACGTCCGTGACTCAATGTGACCTTCTCTGCTGCCCATGTACGCTGCTGTTGGGTCACGGACGAGAAGCAGAAGCTTGGGATTGTTCCGCGCGAGCGTTAATGACCCCCTCACTCAGTGAAAATACCCACTGAACTTTGACGTTCCTTAATGAAGGGCCTCACTCGTCCTGGCACCCAGAAGCGGGTTTGTCTTCAGCCTGCCTTGGATCAAAAAGCTCTCATTAGAAGATGGCTGATAATGGTCATTCCTAAAGAGCTCTTTTTAAGACTGGTCTTTTCTTGTTTCCCTGGAGGTCAGGTTGCCAAACTGTTCCAGGATTCTAGCCTGGGGAACGCAGTGAACATTGTGGTGACCCGCCTCATCCTGCTGACGGAGGACCAGGTACCGCTTTGGGCCCAGGAGGCTACCGCTCTGCCCTCCCTGCCGCACCCCTTTTAGAGCCCGCTCTCGCCTCAATGTAGCCCTTGTCTGCTGAATTATTGGGCCTGAGTGTCCTTTCATTTCCCAGTCCCCACAGGGCGGTCTTCATAGCGCTAGCTGGGGTCTGGGGCCTGCCAGCTGGGCCTGCGATGACTGCACTTGTTGTTGCAAGTGATGCACATTTGGGTCTGGCGAACTGCGTTTAAAACTCACATGCTCTGCCTGCTGTACTTTTCACACGCTGCGCAGCGATGGAACCGAAGTTTTAATCTCGTCCCTTTCATTGCCGTGCGCTTCAGCGCCGCTTAAATGAAACCACATGTTTGAATTGAACGCTTGTTCTGGAGGCTTCTGAGACTGTTAAAAGGGCAGCATAGGGTTGTGCGCAGGCTGTTTATTGGCTGTGTTGATTCATCAGCGGGTAGAAATGAAGCTACGTAAACCCAGGCAGAGAACACCTGAAACGTCACACTGCGGGGATGCTGAGATAAAACACAAAGCAGTTGTTAGTTTCTTAATGCTGAAAGCTGCCTTTCTGAGAACAAAACCAAGTGCTGGGCTCGGCAACTGCGGGATTGTGGGACGAGATAATGACACGTTATGTCCCGGCGTGCATTCCTGTGTTACGAGCACAACCCAGCCAGCCAGCGTGGACAATGGCAGGGAGTGACAAGCTGAGGGCGTGGGTGCCGAGGGCAAGTGGCTAAGGGCGTGGTCTCTAAGGGCTCGGTCCTTCTTTGGAAGACTTAGAACTTTTTCGGGACAGAAAAAAACAATCTTACCCTTAGTTCTTAGAAATACGTATAAATATATATATATATATAAGCAAGCATATGTTGTAGAAATTCCTAAATTATTCGTATTTATATAAGCTTTTTTGTTTTTTTGTCCTCTTTCTCCCTGTGTTAGCCGACGTTAGAGATAAACCACCATGCCGGCAAGTCCTTGGACAGTTTCTGCAAGTGGCAGAAGTCTATACAGAACCGCAACGGCAATGGCAACGCCATCCCTGACAACGGTATCGCTCACCATGACACAGCTGTACTAATCACAAGGTAGATCCCTGCATGTGTGCATGGGTATGGGTGCGTCTGTCTGTTCGACCCACAGGGAGTTCTGCCCTTGGCTGTGCGTGAACGCTGTACGCGTTTCCTCACACAGTGGTAGTGATTAGTACGTGTGGCTGAAGCCACAATATCTCTGGAATTGCTGATGATTGCTGGAGTTGTTTTCGGTTATCAGTATTTTTTCACGGCCGACGGTCCCAACCCTTAAGCTTCTACTACCTGCTTCTTCGAGCTGAAATCATTCTCTGCATGCCGCCTGATTCCAAGCGAGAGTGTTTGTGCGTTTGTGTCTGGTCTAGTCCGGGCAGCCGGCACTCAGCCCTCCTTCTCAGCTGAGCATCTGGGCAGCGAGCGTTTTTTGGAGAGCACCGGAGGAATCTGGGACATGCACAGCTGTCTGGAGTTGGGAGCCGGTGTTAGAGAAGCCAGTGCATTTTCATCAAACTGTGATGTGAGGGCGCTGGTTTCGGGGGGAGGAGAACAGGAGCGGAAGAAGGAACAGCGGAATGGTGGACACAGGAAACTTAACTTTAATCTCTGTCTGAAGCATTGTGAGTTAAAATATGTATGTGTCCGAATGTAAAGCAACCAGATAATGACACCTGAAACTGTGCAATGTGATGTTTCCCTTTATATAAAGGCCTTTATCAACAGGGCGGGGAAATGTAACCCTAAGCAATTATGGTCATCCTGTCATTGTTCAGACCTTATCACTCTGATATCAGCTCTTCTGGCCCAGTCTCTCATTGCAGTGACAGTGTGAGTGTGTGTGTGTGTGTGTGTGTGTGTGTGAGTGTGTGTGTGTGTGAGTATGTGTGTGTGTGTGTGTGTGCTCATTGATTATTTTTTTTTGCTAGCAAATTTATCTTTCTCCCTGTCTTCAGGTATGACATCTGCATCTACAAGAACAAGCCGTGCGGAACCCTAGGTAGGTCCCTCAGTGAAAGCAGTCTAGCCCAAGAAAACAGGATACCGCTGGCACACACTGACTTCTTGTTCCAAAGCAATGCGTTTTTAGGGTGAAACCATATATAACTTGGAGCAGGGTGGAACCACGCCTCAGGAAATTGGCTTGATTTGAGGATTCAGTGTGGGATTTTGTGGGATCTGAACCGCCTCTTACCGACTTCTACCAAACCCTCTTTATGACTGACCACACCTGTTTTAGCAATTATTTTTTCCACTTTTAATGTTGTTGGAGAAAAACTAGTTGTTGTTTTTTTCTGCAAAATTATAGGAGCAGCTTTACAGCAAATTACCTGTGCCCAGTATAGTGAGAGGAACGCCAAGCTATGTGTTGTGCTCGCTGTGTTTGTACTGTGTGGTCAGCATCTGCCTGCGTTTTATGGGTACGGTGAACCATGTGTGCATACGTGTCCGTGCTGTATAGTTTGTTTACTCTATGTGTGTTCCCTGTTTGCACACGCCTCCACGTGCGTTTTTCTTTGTGCCTGACGATGAGGCGTGACCGTGTGTAATCCTCTCCGAGGCCTGGCTCCGGTGGGAGGGATGTGCGAGCCGGAGAGGAGCTGTAGTATCAACGAGGACATCGGCCTGGCCACCGCTTTTACCATCGCCCACGAGATCGGGCACACGTGAGTCTCGCAGCAGAGCAGCGTCCTCTCCTCCCACGGTGCCCTTTGACCCCTGAGCGGTAACAAACTTGCCCTCACCTGCCCAATCCTCGTGCTTTATTTGCCTTGAGCTTCTCCACCACCCCTCGGCCAAGAACCCACCCCAGCTCCCTGACCAAAGCTGAACCAAACTGATCCTGGATCAGAGATAGGTTTAGGGCTCCATGAGGGCAAACGCCTGTACCCATCTCACCGGCCAACAGAAGGGCAACAGATTCAAAGCTTTGTTTAAAATAAAATGTAGCATGGAATTTATATTTACATGGAAGTGAAACGAGCTGAGGACATGAGTTTATACGGGTTCTGGTCCACGTCGGTCCCTGGCAGTAGAAAAATCTGTGTAGCTTCACTCCATTGCATTTGGTTAAATGTGCATCCTTCTGCTTGGCTCGCACGTTTACGTCTGAGTAATATAAGATGTGCTCCGCTGAGCATCTCCTCCATCCTGCGGAAGAAGAACCTGGTCTAGGTTTCTTTCTACATTGAAAAATAGCAGGATCCTCCGTCACTGAATATGGGAGACTACCTACCATCCGTGTCAGCTAAATCGAGTGTCCCTTTGCCTACGTGAATGGACCCTCGTGGGATTTCACACAGGTGGAAAACCGATTGGTGCTAATGGCAAGTCCAGGTACCTTTTGAAATGTGTGGAACCGGCGTACGGACGTGCCCAGGGCCAGTCTAGACGGCAGGACTCGTGCCTTACATCATCGTGTGTGTGTGTGCGTGTGTGTGTGTGTGTGTGAGTGTGTGCGCGTGTGTGTGTGCGTGTGTGTGCGTGTGTGTGTGAGTGTGCGCCAGTGTGTGTGCCTGTGTGCGCGTGTGTGTGTGCCTGTGTGTGTGCGTGTGTGTGTGTGCCTGTGTGTGTGTGTGTGTCACCTGTGTGTGTGCGTGAGAGTGTGTGTGTGCGTGTGTGTGTGTGCCTGTGTGTGTGCGTGTCTAATAACGGACAAGGCAGAAAACGCAGAGACACTGCATTGCTTCCACCACTGGGTTTTTGGGAGTTGTACAGGTGCAGGATAAGGAGGCTGAGGATAAGAGGCACGATGAACACGAGGAAACGGGGAGGTACAGGACACTGGACTGGTGTTAACAAAGGCAGGCGAGAACTATCCGACTGGGCAATGTGAGGACAGCCAACGTCCTGGCAGGCCCCGTAAACAGGCCTGCCCACTCAGCGACCTCTGTCCACGGCAGGTTCGGGATGAACCACGACGGCGTGGGCAACGCGTGCGGCTCCCGCAGCCAGGAGACGGCCAAGCTGATGGCAGCCCACATCACCATGAAGACCAACCCTTTCGTGTGGTCGGCCTGCAGCCGCGACTACATCACCAACTTCCTCGAGTGAGACAGCATTGATGGTGCTGGTGTTGGAGTCAGGAGATGTAATCGGAGCTGGTTTTTTGAGGGGGGGGGGGGGGGGAGGTGTGTGGGTCGAAGTACCGCTCAGCGCTCTCCTCTCTCTGGCTCCTTGCAGTTCAGGCATGGGCTCCTGTCTCAACAACGTGCCACCCAAGCAGGAGTTTGTGTATCCCACCACGGCTCCTGGCCAGGTCTACGACGCTGATGAGCAGTGCCGCTTCCAGTACGGGGTGAAGTCCCGCCAGTGTAAATACGGGGTATTCGCTTTTCCTCACCTCCTCGTCTGCTGCTGCTTTCAATATCGCTTTCAACTTTCCCCTTCATCCTGTCTAGGAAATGGCCACTTTCCTTCTGTCACTATAGCTTTCAGCTTTAGTTCTCCCTCTGGGTGTTGCCAGTTATGGGAATTTCCTTGCTGTGTGTCGGACACACACAGTTCTGTAAGGTGTATGTTCTGTAAGGCTGCAGTAAGCAGAGTTCGTCAGGCCCCGGAAATCATGT
Organism: Hiodon tergisus; assembly: GCA_025775045.1. Lineage (NCBI taxonomy): Eukaryota > Metazoa > Chordata > Actinopteri > Hiodontiformes > Hiodontidae > Hiodon > Hiodon tergisus. Next base: position 1,036,288 of record JAOVYW010000029.1, read on the forward strand.
TATATGTAATGGACTGCTGTCACAAACAAGCGGGATTAAACACTGGAATAATAGAACACAGTTAGTGTTAGTGTTATATTTTTCTTTTCAGCCTTTCACCGAGAACAGACGCGCTGAGTTTAACCGCCTCCGCTGGAGACCATTCACTGCCTCATTATTCACGCTGGTCGCGAGTAGACCCCCGACCGGGTGGGAGTGTGACGGGCCTGTGTGTGGGGCCTGTGTTTGGGGCCAGGCGCTGACGGGATGTCCTGTGCTTCTCGCAGGAGGTCTGCAGCGAGCTGTGGTGCATGAGCAAGAGCAACCGCTGCATCACCAGCAGCATCCCCGCCGCGGAGGGAACCATCTGCCAGACCAACACCATCGAGAAAGGGGTAAGCCCCGGTCGACGGGAGGGAACCACTGAGGGGGGAATGGGGGCTGACGGGGTCGCTCTTCTTCCGCCGGCAGTGGTGCTACAAGAGGGTATGCGTGGCTTTCGGGACGCGGCCCGAGGGGGTGGACGGCGGATGGGGCTCCTGGTCGCCGTGGGAGGAGTGCAGCCGCACCTGTGGGGGAGGGGTCTCCTCGTCCATCCGTCACTGTGACAGCCCGAGGTGGGTAGTGAAGGGTTGTCTCGCGCTCAGAATTCCAACTGGGCTGTTCAACTTGGGGGGCCCCCCACTTGGGACTAAAGCCAACGGCGATAAGTTAGTCATTTATTTTAGGTGGTGAACATCTGTAGTATGGATAGAATGTATGCAGATATGAAAGTAACCAAGTTACAAAAGCAGGAATCCTCTTCAAGCCTGCTCCGACACTGACACTAACTACCATCAGGGGGAGAACACGTAGTATTGCTGCCAGTCCTGCCAACATGTCAACCAGGAAAAGCTGTGATTATTGCATACGCAACATTATATCAATAAAAAACAATTAATTAATTAATTCAATTAAAACGGAATGCATAGTTGAAATTTTGCCAGATTTTGAAAAATTGTATACAGATATTTATTCCTCACATCTGTCGAAGAGCTGATAAGATTTATTCTGACGTGAGGACACAGAAAAATACATTGATATAGGGTGGAAAAACAGAACTATAGTTTAGAGTTAATAGCTGTATGGTAGGGAGTTATTGTTAAATTGTGCTCAGATGTGATTTGTTCTCTGATTCCAGGCCAACGATTGGTGGAAAGTATTGTCTTGGAGAGAGAAAACGGTTCCGATCCTGCAATATTGATGTGAGCGTTGAATCTCGATCTGGAATGACTACTACTATTCTGCTCTGCTGAAATGCTGGACCTTTGACTGTCCTTTTTGCTACGTTTATTTGTGGGTCTAGTGTTGCAAGCCATACATGGTGGGAGTGATGAACTTGATCCAATGGACAGCTTGCTAGACCGAGTCCTAGCTGGAGCCCAAGCTGTTCCTAGCTGGTGTTTGGACTTGGGTTTGGGTTAAGTCTGATGAATCTCTCCACCTGTCTGTGTCTCAGGAGTGTCCCGCTGGCTCCCAAGACTTCCGTGAAATCCAGTGTGCGGATTTCGACAGTGTGCCCTTCCGGGGAAAGTTCTACACCTGGAGGCCGTACAGGGGAGGTTGGTACACCGAGGGAGGGGGTACCCGGGCTTTTTTTTCAGAACGTCATGAAGCACATGGTAGAAAAGCGGGCGGCCATTTTCCTGAATGGCGCCTCACAGAGCGGTCGCACAGGGTGGATGCGCGCACACAGGGCACAGAGCCGGGCCAGGGGCTCTGGGCCTGACGGAGGGGGGGGGGGGGTGGCTGCAGACAACTCCTCGTCTGGCTCGCATATGCTTGCCCTGGGAAGCCGTCTCTCCCAGAATCCCCGGCTAGAATTCCTCCGCCTGATGAGCGCGCGGCCCTGGACGCTAAAAGATAAATACTTTCGACGACATAAGTGCCTTTAATCTGTGAGTCCAATAACATAATGGCTTACAGAGAGGCCCTGTCCAACTCCAGGAAACAAGTGCTCCTTTCATCCAGTCAGCTGACTTTACAATGGAAATCCCTCGCAGCTGTTAAAACACAGGCATCGCCACGGTCTGCACTCAGTTAGGGACAATCTTACATCCCCATCCCCATCTCTACTTCACTCGTTCCGTCTTTCTGTCCATCCGTTGGTTTTTGGTGTTCTCTCCCTCTCTGTCTACTTCTTATGCCCTCTTCCCTTTTCTTTTCCTCGTCCTCTGCCCCTCCCTCGCTCTCTCTACTTTCAGACATTTTAGCAGGCAGCTTCTCTGCGTATAGACAGCCAAGGACAGTTCATAAAAAAAGAGCATGCAGAAATTTTTTACAGTCTTATTTATTTTTTCAGAAGCAAGAGCCATTCACATTGTTGCACTCTGTCCAATAAACTCAATAAACTCAACAGTCGTTCTCCCTTCACCTCCCGCCACCCCCGACACACACTCAGCAATACCAGAGTTATAGTTTCCATCAGCTGACCACATAATCTTCTCCTAGTTTCCCCTGAAAGAGCCCCGGGTTTGCTGGCACCCGCGCCACGAACGATGGATCGGACAGAATCAAATCGCAGTTCTGTGACGCATACCTGTAGGCATTCTGGGATTGTGGTTCCAAACATCCGACTGCTGAGAGTGGAATCTCAGTTGTTCGTGTCCTTAGGTTACTGGGGTTATTGTGAGAAACCGAGTGAACCTGAGCGAAAGCGAGAGAGAGAGAGAGTATTTAAGTCCAAGCATGTGAAGTTAATGTTCATCCACTGAAGCGTTGGCAGCTGTGCGTATGGGTGGGAGAGGAGGTTCAGCTGTTATGCAGAGAAGGGACCTGGCGAGGAGGGAGAGTCCTTTGAGGCCCCAGCGGAAGCCCTGGTTCAGCTCTGGCTGTCAGCTGGTACCGCCGCGCATGATGAAGTATTCAAATGCAGATTAGCACTTTTACTCCCTGCCTCACATGGCCGCTGGCTGGCCGCGAGCACGTAAACCGGGCCTGGACACAAAAAAAGACACGAAGGTGTAGCTGCCCAAAATCGACTGGCGGCTCCGTAACGTCGCGTCCCCCACATTTCATTCCAGGCCTGAAGTGGCCTGCGTGAAGTTTGTTAGAGGTGAAAAGAAAGTGTGAAATCATGGGGCCGTGCCCTGTAATTGGCCCTGTCAGTCAGTGCTCAGTGTGAGCGGCGAATTAGTGGGCAGTGGAATTAATTAAGGCACCTGTTTGTGTGCACAACCCACCCCCCCATCCCGCCCCCCTCCAGTTACGTGTGTCTGAAGGATTACTGCATTCCGTTATCCTGGAAAATTTGCCGAAAGCCGGTTACCTCTTTTCATGCTTAAAAATTTTTATTTTAATTTCGGGTCTCTTTGATCCGAGTGGGGTTTTGTTCGGCCCAGAAAGCCTAAAGACCCACACGGAGCCCCAGCACAGGTAAACGGGTGGTACAGATAAGGCACAGCAGGGCGGAAGGGAGCAGAGTGTGTTTGTGTGTTTGTGCGTTTGTTGGCGGAGTCGGGAATAATCGCATTCAGCTGCTTGTTCCCTCGGGGGCGGCAGTCCAGGAAGCACACTGCCTCTCCCCCGGCTTTGGCACTGGAGTCCTAGGCAGCCGCAGCAGAGTAAACCTGAAAGCGTCTTGTGTCAGGGCCGAAAAGCCCTATTAAAACAACAGTGTAAGTGCAGAAAAGCCCCATTAAAACAACAGTGTAAGTGCAGAAAAGCCCCATTAAAACAAC
>JAOVYW010000029.1:1043880-1067092 GCA_025775045.1 Hiodon tergisus
CTCAGAGTACTTTAACCTCAAGTTGGTGGCTGATTAGCTGGTGGGAACTGTTTGGACCGACTCTTTTCAGCTAGTTCGTCCAGCTACTCTTTTCCTGCCCTGCCCATTGAAATACTTCTTTGGCTATACGACAACTTACCCTTTGGTTAATGTATTAGAGACATACGTCATATACCGCCACATAATTTAGGAAATAAATATGTTAGTAATATGTTGTATTTATTAGTAAAGTATCTTAGTTCTCAGTGAAGATGAAGGTGAAGAGAGGGAATAAAGCCATCCTAGCACTGGAGGAGAAATGAGCCCTTAACTCAGGTCTGGTATTCCACTCGGCTTTTTGGTGGATGGGGTTGGTCAGGAGTCAGAGTTCATGCTTGCTGGTGCTTTCCTCAAGCGGATGTCCTCATCGTTTTATTATAGAAAGACGAGGGCGTCGGAGAAGGCCATACTTTACACCGAGATGTCTTCTCAAGATGTCATCTTAGTAATGACCCGATGAGGTCATTTGGCTATTTCAGTCACTCCGAATGTCACATTGGGTCTATTCTGGGCTACTCCCTCCAAGCCAGCCAGTCTCCCACAAAACCCCTTAGCACAGAAACACCCTCTGTGGGCAGCCATAGCTGAGGGACTGTGAGGGCTCAGCACAGCCACAGCCGGCCGGTGTATTTTAAGCCAGGGGTAATTTACAGGCCACAGAGCGCTTACTCATGCCTGTTTTTTTGTTGTTGTATATTGGCCTGGCTTCCCAGGCGAATCCTTACATATTCTGTTTGATATCCATTATGGTACGGGTTTTTTAGGGTAGAAAGTGCTGAGGTTTCGGGCACAGTTTACATTGGCAGCTTCAGGGGCTTTGATTACCTCGGGCATGCCATTTGGCAAAAAAAAAACAGGGCGTAATTAATCATAATAATAATAATAATAGCGTTTTATTTTTATAGCCCTCAGACTTTTCTGACACCTGTCATGATGAGACGGTTTTGAACTTGATTGATTGGAAGAAGATTGCTTGTCAACATGGTCTAATCTCTAACTCTGCAATTTCCTCTCTCTCCCTCCTCTCCCCTCGGCGAGGTGACCACCCCCCTCCCCACTCCTGACTTTGTCCCATATCCAGCTCTGCATGAGAGGCAAGGTCACCCAGGGGTTGAGGGCCACAGGGTTATTGCTCTCTAGCCTTATGCTTCCCCCAGGACTCTGTTTACCACACAGGCCCTCGATTGTTAACAGAAAAAACATTTTATTTTTTTTACTCTCCAAAAATCTCAAGTACGGCGCTGGGTTACCAAAACGACTCGTAGTCCTGGAAAGGGTCAGAGGCGAAACCACTCCTTTCCTTAGTGGTCGTGAGGGCTTGAATAAAGGATTTTATTGTAAATTTTTTATTTTTTTAAAAACATGTTGGGGAGTTATTTTCAGGACCGTGGTGGCTGGCCGTACGGCCGTGCCCTGGCCGCAGTGGCGGTTGCTGTACACTGGTGGTGCTGTGGTGGAGCTGCGGAATTCAGCTGGAATCCAGAGGCTCTGACCGGCTGGTCATAGTCCCAACGAGTGCAACACCAGTTACACAGCACTCTCTCCTCTCTGACGGCGAATAAACATCTCTCCCGCTTCTGTCCGAAGGTTACGAGGAGGTGGTTCGAATCCCGAAGGGATCCGTGTTCATACACATCCAGGAGCTCAACGTTTCTCTGAACTATCTGGGTGAGCGAGACAGGGCACATCTGCACATTCGATTTTATTCAAGTTTTCGAGTAATAACCGTCTTCGAGGGACTTCACGGGTTGTTCTCTGAATAATTATCAGCACTTTGCATATAATTTTCAGACGGCGAGTGTAATAGTTTCCATTCTCTCGGTGAAGTAGATGAGCAAAGTATTTAACCCAGGAAAAATGTAACAGCTTTTCCAAAGCTTTTTGAGACTAGATTACTTTTAGGTTACACAACTGACGAATCAGTGCTGACAGTTGCTTCTCATTTTTTTGTTGTGTTCAGTGCTAAAAAGCAAAGGGGACCAGTATTTCATCAACGGCAAGCTGACTATTGACACGCCGCGCAGGTTCGACATCGCTGGGACCACCTTCCACTACCGCCGTCCCGTGGACGAGCCTGAGATGCTAGAGGCCCTGGGACCCATCAACATCACCCTCGTCGTTATGGTAACTGTCTGTTTTTGGCGTGTCGCTGTTCTGCGTGTGGATCGCATAGGTTGGGCGCTCCTGTAGCGTTTTCCCGACATCAGTGTTTTTGCAATCAGTCTTAAGTCGGTATTTTAAGTGAGTTTCCTCATGTGTGACGGCGCCCCACTTGGAAGGAAGGTACGAAGTGGGGAAAAGGACAAAAAGGGTTGTTTTTTTACAGGCCTTAACTGCAGCGTTGTTGGCTTGCATAGGTGCTGGCAAGGGATGAGAACCCGGGAATCCACTACCGCTTCAACCCCCCGGTGAGCCACAGTGCTCTCAGTGGGTACGCCTGGCACTACATCTCCTGGTCCCACTGCTCCTCACTGTGCGCCGGAGGTAACCGCGGCGGCGTTGCAGTCTGCAGCGTTAACCGTTCATGCATGTCTACCAGACAGCACACACGCGCACGCACATGCACGTGGAAGCTCACACACACACACACAGACGAGTGTACATACACACACACACACACACACACACACACATACATACGAGTGTACACACACACACACACACACACATACATACGAGTGTACACACACATGCACACGAGTGTACACACATGAACATACACACGAGTGTACACACACACATACACATGAGTGTACACACACAGACGAGTGTACACACACGCACACATATACAGAAACACACACAGAGAAAGAACAGGATTATTGAGTTTCATAACCAACATTTTCTAGAACCCAAATGTCAAGTTAGTTTGGCACTGAGGTTGTTGTTTATGAATCTAGATGCTGTGGATATGCTCTGTGTGTGTGTGTGTGTGTGTGTGTGTGTGTGTGTGCGTGCCGAAGCTACTTTCCTGATGAGAACAACGAACAACGCATCATGGAACAGAGCCCCACATGCATCGGTGCCAAACGTGTGCGCTCATCTGAGCACTCGGTCACGTGACGGGCAGGGTGCCAGCGAGGGCAGCGCTCTCTGACGATCGCGTCTCCACAGGTGTCCAGGTCCAGCAGGTTGTGTGCAAGAAGCAGGCTGACCACTCAGTGGTCTACAGCCACTTCTGTGACACGAGGAACAGGCCCAAAGACAAGAAGAGAAGCTGCAACACTGAGCCGTGTGCTCCGTCGTAAGTGTCTGCCCGTCCCTCTCACCGCTGCGCCCAGCGCATCCAAGCTTCCTTTTCCTTTATTAATTCAGGCAGGAAACTTCAGTTGGATTTGAGTGCGTCAGTGCGCAAGGGCTAACTTATCTGGCGGCTGGGGGACCGAGTCGAGGTGCGTACACGGGTGCAATGCGCGCTGTCGTTAAACCCTGTCCCTCTGACAGCTGGTGGGTCGGTGAGTGGTCCGAATGCAGTCGTAGCTGTAACGGGGGACTGCGCACGCGGGAGGTGTTGTGCAAGAGAAAGATTTCGTCAGTGGAGGAGAAGGTTCAGGACGACGCCTCCTGTTCCTCCCCGCCGCCCCCTCTCACCGAACCCTGCAGCAACCACACCTGCCCCCCTGAATGGTTTGCGCTGGACTGGTCGGAGGTACTGTCACTTGTCCACAATCTTCTGACTCCTGACCCTAAAATCACAGGACTGGACAACTTATCACTGTTGGTGTAAAAACATGTGTGCACAAAATTGTATCTACCATCAGAAGAAGTATTCAGGAATTTACTGACTGGCTGAAATGAGTATTATTCTCATAAATTATCTAAAACTGGAAGAAGGAAGTGAAAGCAATTGCTTTTAACAGAATTTGCTGTTGAAAGTTGATATGTCCATCCCTCTTAGCCACCTGCTGGCCAACTGCTGTTGTGCACCTTTATGTAGCGAGGACAAGGGGTTGTCCTGAAACTAAATGCTCATGAGGGTGTTTTCACCGCCAGTTCCTGGCCTTCTTATCAGTGCCATAGAGTTAGCACGTTTCCATGTCTCTGTCTGCAGTGCACACCCAGCTGTGGCCCGGGCTACAGACATCGTGTCGTCCTGTGCAAGAGTGGCGAGAGCAGCGACACGCTGCCGGAGTCACAGTGCCCCAAGCATGGCCGCCCCACCACCAGGGTGCGCTGTAACCTGCAGCGATGCCCGCCGCCGCAGTGGGTAACTGGACCATGGGGGGAGGTGAGAAAAACCTGTGTGTTTACTCCTGTGTACACCGAGGAGCCAGTTGTATTAAGAGCATATACAAGCTACTGTTGTTGTCAGGTTATTCTCCATAACCACCAACCCCCCCCCCCCCCACTCCCTCTGGCATGGCCACAGGATTTTCCTAGAGAAAGAGAGGCCTATGGAAACTGGCTGAACTTTTCAATCTCACTCTGGTGACTGTGGTCATCATAGCAGTGAATTACAGACAGCCTCCCCCCACCTCTCTCTCTCTCTCTCTCCTCACGTCTCATTGTCTTGCTCCTTGACTTCACTCTGACCACGTCTGTGGGCACTGTGTGCCCGTCTGTCTCCCCGCTGTCTCACAGTGCTCGGCTGGCTGTGGACTAGGCCAGCAGATGCGCTCGGTGCAGTGCCTGACACACACCGGGCAGCCGTCGGCCGAGTGCCCCGATGCCCACCGCCCGGCTGGCATGCAGCAGTGTGAGAGCAGGTGCGAAGGCCCCACGGACAGTCCCGAAGGTGAGGACTCAGAGGGCACTGAGGGGGGAGCTAAAAGGGGGCCTTGATGCCAGCCAGCCTGATCTACATTGTGATTTCCTCTGTTGCTGTTGTTTTTTCTATTTGTCCAGAATGCAAAGATGTGAACACAGTGGCGTACTGCCCCCTGGTGCTCAGGTTCAAGTTTTGCAGCCGAACGTATTTCAGACAGATGTGCTGTAAGACCTGCCAAGGACACTGACCTCCCTCTCCGCTCCCCACTCCTCCCCTCCTCCCCTGCTCCCTTGCGTGTGCCGGGCCGACGCCAGAGCCGCACATTCCACGGGGAGGGGGGGCTGTTGGCCGTACTTCATGGTAACAGAGAGGAGGTAGGAGAGTAAGAGAAAAAAGGAGAAAGGAAGAGACTTCACTGCCACTGCCACAGTCCTCCAATCCTGGTGTGCTGTTAGACCAGCCGGCAGGGTGCCTCTGTGAACCGTTATCCAGTTTCTGTGGTTTCTGTAGTCTGTGGGGCCACTCGTTTTCCCGGGCCACTCATTTTCCCGGGCCACTCGTTTTCCCGGGCCACTCGTTTTCCCGGGCCACTCATTTTCCCGGGCCACTCATTTTCCCGGGCCACTCGTTTTCCCAGGCCACACGGCACACAGTTGTGAATTCAACTCAGTGTTCTATCCCATAAGTCTGTTGCAATGCCAGTTCAGTCAGTACTTTCACTTGAAACGGATGGTGGGGTTGCAATCTGCTTATATGTAAGCAATAGGCAGACAGTATGAAAAAAACCTACACTGAATCACCGGTAATACTCTCATTACAACTGACAAAAAGGGGTTAACTCCCCACATTTAAAAAATCAGGTTTGATATTGTAGACAAACCACTTTCTTTCTCTCATTGATTATTAGCTATTTTTATTTCCAAAGGAAATATTAAGGAAAACTTCACAGATAATCAGCTATTTGAGGTGGTGGATTTGCACAGAATGTTATCACTGTAGATTTCGGCAGATTTTAAAGATACATGTGGGTTTGCCCTATTCCTGAAATTGCTTGTTGAGTTTGTTCGGCTTGACTTCAGTGGTGGCAAAGCAAACGCTGTCTCAGTTGTCGCGTTCAGCTCAAAATGATGGTCCCTCTAGGCCATTTCCTGGTAGGGTAAAAGTACAGGGGCTCGCTTCACGACCGTAGCAACTGTCTCATCGACGATAACTTGTTGGCTATTGTTACTACTGTAGGCCCAAACCGGGGCTTGAGCCACCCAGATTTACTCCTCAGTTCACCGATGGACTCTGCGCCTGGCTGAAGACTCATCTCCCAGACAAGCGTTTTTTCACATCCTCGTTAAATCCCGAAAAGGGCAATGAAAAGGCGGGTGCACAGCGCGACACAGAGCTGGGCCATCAGGTGGCTTGTTAGCTGCTCGCCGAAAAGACGGTAGGAAGCGTTCCAACGCGCTTCCTCTCAATCGCCGGGCAATTCCCACATGTATTTATTGCTTTAAGTAAGTAAGTAAGTAAATAAGTAAATAAATAAATAAATAAAGCTCTTGTATAATCATATGTAGTCAGTTATTCAAGGCCATACTAAAGGATGATTTGTGATGGGGACGGTTGCCAAGCGAAGAACCGTCATCCCCTCTATCGGATGCCCTGGAACGGTGCTATTTTTTAAATCGTAGTCGTTATTTCTGAGAGTTGTAGCTTGTTTTTGTAAATGTAAATGGGTTCGCTCATGGTCAGTGTTTTGAATAAAAATCCAGGTTTGCCTGAAGAGTGCATTTAAACACCATGGGGGAGTGAAAACTGTGAGAACTCTGAATTCCTCGGTCAGTCTGGTACTGTGGTTTTTGTTGCTGATCACCAGGGTGGAATCTGTAACCAAAAGTGTGTTTCATGAATGCACTTTAAGACGCCCCACCCTGAACCTCAATGAGTGTTGACAACGATTGAGCCTGATAAGCCTGTCTGATCACAATTTCAGTACAGAAGAACCGTATTTTTTTTTAAACAAACAAAAAATAAATTCTGTATCATTTCAGTAATATTTTTTTCCAAGTATAAGCTAAGGAAACAAATTGTTTTTGTTGCAACCAATTTTCCTCTGAGAAAATGTTACGGGCAGTTGTCATTACTTGGTGTTTTTACATGGCAATAAAAATAAGTACGCTAGTATGTCCAGTATTATTAATTTTGCCCCAGATTCTTGTGTATACCAACTGAAAGAAAACTAAATGAAATGAATAAATATGGTGCATTGTAAATACAGGATGTGAGCAAATTTCTTTATTTTCTCCTTAGCTTTACGCTCCACACTGCTGTGGACAGTCTCCAGAGCTGCGTCTCTGAGCCCACAGCGCACTGAAAGGAAGACAAAGGCCCACGTTCTGTCTGAGTGTGAGAATATTTTGGTGGATGTTGAAGCAGTGGGTCTTCGGGGTGCGCTTTTATTTTAGACATTACGTGTCTGAGCGCAGCCCACAGACAAATCCCCAGTGGGTGATTCTCTTTATCACATTTGCGGAACACGTGTTAATGCTGGTGACCAAGTTTCTCTTATTTCTGTCTCCTGTGAATACCTGACAAAAACTTGCCTCATAGCCACCCTAAGTTTGACATAGCTTAAATTGTTCTCAGATATTAACAGGCTGTTGTGGATGTTGCTCTAAATTTAACTCTAAATGTTCACCCCCCCCCACCAAAAGATAAAGAAAAAAGACCGGAAGGTGATCTAAAGGTGACAGTAGAGTTCTATTCTTCAAAACCGTTAACATTGGGAGTAGATCTAACGTTTTACCGGTGACAAACCACAATCTGGGTGGAGCCGTGGGTGAAGGACAAGTTGACTGTTGACAGTGTATATGACAGGAAAACATCAGCTGAACTGAACGTTTCTCTATTTCAAGTCTGGGTGTGTGGCTTCAGAGAGTTTCTTCTTCTCAGTCAGGGATCCAGGGATCGTCCCGTGCCTACTTTACGGTTTTCAGGTGATGACCGGGATTGTCACTGCCCTGACCCTCAAATAGGACTGGGTTTAACCAAAGCTCCTTCTCCCTGATTTAAAAACCCCCTCCACCCGGTGTGAAAAGTGAGGACTGAGACGGAGGGGTGCAGAGCAAAAGCTGCAGGATACGGCTGCTCAGGTTAAAGAGAAAGAGTCAACGGTCGCCCCAGTGCGTTGAGAGCGGGTACAGAAGCTAGGCGGAAAGCGTCGTTTCGCTGTGCGTTTCTGTGGGGAGTATGAGGAAGTGGGCGAATCTCGAGAGCCCCGCTTGCAGAGTACGCCTTCGTGCTCTAGCAGCACTCCAGTTATGTCGCCAGGGCTCTGAGGAGGAGAGGCGGGGGAATTACAGCCAGAGTCGCAGCCTTTCGGACACGCGGACCCAGGAGGAAAGGAGTGGAGACCCTGGGACCCAGCCACCATGGTAAAAGCTCCACTACTCTGCTCTCACACACACACACACACACAAGGGTTCAGTGCTGAAGGAGAATTGTCTGTAGCGCTGGACTGACCGCCGTCTCGGATTAGTGTCCCTCAGTGTTGACGAATCAGCTGCAGCTCTTTCTCCTTTTTGTTAAACCCCGTCCCTTAAATGAGACCTGAAATAGAAGTGCTTCACGCGAGCAGGGAAAAGGTATAACCGTAGATGTTTAAAAAAAACTAAAAGTGTGCAGTTCTGTTGGTTAAAGACGTGAGCTTATAATGATGTGCTAAGCGGTGACCATAGAAGGCAATGACAGAGCTCAACATCAGACACGTCTTCCTCTTTCACAGTAATCAAGGTCTTTAAATGTTTAAACCCAATGATGAGATTAAATCCACATCCGAAGCTCTGTGGAAGACAAGGCACAGTGATACTTGTTATTATCTTATTGCAATAATATTTATTAAATATTAATGGTATGTCATCCCCAGTCTTCCAAGTATTAGTGGCAGAGCATGCTAAAGTTATGTGTACAAACGTTGTAAAATCTGCAACCCCCCACACCCCGGTCCCAATGTTAAAATATATGTATCTCAACAGCTTTCTGTGTATTAGTGTGTGTGTGAGTTTGTGTGTGTTTGGATGTGTTTGTGTGGTGTGTGGAAGCAGTGGGTGACTGGAAGCTCTGCTCATGGTAGTAACCAACGTCAAGTACCTGTATGTAACTTATTGTACACACAATGCATATGACAAAATAATTTTTTGTCAATTACAATAAGAGTAAATGGTTAAAAAACAAGTCAAAGGCTTTGAGGTCTCACTGGCTCTGGGCTCTCGGCAATGTATAAATAATTATTTAGTCAGCTTAAAGTCATCTTCCATTCTTCTTTGCTGTTTGTGATAGTATTTCTGAACTGATTCTATATCCACACAACATGAATACTCTACCTAATGCCAAGACAACCTTTTTTAAAGGAGATTACTACTTCCTTTTTGCTTTTCTGTCTCTCATTTGTAGATTTTTATGAATGTGCCATGCTAAATTTTACAGCTGTAAGTCACGGGAGGGTCAACAAATAAGGTGAATTAACATGCTGTACTGATGCTACACTTAAAATTATCGTATTTATCGACACCCCTCATACATGTGTCCAATGGGAATTTAGTTGGGAATTTTAGAACTAATTGTGGATCTCACACTTTAACATTCAAGGTGGTGATCTGTAAGCACAGGCAGATAAGTGTCAGAGAACATTGGCTACTGAGGGCTTCTGGAAACTGCTTTCAGTGTCTGTAGCTACATGAAAGGTTGTCCAAAGGTTCCTGCATTTACACATTTGTCCACACTGAGAAGGAGGGATTGAAGAAAATACACGGTTGACTGAAGCCTTCTTCCTCATACTTAAATTATCCGGCTTGAGGTCAAAGAAAGACTTTAGGTCAATGTCTCCGTCGTGTCATCGTCACGTTGACATCTCTTACTCTGTTACTTTCAGTGGGGAACTTCTAAAACTCTCTGAAATCAGAGATGTAAAAAGGTGACATTTTGGCTCTGTGGTTAGCACTGGAGCCTCACACTGCCAGGGTCCATGAGTTTGAATCCGGTTTAGGTCACTGTTTGTAGACTTTGTGTGTTTGTGTGCGTTTCCGCCAACTGCCAACTGTGGATTGGAGACTACAAAAGCAGCTGTTTTAGCCTGTTGGTCTCCTGCCCTGCAATGGACTGGCCTCTCCTGCCATGAATTGGATCAGTGGTTATGGAAAGTCAACTAATCATATGGTTCTGACAGTTCCCCCCACTCCTTCACTTTTTAAAGAGGATTTAACCTGTTTTGGACAATGTAGGTCTCGTGAAAGTGTTACAAAAATGTAATTAAATTGTTGAAAATTTTAAAATCCCCTTCAGATGCAGTGGGGTAAGAGATTAGTCTCAAACGTTGATGAAAGAAATTGGTCATAGCAAATAATAGAGTGGTGAAAAATCTGCTTTTACAATGACCAGAATGTAAAAATAGACCCTAGAGTGATGCTATTCAGGTAATACAGGGCTGATGTTACTGGGGGGGAAATAGATATCACCTGAACTAGATTTAGTGGTCCATTATTTATTTTTGTTTACATAAACAATACATCTAACAGATGATTTTACGCTGTTTTCCAGACAGAATTTTCCTACTCTGTGTCAGTATTTTTTTCTTGTCTGTTCTAAATATTCTGAGATAGTGATTTTATCGGCAGAAAATTAGCATCGTAGAATCTGTGTCTGAAGATCATGGATGACATCATTATTCTGATGCGGCTCAAGTTTGAAAAGGTGAGGTGGGCTGTCAGGATATCCATAATCAATTATAGGAAACAGTCATACTCTTACTGGGACATTAGAATCATTATGACTTTATCTCATGCTTGTTTTAGTCCTCAATCCACACGTAAATGGAGCAGGAGTCTCTGTGGAAAACTGGTTTTGATGAAGGCACTGTATTTTTACAGTGAAAATGACCAAATAAAATGACGCATCAGGTTTTTAAGAAGTCCGTGCAGATGTTTTTGATGCTATTTAAAAAAAATGTTTTATCGTTCAGCTACAATGTGAATTTGTCTAGTAGTTGCAAAGGTTGGATTTAGTTATGACAGATGTTGAGCAACGATCCCTGGGCAAAACCCAAAATATCGGGTTTATTATTTTATGTTATTTGGTGCCTTTTGACATTTAGAAAGGAACCACTGTGAAGTGGCAGATCAAGGAAAATCTATTAGATCTGTTGCTAAGTCTTAGCATTTGAGAAATTGACACAAAAGTTTATACAATCTTATATACAATTATACAATTGTTATACAATCACCCCAGATCTTATCGTGTATCGTATCAAGGGTGCTGGATGAGTAAAGACATTTCAAAGACCATCTCTGGGCCATTGCTGGGTCATTAGGGGGGTCATTGCATGTCCATTGGTGGGTCATTAGGGGGGTCATTAGGGGGGTCATTGCATGTCCATTGCTAGGCCATTGCTGGGTCATTAGGGGGTCATTGCATGTCCATTGGTGGGTCATTACGGGGGTCATTAGGGGGGTCATTCCAAGTCCATTGCTGGGTCATTGCTGGGGCCAGGAGGTTTGGTATTGGTTGCGTGTTGGAATCCAAGGATGGATGGATTCATGATCTGTTTTAGGTATTATAATTCTAAGTTATATACTAATTTGTATAATCATATAAATATATACACATGTATACACACAAATAATTATAAAATTATATAATGCACATACACACACACACATATATATACTGAGATACAAAGAGTCTGAAAGTAAAACATAAAAGTTGTAAGTTTTAGAAATAAACTTTGCCTTTACAGTAAATTCCTACAAAGCAGTTTTGCTAAGTATCATGGGTAAAAGCAAATGTTAATGGGGTAACGTTTTGTGAAATGTATGCGTAACGCATCTCTTTGCGACTAGGTTGGAAACCTTCAAGCTCTGTCAATGGCAGGCATTGTGTTTAAACCCCTATAGTCAACAGGAGCTCAAGAGACACTTCACAGTCTCTGAAAAAGGAAATCCTATCAGCCGCATAGATCAGGTTGGGAGGGGCTTCACCATACAAACTTTCAGTTGGCCAGAGAAAAGAGGTAGTAATGCGAGAGTAACGACATGCGTGCCACAAAGCCCGGAAAGCTTCACAAGGGGGAAGCGTCAGAATGGCCGACAGCTTCTGTCTTTGCTTCAGTAGTGCAGGTTGCTCCTTCGCAGTCAAGGGCTCTTCCTGAGGACCGAAAACAAGGAATCTGATGGGGGAACTGATTTGTTCTTCAGCTCGTGTGTTTGTATTTTAGTAGCCCTGGTATGGTTCCTCTTTGGTAAACTGAAGATGATGTTAAAACTCAGTGTCCCCTTTCCTCAGCTATGTTATTGGTCACAGGGATGTACCGCTGAAACAGATAGCTGAAAGTATAGCCGTCATTTCCCCACAGGCGTATATTGCAGTCTTCCTGTGCAGGTCAGGGACCGCTGCCCTCAAACACTGAGTCATTGGGTGAAATTTAGACGCTAGATCTCCTGCATCACTATCAAACCCCACTCCACCCCTTTTGTTGCATGCTATCCACCGTGCTATCTGCAATCAACCATAAAATACTGCCTGTAAAGACCAGGCGCGGGCCAGGCTGCAGCTCCACTGGATTTATGGGCCAACGAATCACGAGGGTCAACGGCAGCTTTCAAGCTGTCAGTTTAGTTTCCCATTAACCTCTCGTGATTGTCTCAGTCGAGTTAAACACCACTGAGCAGGGGGAACCCAAAAATCCCAGTCTGGAGCGTAGACCATCATTAGCTGTGCAATGAGTGAGTGCTGATGACTGCTGTGTTTCGGATGAGACGGCTGGTTTTTTCACAGCTGATTTGCCCTTGGTACTTGGCACCGCATATTTATGGATGTGGTCTGAAGTGCGTAATGAACCTACGAGCCTCATTTAATCGTTTTAGAAAATTAGTAATCGCCGATTTAAAACAAATTCACGCCCAATCAGGAATCAGCTAAAACAGGTAATAGGTAAAATAGGGCATCTGTTTTATTGGGTCACGCTCGTGCTACCTTGGGTAGCCCTGCGTCCAGATGCAGCGGGAAAAGATTGCAAAGGACTAGCCCGCACTCGAGCCATTGGTTATTTAACACCCTGCAGGCTAGGCTGTAGTGATTTCTGTTGGATGCATACAAGTATTCATACAAATGCCAAACACATTAATATATAATATGTCAAAGGCTTGGTGAATCTAGTATTACCCAAGCCCCAGTCATTACAAACAGATGACTGTTCAGCATCTGTGCTTATGAAGAAAACTAAAATGGGGAATTCTAAATTTCAGTGCGTCAAAGCAAAATTATGTGTAGCCAATGAAGAAGAAAGAAAAAACTTTTCAATGTTTCATATTTCATTTTTAAAAGAGGCAGTATAAAGCTGCCCACTACTTCCAACTCAGGGCTTTCATTTTTGTCCTGGCTGTTTGATGCCTATTATATTTTCTAAATGTTTTTGTCTTATTCTAAAAGCATAAATGTACTCTGTACTGTGCTAGAAGAACAGACCAGAAATAGCATTAAGTTTATCATACAAAGGGCAAGTGTGTGTGTGTGTGTGTGTGTGTGTGTGTGTGTGTGTGTGTGTGTGTGTGTGTGCGCGCGCGTTGCTTGTGTGTGTGTGTGTGTGTGTGTGTGCGCGCATTGCTTTTGTGTGTGTGTGTGCAGATATGCATTGCTTGTGTGTCTGTATGTGTGTGTGTGTGCGTTGCTTGTGTGTGTGCGTTGCTTGTGTGTGTGTGTGTGTGTGTGTGTGTGTGTGTGTGTGTGTGTGTGTGTGTTTGCGTGTGCAGATGTGCATTGCTTGTGAGTGATGGCAAAAGCACAATGTACTTGCTATCATTGTCAGAAAGAAACCCATAGCCCTATGGAGAATTAACATGTATTGCCAAAGTTGGTGTGGTAAATTGTTTCGATTGTTTCTGAAAGTGTTAAAGTGTGATGGATATGTTACAGTTATATAATACTGTGACCTGATGTATTTCTGTGTTTTTATAAATACATGTACCTCAGTGGCTCGGAAGCATAGAATGGGGAACCAAAAACTTATTTTAAAATTGCGTCAATTTAAATCCTCTTGATGTGTAAAATGAGAAATTCCAAAGAGGAATAATCACAAGCTGTGATACATCTTGGTAGATGTATTAACAATACTTGCTATTTTTACTAATAAACGGGATCTGGTAATCCCCTCTAACATCACTTCCCTGCATTAAACTGCCCTGATCCTTTCTCTCTTTCGACAAACCTACCCCTTCAATAACACTTGCAAATTCCCTCACTCTCGACTACTCCGGCAGGGGAGCAAGTACCACTGGCAGAGCCAGAATGTCAAGCAGAGTGGCGTGGACGACATGGTGCTGTTGTCCAAGATCACAGAAGACGCCATCGTGGAGAACCTGAAAAGGAGATTCATGGACGACTACATCTTTGTATCCTTCAGACTGCCTCAGGGTGCCTGTGGTTTTTTATATAAAGTTTATATAAAGGCTTCTTTTTACATTTAGGGTGATAGCCAAAAACTCCAAACATTTATTATGTTTAAATAACCTGAACATTAAATTGTGACCAAGGATCATGGCCGCTTTTCCTTTTCCTGTATCTGCTCGAAAGGATAGAATCTGGGCCATCCTGAAATTTCTACCCATAGATAAGAACTGAAGGGGGCGGAATTTCAAAAATAGCAACGTAAAAAAGAAAATGAAATAGCCTTCTGGTATTTTCAAACAATCATTGAGAACCCTACTGTTGAAATTAAGTTGTTAGACATATCAAACCATTTTAACTTGGGCCTGATGCAGTTACTTCACTATTCCTCCATCACTATTTACATCTAACTCTGGGTTGCCGTGTACGGTCCCACCATCTCGCTAATGTATGCCTCTTCTTTTTAGTCACTTAGTTAACTTATTTGTTAAAGGTTCATTTTTTAAGTGCATCTGTTAAGTCTATAATTGAATTAATTAAACCCCATAGCACTGTGGTAGCTTCTTTAAGTAAAAAAAAAGGCAGTTTACCTCAACTCACGCACAAGGCTTACACCATCATATACTGCTAACCCATTTCTAATTATTTAAACTTCCCATTAGCGGTTAGAAAAAAACTAAAACAATTGCGGAAGTGAGATTAAAAAAACTCCCACAATCCTTTACATGCACAAATGACACAAGTATTGTGTATTACACCAGTTCACCATAAAAGGGCAAACAAGACTAGTGTGTATACCACACTGTTCTGTGGAAAACAAAGTATATTGCTATTTTCTGGGGTAGTTCTACAATGAAGCTTGTTTTCAATTTATCTGAGCAACAATAAAAAAATTTCACAATCCTTTTCTTAATGTTGAATCATGTTTTAGATTAAATTTAACAAGGGTGTGAATCAATGGAGGCCACTGCATACGTAGTCAGTAATTTTCACTGATGAAATTAAAAAAGAAAAATGTATGGGCACCCTGTCCTTATATGGACATAAAGGTAGAGATTCAACCCATCAGCTATGGGATTTGTCTCCTTAAATTGGACAAAAAAATCTCAGTTGTTTACATTTGAAAATCAAAGTTGTCATGCCAACTGAATGTAATGAATGTCAAAGGATTTTATGTGGGATCCACACTCAAACATGTGTTCCTGTTTTTACCATTGTCGTTAGGCGACTCACACTTACAAAAACACTTCCCCATTTCCCCGGTTTTGTGTTGCTAGTGTGTCTCCTCGCTGTGCAAAGTAGCAGAGTGTGTAGGGCTGTTGTCTGAACAACCAATAAAGCAAGTGCTTAGTTTAGACCAGGGGTGTCCAAACTTTTTGCCTTGAGGGCCAGATCAGGCTATCAGGCCATAAACGACGGGCTTCATTTATTACACCATGGACACACATCACATCACAGTTTGGATTTTCCCAATAACTGGTGCACGGGGGAGGGGGGGGGGGGCAGAGGAATTAGGAAGTTGCCGAAAGTTTTAAGGGGAAATACTTTTTTAGTTTTAGTTTTGTTTTGGTTTGTTTTTTTGTCTGTTAATTCATATTACACCTTCTATTAATCTGTCACTTGGTATCGCCCAATGATTATTTTTAGGATAGTGCCGATTTTAATTATAACAAGTAATGTAACAAGCCTGATGTAGAAGGCTTGCGGGCCGTATTTTGGACTGCCCTGGTTTTGACCAACCGTTTCTGTTAGACAATGTAAATACAAAGAATGTTGGAGTTCCACTGAATAACTCTTAGATCAATATTGCTGTCAATTTTCAGAACCCACTGAATTTTGATCTGCACCATCTGCATGGGATCTTGGTTATGTAGATATGAATACTATTATAGATTTCAATCCATATGCTCCCACATGCCTTAACCGTGAGTTGCAGACATACATCGGCTCTGTCCTGATATCAGTCAACCCGTTCAAACAGATGCCCTATTTCACCGATAGAGAGATCGAACTCTACCAGGGAGCTGTGAGAACCCTCTTATACAGATCAGTCATAGAAAAGTTTTGACATTTGATTACTTTTTTTAAAATCTGTTTCTCCTTTTTTCATGTGTGTGTGTGTGTGTGTGTGTCTTTCTCTCCCACACTCTCAATCAGGCCCAGTATGAAAACCCTCCCCACATCTATGCTTTAGCAGACAGCATGTACAGGAACATGATGATCGATGGGGAGAACCAATGTGTCATTATCAGGTGATTGGGTCTTTACTTACAGTAAATTTGACTGTGGGCCGCGGATCTCCAGGAGCAAGGTCGCCGACCCCGGCTGTAGTGTTTTCAGGACCATAGAAAGCTAGTGTAGAACAGAGCCGGACAACAGCTTGGATACTAACGCACATTCTCTACTCATATCTCAACATATGACCTCAGTATTTAGGCATCTTGTCGCCTACGAAATAACCAGTCTTTTGTTTCATGTTATTGTTGCTGTATGTGGGTCATGGACTTTTGCACGTACTGCACTTTTTATTATCGCACCGAAGCATTTGCTTAGTGGTATGAGTAGAACGTTTTCATTTCTTTTCCCAGCGTAGGACATTAGTTGGCCGAGAATCACTGTTGAAAACAACATGAGAAAAAGCCTTGACTTTCTTGCCTTACACAGGCCCAGCTCTGCTCACTATTAAATACCTGCATGGATTTCCTGTCCATGCCTTGCAACTGGTGCTCATAGGCTTTCTCTGAATAACAGAGGCAACCAAAACGTTTCCTTCCTGACTGAACCATTTAAGATGGGCTGACGTTAAACTGTTTTTCAGTTCCAAGGAAACAAAGTACCGTAAACGGCCTCTGAGCGCTCAATCCTCACACACACACACACACACACACACACACAGGAGACATCTGAGAGACAGAGAGGGTGGGGGGGGGGCAGAACTGCACAGAGGTGTCACACTGAAACTCTCCTGTTGCCTGACCTTTGTAGACATGGCGGAGGTGCTTATTAGGGCCTATCTGATGATTTGCATGTGTCTGTGTCTGTGTCTGTGTCTTTCGGTGACTCAAGTGGGGAGAGTGGTGCTGGAAAGACCGTGGCTGCCAAGTACATAATGGGTTACATCTCCAAAGTCTCAGGGGGAGGGGCCAAAGTGCAGGTATATACTCTGTTCATTAACATTAAGTTTCTATATATTGCAGTAGGAACTCAGTTATTTCTCATCCTAATCGGTTGTATGTTTTCTTGTGTTACTATTCCAAAACACATGGTCAGTTCAGATGGAAGTGAGGGTTTGTGGTGAGGTATTGTGTATGGGCTACAATAATGCTTTTTACAGCCATGATTTCCAGCTGTTCAATATGTCTCACACAAAGCGCTATACAGAGCTTGTTTACGATGTGACACTGTGTCTGGTATGAGACATAAAAGAACAGAAACCAAAAGGGTTAAACAGTAAGTAACGGCATCACAGTAAGGATTGAGTGAGACAAGAGGGACGTGCCTCTCCTCTGTGCCGAACCCCTCAAAATGCGGGCTGTGTAGCCTGCAGTGTGTAAAAAGTGTGGCTCACCCATCTCTTCTGTGGTGGCAGGATTAGTAGCAACGATCAAAGATGCATTGACACAAAACCCCTTTCCTTAAACTTGCTATTACAAAATCACAGAGCGTCTGCAAACCTCAAAAAGAACCGTGGATTCAGTTTTTTCGAAAGAGCAGGTTAAATGTGGCAATGGAATGTTCGACAGCCGCGTTCAACAGATGTTCCCCTCTGTGCCCGTGTCCTCCAGCATGTGAAGGACATCATCCTGCAGTCCAACCCTCTGCTGGAGGCCTTTGGCAACGCTAAGACTGTTCGCAACAACAACTCCAGCCGCTTTGTGAGTCCCTCTGCTTAAGGTCTCAAGACCTCTCTCTCTCTCTCTCTCTCTCTCTCTCTCTCTCTCTCTCTCTCTCTCTCTCTCTCTCTTCTCTCTTAATGACGTGTTCTATGCACGCATTGATCCTTTTGCAGACGCAAGTCTTCAACAAATATATTTATCCCGGCAGAAAACTGCTTTATTTTAGGTTTCTTTAAAGAAAAAAAAGAAAAGATTATTAAGTCACCTGTGTGTTAGCCTTACTGTTAAACTCCTGGTTTTCTCTCTCAGTTTTCTCACAACAGCGTCAGCTGAATCTTCAACACCAGTTCACCAGTGCTCTTTTCCAGGGGGGGGGGGGGTTTAGTAGTTTGGCCCCCATCTCACCTCTTATATAGTCACTCAACCACAACCCACCCAACCCAGCTGCAGTGGTGCATGTTTGGTTGCCCCTGCAGCATCATCTCAGAAGTTGCATTTGTGTTTTCGTCCAATAGGAAGACACTGTATATAGTCCTTTTTAGCACGGGCTCCCAAAGTAGGCCTCAGACCTACTAAAGTGTTCAATATTAAGTATTTAATTTCAAACAAACTATACAGTTCTTTCTTTGAATGGTTGTCCATTATTTTTCACAATGAAAATGCTACAAAATATACTAAATGGATTATATATTTGGAAGATGTCCTTTAGACAACAGTTTGACCTGCACACGTGAGCATGAGGTATGTCTGTCTGGTTTGACAGGGTAAGTACTTTGAGATCCAGTTCAGTCGAGGAGGCGAGCCAGACGGGGGAAAGATTTCCAACTTCCTTCTTGAGAAGTCCCGAGTGGTGAGCCAAAACGAGAATGAAAGGAACTTCCATATCTTCTACCAGGTGAGTCTCCTATCCTTTTGGTTCAGTTTCTCATTGCATCCGCTATCCCGTGGTTGCAAATGCGGGAGAAAAAATACCCCACAGCGCAGCTGAAACCAAGAAGTTGCTGCTGTTTCAACATGATGTGTAATTTCAACATTTTTTCCCACCCAGTATCCACAGTACAATGTGATTCAACACACAATTTGAGGCATTTAGCATGATTGAACATAGAAACATTAGAAGGAAACGTTAGAAGCCATATCACATGCACGGTCACAATAAATCACCGGTGCTAATGAAATGCAATCCAAACCAGGACGTCTAAGTTTTCACAGTACTTGAGGCGGAGGTAACGTCGCTTCATGTCCAATGTGTACCTGTGGTTTTCTTCAGCTGCTGGAAGGAGCCTCTCTGAAGCAGAAAGAGGGCCTTGGCATCATGACCCCGGACTATTACACCTACCTGAATCAGTCTGGCACATACAAAGTGGACGGTACCATTGATAGCAAAGACTACCAGGAAACCATGGTAAAATCATTTTTATTGCAATGAACTACTAGAACTACTTTTCACACTGTTGCAGGGTTGCTGCATGTGTAAACACGGTTTTTTTTTCTCAATCAGTTTTCTCCTGTCATCAGTTAAACTCTTTTTGATATCCAAGAACGAATGACAGCCGTCTTAATCAACAATTTTGAGTTAGTTTTTTTTGTAACCTTCCCTTTTTATAGAAATGAGATATTATTTACACCTATGCTACTCCACTTGTATGTAAAAGCTTAGATTAATATTAGGCAGTTATAAGTATTCTACTGTAAATAATACATTTCGACTGAAGGTTCAACATTTTATGTCCGGATGCAATGTTACTCAAATTCTAAATGATACAGTGAACTGTTTACAGTTTATTATGGGCTTAGGTGTATTTTTCAAAACCAGTAACTACTAGTACAAGCCAATGCTAAGCTTTAAGAAGTATGAGGGACCTAGGGATGTAATGTGTCTCCTCTGTTATCAGGAAGCCATGCGCATCATTGGGATTTCTGAGAACCATCAGGCACAGGTGTTACAGATCGTGACAGGTATTCTGCACCTGGGCAACATCAGCTTCATAGAAGCAGGAAACTACGGCCAGGTGGAAAGCACAGACCGTGAGTGAGAGAGAGCGCACAAACATCTCTTATTTGATGCACACAAACACCCTGCACAAAAAGCAGAACGGGTGGAAGAGCGTGCACGAGCCAGCCTTGCAAAACGAATCCTGCAGTGGCTTTCATGTTCCTCCTCGCTGATGTCTTGTGAGTGCTGCCCCAACGCCAGTGCGCTGACGTGCCGTCTGCCCACTCTTCTGTACCCCAGTGCTGGCTTTCCCTGCCTACCTCCTGGGCATCGACCAGGCCCGACTACAGGAGAAGCTCACCAGCCGCAAGATGGACTCCAAGTGGGGGGGCAAGTCTGAGTCCATCGACGTGACTCTGAACAAGGAGCAGGCCAGCTACACCCGCGACGCTCTGGCCAAGGCCCTTTACGCACGACTTTTCGACTTCCTGGTGGAGGTCAGAGACACATATGCACACACACAAGTCTGAGTTCAAATATGGAAGTTAAATTGTTTGCTCCGTTAGAAGTGCACAGATGTAGATATGGTGTACATTTGCATTTTAAATACAGAAATCTTTCCTTCTTGGAAACTGTTTCAGTAACTTTTCCTCACGGTTATCGCATTCAGGCCATTAACAGAGCAATACAGAAGCCCCATGAAGAGTATAGCATTGGCGTTCTGGACATCTATGGGTTTGAGATATTCCAGGTGATGAGGTTTACTTTTCTGTTGACCTTTCTGAGCGTAGCCTTGAAAATACTGAGAGGTCAATGATGTCTGTCAGTCTCGTAGGATCAGTTGCTATTATTTTCAAAACACTTACAGAACTTATAAACCTGGATTTTGGTAAACAATTCCCTTCTCCCCACTTTTGCAACAGAGAAACGGGTTTGAACAGTTCTGCATCAACTTTGTTAATGAGAAACTGCAGCAGATCTTCATAGAGCTGACACTAAAAGCTGAACAGGTAAGACGAAACCTCCTGCCTCATCGTTGGTACATTTAACAACAATGTTGTTATAATAGGTATTGAGTCATATTGTAACCAGGGGACTACTGGTTTTGCTGTGGTAACAGGCTAGTGGGTCCACCTGTAGCTCTACAGGGATGCTACTTTAAGAACACTTGGGCGTTTTCATGGTGCATGAACTTAAAAAGCATACATTAAATATATATTTATATTTGTTACACTAGCTTGTGCTATGGTCACCAAGACACGTGAGTGCCCGTGAAGGTGTCTGAACGTCAACAATTTTGGCGATTCTAGGCTGCTCACTCTCTTTCTCCATTGTTCTCTCAGGAAGAGTATGTGCAGGAAGGCATCAAGTGGACACCCATTGAGTACTTCAATAACAAAGTGGTGTGTGACCTCATTGAAAACAAGCTGGTAAGCTCCTGTCTGCACCCTTTTTCCTGATGAGCACTTGGAAGTACGAGTTGGTGTGGGTGAATCTATAGTGTCCATTAGAAGTCTATATATTTTTACTCAGAGGTGGATAACAGATCCTATTGAATTTCTGTGGCTGTCCGTCGTCAGGAACAGGGTCAGCACATTGTCCAGAACACGTATTATTTATTGTAGGTCCACACACTATGCACAGCCATACGGTTGCTTTCATCTCACCCTTGACTAACATTTCTCTAAATGGATAATGATTGATTTATTCATAATTACAAAAGCCTAGCTGTAGGTGATAGTTTTTTAGTTATTAGTTAATACTTAAACTCATCAAGACATAAGCAATAATAAGAACAGCTATCAGCTCCAAAAGCTAAACTACCGAGTAGTAATTCAAGGAACATATATTAATTCAAGCACAGTCCTCAGTCCAAAAGATGACACAAGCTCTCACTCGCTCCCAAATTCTCTGAACTGCCATGGTCATTGGGGTCCACAGGGATCTTTATAATCTCCATCAGAATAGGGTAACCATCGAGGTGATTTTGGGGTGCATGAAAGGTTGTCAGTGAATGTGACCAACCATGAAACTGAATCAATTAAGGCCAGACAGACTGTCTTAGGCAAGGCTACAGAGGCTCCTAAACAGGCATGAACAAACCCATACTGTGGCCTTTTTTTCACCCCTGACAGCCATATGCGTGCAACGCATCTTTATAAAATTTTGTAACTGGCCTTTGACAGAACATTGTACAGGGCAGTGTGAAATGTACTATTGTCCACTTACCTGTTTACCCTTTCCCAGAACCCGCCCGGCGTGATGAGCGTGCTCGACGATGTGTGCGCCACGATGCACGCCAAAGGGGACGGCGCTGACGGCACGCTCCTGCAGAAGCTGCAGGCGGCGGTGGGCACGCACGAGCACTTCAACAGCTGGAACTCCGGCTTCATCATCCACCACTACGCAGGCAAGGTGGGCCTAGGACGGCGGGGAGCGCCGGGGGGGGGAGAGGCCCGCAGGGCGGGGTGGAGCGAGGGGTGGGGGCTGCCGGACATCTGACCACCGCCCTGTCCTGCTTACTCTTCCACCAGGTCTCGTATGACATCAATGGCTTCTGCGAGAGGAACCGGGACGTCCTTTTTACGGACCTGATAGAGCTCATGCAGAGCAGTGAACAGTGAGGCCTCGCTCACCTGCCGACACTCTATCCCGCCACTGTCACGCAGTTTGATAAATAACTGACAATTATAGGGCTGTGATAGCACTCATTAGGTAGCTATTTCTCCTGTGTTACCACTGGACTTCACTATCTATTTCTTACTGCTGTTATAGGGAGCATTACTGCAAGGCCATATAAGCTGAGACATGTTAGTCTCACAGATGTGCTTTTGGTCTCTCGTCGCCACAGCGATTTCATCCGCAGCCTCTTCCCCGAAAACCTCAACACGGACAAGAAAAGCCGACCCACCACTGCCAGCTCCAAGATCAAGGTTTGTGTTCGGTGATGCACTTTGGCAGAACCAGTACAAAGAAAAGCAGAGGGTGGAGGAAGATGGGCTCAGCCACCTCCCAACACCTCGCTGAATGTTTTCATTCTGTTTTCTGCAGAAACAAGCAAACGACCTGGTGAACACGCTGATGAAGTGCACCCCACATTACATCCGCTGCATAAAGCCCAACGAGACCAAGAGGCCCAAAGACTGGGAAGAGAGCCGGTGCGTATCTTAGCCACCAGTCCCACAGTTCTCACCATTCCCACAATTTCCACAGTTCCCATCATTCCCACCTGTCCCACAGTTCCCATCATTCCCACCTGTCCCACAGTTC
>JAOVYW010000029.1:1067192-1091983 GCA_025775045.1 Hiodon tergisus
TCCACAGTTCCCATCATTCCCACCTGTCCCACAGTTCCCATCATTCCCACCTGTCCCACAGTTCCCATCATTCCCACAATTTCCACAGTTCCCATCATTCCCACCTGTCCCACAGTTCCCATCATTCCCACCTGTCCCACAGTTCCCATCATTCCCACAATTTCCACAGTTCCCATCAATCCCACAGTTTCCACCAGTCCCACAGTTCCCATCATTCCAACCTGTCCCACAGTTCCCATCATTCCCACCTGTCCCACAGTTCCCATCATTCCCACCTGTCCCACAGCTCTCACCATTCCCACAATTTCCACAGTTCCCATCATTCCCACCTGTCCCACAGTTCTCACCATTCCCACGATTTCCACAGTTCCCACCATTCCCACAATTTCCACAGTTCCCACCATTACCACCGCTCCAACGGTTCCATCCACTGCCATAATTTCCACCACTTTGACACTCCCTGGCTGGCTGGAGTAACCACACTGACTTTGTGCAGGGTGAAGCACCAGGTGGAGTACCTGGGCCTGCAGGAGAACATCCGTGTGCGACGAGCCGGGTTCGCCTATCGCCGGGTCTTCAATAAGTTCCTGCAGAGGTAGGTGAGATGGATAGAAAAAGGGAAAGGCGTTTCTGGGTCTTTGTGACCTCTTCCGGTTACTCCTGTTTGATTGGCCCTCCAGGTATGCCATCCTGACGAGTGAGACGTGGCCATGCTGGCGGGGGGAGGAACGACGGGGAGTGCAACACCTCCTGAAATCCGTCAACATGGACACGGATCAGTACCAGATGGGCCGCTCCAAAGTCTTTGTCAAAAACCCAGAATCGGTAAAGCACGAGACCCCTAGACCACATTTACATAGACAGTAAGAATGGCAAAATGCGTTACCTACCGACACGGTTCTAAACCTCACCCAGTCTCACACTACCTCAAAGAGTCTGCCGTTTCTCCTCCCCCTGGTGTATCAATTTTTGTCTCTTTCCTGACCAATGTCCCCAGCTCTTTTTACTGGAGGAAATGAGGGAGAGAAAATTTGACACGTTTGCCAGGACCATTCAGAAAGCCTGGCGGAAGTACATCGCCCGGAGGAAGTATGAGCAGATGAGGGAGGAAGGTGAGTGAGTCGGGAGGGAAACCAGAAAGGGGGATGAATGAAAAGAAGAAGGGGATGCATTTCCAAAACCTAGCATCATAGTTGCACCATACCATGTAGACACGGCACTTTGTCTGCCACAGCTAAGGATGAATTACAAATAAATAAATGCAAGCCAGTAATATTTACCGGGGGTTCCTTTGTAGTGCACCCCACATTACATCCGCTGCATAATGCCCACATCTCTGTCCCTCTGTGCGCTCAGCCTCTGACATCCTCTACAACTCCAAGGAGCGGCGCAGGAATAGTATCAACAGAAACTTTGTGGGGGATTACCTTGGCATGGAGGACCGTCCCGAGCTGCGACAGTTCCTGGCCAAGAGGGAGCGAGTTGATTTTGCCGACTCTGTCAACAAGTTTGACCGCAGATTTAAGGTGTCAATAATAATATAGCAAGCACAATGGTGGTGTCCAAGACCAGAGCTGCACAAGGCACAAAAGTAGAAATCCCTGTTTTTGTGAGATAAATTAAGAAGATGTGTACACACTCCTAATCCTTATTTATCCCATTTCAAATGTATAACTAAATTATCAATCACAATTAGCTGTTTCCAAAAGTCCCTTCATTCATATGAATTATATAAACTTTTTTTTATAAATACATTTATAACAGACATAGAACAGTTATAAGTCATCAGCTAGACTAGCACTTAACTCACACATCCTCTTTTTCGAGACATGATCTTATAAACCTCTCCAGGCAATCAAACGGGACCTGATTTTGACGCCCAAAGGGATATACCTGATTGGGCGGGAGAAGGTGAAAAAGGGCCCGGAGAAGGGGCAAATCAAGGAGGTTCTCAAACGAAAACTAGAGATCGGAAGTGTCACCGGCATCTCGCTCAGGTGAGGAGGTGAAGGGTCGTGAGAATCATACTGTCTGATTCATCTCAGGATTTGTGCCGTTCATGGTTCAGCAGAATGTGAAACCGCAGATATGTAAACGACAGTGTGTGACTGACAAAATTCATCTTCAGTGCTTGAAGAAGAAAGTAGCTACAGACTCTGAGGGAGTCTGTATTCAGAGCTTCCTCTACAGCGTCTGTATCCTTGGGTGTTGTTTTGTGTGATGCTATCGTTCTGTCTTTAAATGTAATGCCTTGAGTTTGCCAGCAATGCTGTGCAGTTTAATAATGAGACACTGCTTTTAACTGGATTTGCTATGCAAATTTCAATCTTTATGTTCTTGGAGCACTTCCTCTATTAGGTTCAAGTTTCTGGTCCCGTTACTTTATTAACATGAATTATGTTTATTTAGTCAGTCTGTACTACATATACACATATCCTTTTACATATTTTTCCGCTAATTAAATTCTGCCAGAATTTCAAGAATCGTGGGTTATATTGTGTCTGTGTATCGACATTTATCTACATAGCGAGTATTTCGCAGTATCATGTTGAAAAAAAAAAGCCGATCGTCAGAAAACACACTTCTAATCAACATTCCCACTCGCTGGACACTGCAGTGTGATTAGCACGGATCCCTCCCTCACACTTAGCTAGAATCGATAGCCATTAGTATCGCTTCACTCCTCAGTGTCTCACCTAGTGGTGGTAATTACATTTCAGAGGAGATGGCGTTCTTCAGTGTCCACAAACTTGTGATAACTTCCTGAAAACATGAGCAGCCGACAACTTGCAAAATGAGAGGATGCCAAGTCATACTGCCATGATTTGTCCACGGTGCAATATACTATAAATTGTATATACTATATATATATATATATATATACTATATTGAACAGCAAAGTACTATAAAAGTGTGACCGCCTAGAGCTCACAATATGCCCTACCTGTGAGACAGTGTAGGTGTATTCCCACAGCCTACACAGTCTGGACTGCCAATCGCCAAAACGTAAACTTTTCTGACAGTACAGTTTGTGTCAATCAACAGGAAAAGAGAAGTCTAGCATACTTCACATGCACATTATAGTGCTTGTATGTATATTATACGAATTCCTGTCATCATCATTTTCTCACACTTGCAACGCCTCCGAAGCTCGAGACAAGATGACTTCTTCATCCTGCACGAGTCACAGTACGACAGTCTGCTGGAGTCCATGTTTAAAACTGAGTTCATCAGCCTGCTGTCCAAGCGCTTTGAGGAGGCCACCAAGAACAAGCTGTCTCTATCCTTCAATGACCGGTAAGAGGGCCTTGTCTCGGAGACTGATATAGACACGGATCTTGGACTCAGAGACCAATTTAAACACACACACACGCGAATTTGCAGATACCTGGAACAGCCAAACTTATTATTTAAATTTGAGTTTATTTATTTTAATTTTTTACATGTTTCTGGGACAAAATCAAAACTTACCCCGCTAATCGCACTTTACATAACTGTATTTCTTTTTATGAGTAGAAGAAACTCCATTAAATACAATTTTATTAAATAAGATTGCCGGGTTATTTTAAATTGGTCCCATAAGGGTTTTTATACACGTAATGTGCCCATATTTGCACTTAATAAACAGAACACAGGCGCAGCCCTGTCTCCTAGTGATGCATGCTAAAGCCTTTTGGTTGGGTTCTCGATGTCTGCAGGTTGGAGTTCAAGGTGAAGAAGGAGGGCTGGAGTGGTGGAGGCACCCGCTGCGTGTTGTTCCAGCGGGGACAGGGGGACCTGGCACAGCTTAAGCCTGGCGGAAAGATGCTTACCGTCTGCGTGGGGGATGGCCTACCCAAGACATCCAGTGAGTCATCCGGCAAGGGGGGGGTGGAGGAGTGGAGACTTGAGAAAGGAAAAGAGTAGCGGGTTGGGAGGTGGCGCTGGAGAAAGAAAAGGAAGGATGGAGGTAGGGCTGCGAACATTTTAGACATTTTAGTTCGATTCACTTTCATATATCTCTGCATTTAGATTATCCTTACTGCTGACAAAATTGCGTGACTGCTGAGTGAATGAAGTCACCACGGCACATGATTCCTAAGGATAGAAAATAACATCCAGATCTGACATTCTGTTAAACTCTTTCTTTTTTCAGAGCCCACCAGGAAAGGGGTCCCACAGGGAAGGAGGTGCCAACCTCAGCAAAGAGGTAACTCTCTTGGCTTTACATGGTAGCATCAGTCATGAAGCCGGCTGGAAAACCTTCTTTAAGAATTTAGAGAATTTGGACTGCATTGTCCACAAAGGCAATCTCCTGGAGCAGCCGCTTGAGAGAAGGAGCTTGAATGGAAAAGTTTTGGCAGAAAAATGACCTGTGCCTTGCTGTATCACCGCACTGTTTATAGGTCGCCAAAATGGTGCATCCCAGTTTTCGTGGCGAAACGAGGATCCACGGATGCAGGCAAACCAGACCTACAGTACCCCACAGAAGCAAAACAACTGGCAGATCGCAGGACCCCCAAAACTGGGGTCCCTAAAGGCTCGACAAGGCCATACCCCAAACCCAAATGGAAACCTAGATTTCCTCAATGTGCCTGACCAAGGAGTGGCTGGGTGCGGCCCCCCTCATTCATTTTTCATTTTAAACTAAAGAGAAATTTCTGCTTCTCCAAACATAATCGCAGGTTGATTTTCAATAACAGTAACTGTAACTGTGACAGCACGGAAGAATAATGACTGGGTACATCTTCATGGTGGTGATCAGGGTTCTCTTTCTCAGTCCATCTGACTCTGCCCCTTTGTCTCTTCAGTATGCAGAGAAAGAAGAGCATCAGTCAGAGCCGTCCACCCCCTGCGCCGAGCAGCCGAATCAGGTCCCAGCCTCGTCCTCATGGCCCGCGCTGCCGGGCTCTCTACCAATACGTGGGCCAGGATGTCGATGAGCTCAGCTTTGATGTCAATGATGTGATCGACCTCCTCAACGAAGGTGAGGGCAAGTGGAGACAATCTCACAGGAATGTTTGTAAACAGACCCTGTCACACAATGAGTCGGGGGGGGGGGGAGCCCAGCTGGCACACAAGGCTGCGTGTTCGCAGTATACTGTTAAACTTCTATTGTCTTCATGCAGACCCATCAGGCTGGTGGAAAGGAAGGTTCCGCGGCAGGGAAGGCCTCTTCCCTGGAAACTATGTGGAAAAGATCTGAGGACCGAACGCGCAGACTGTTACTGTACTGAACTCATCCTTCTGGAAGCTTATGGAAAGAAATCCTCACTGCCTTCAGTTTACTTCTGAAGTGGATACAATTATGCTAAGATAATGTGAAGGCAGGTGAACGTGGTGATGCAATAATGAGAGAGTTGACAAACTAGTGCTAGGATTTGGGGGTACTAAATAAAAATGTCTGTCGACAAAGGAGGAAAGTTTTTTTGGGAATTCCACAAAAATCGCTTTGCATTGCTAATTAGATTTAAGTTTTATACAGAAGCATGTGCCAAATTTTTTATTCAACACAAGAGTAACAAAGTTAAACACAGTAATTGGAGATACTGTATTTACTGGTTTAGAATTAGTCTGATAGAGTACTGTAGCTCTGTGCAGATTCCAAGTGTAGATTACATTCTGCAAAATGCTTGTACTACAGGCAAATAACCACTGTGAGGCACTGTAGCACTGTTTAACATGTTTGCTGGGACACTGAGTCAGAAAGTTATTTTCCCCCTATGGCAGCAAAACCCCATCACTGCCATCACTGGATTATAATTAGAAATACAGTCTCAGTGGTGGGCGTCACCATAGGATGATGTAAGGGTGATGTTCGCATCACAATCATTTGCGTCCTGGTTTTGCGTCCTGTTGCGGACAGAAAGCACCCAGTCCCATTAGTCACAACATTGTTTAAATATGTTTATCGTTTCACTAAACACCCTGCTTAAGGTCTCTGTACGGCTCATTGCTATGTAATTTGTTTGTACTCTAATCAGAGCAGCCATGAGGAGACACCCTCAGCCTGGACCAGACTGGTGCACCTGAGTTTGGAGATTCTCACTGATAGAAGAATGTTTTTTTTTTTTTTTGCTTTAGTGCTGATGTCTATTTCGTATTTTTTATTATTTTAAAGTTGGTAAAGTTTTATTTTAACCTGTGTCAGAATGGGTGTTTGTTACTGTTCGGTTTTTATTTTAAAATGAGCAATAAAGGCCATTCGCTGGCCCTCCAACCCCGTGTGTTACTGTGTTGACCCTGGCGAGCCACAGTCAGGTTCAAAATGATAACATATCAGTGGCAAGATTACGCTAATGATGCCATTCGGCTCCTGTGGAATGGCTGCTTTGTCCCAACATTTAGATGTCAATCGTGACCTTATACGTTTCTTTTTAACCTAAGCTCAATTAAGCTGACACCATTTCACCGAAACGTTCACCAATAACTCACCTTAACTTCAGTGGGTATCATCCCCTTCGATGAGCATCGATTCTCTTGCTTCAGATAAACAGAAAAATGCATTTATTTCTGTTATCACTATATAAGGAGGCTTCTATACAACACATTTGTGCCAAAAATCTAGTTAATCGGACACATGCTGCATTTTTTATAGGTTTAACCAATTTTAAATTCTATCAAAAAATCTAATTAGGCGGACTTTATGGGTTAAAGAGAATTTTTTGTCCATTATGAGCCATTACATATATATACCATTTTTATACATTTATGTCACACAGGGTAGCAATGGCAATCATTTTTAATATCACCACTTTACCAGATATTAAGTCATTCAGACCAACTAGTGATTTTGGGGGAATTTTAAAATTTTCATTATTCATTCATGTCATTTCCACATATTTCACGATTCTGGAGGAACCCTAACAATAATAAAACACACAGGAACAATAGGTTTCCTCTTTTCTGGAGGCACCCTTATAATACAGACAGAAACAATATGTATGCAGTCGAAAGTAACAAAAATTTGTTAATATCTTTGTACAATCATTAACCTAGCTTAGTTTACAGTGTGCATCAAAAGGTAGTCTAGTATCTATTACAACCATCAATGTTTGTAGTCTTTCAAAAATTTTGTAATACAAAATTGTTATGGTTAACAGATGTACACTATATGGACAAAATAATATTTTGCCCATTCTTCCCGAAGAGCATTTGTGAGGTCAGACATTGATGTTGGACAAGAGCGCCTGGCTGGCAATCTCCGTTCTAGTTCATCCCAAAGGTGTTCGATAGGGTTGAGGTCAGGGCTCTGTGCGTATCGAGTAGTTCTGAAAAAGCAACAAGTTCCTCTTCTTCCACTCTGAATCCACTGTCCTTGAACCTTGATCTGCAAAACTGGGGATAGTTTAATATCATAGTTTAGTCTCATGTGTAGAACAAAAACCAGCAAATGTTGTGGTTCCCAATTCGACAAACAGTGATTGTTTTTAGTCTTTTCCGTAAAAACTGTAGTTAGGAGAGGGAAACGTCGTTCTTCAGGAAATTAAGACTTTTATTACGTAAACACAACAAAAGCCGTGGTGTCCGCGGAACAACCCAACAAACAACCTCGGCAAACCAGCTTTTGTACAGTTTCAAACATATTTTGTACATACATTTTTGTTTATGTATGTACAAATTATTGTCTGCACATTTTGTTTTTATACATATGAAGAATTGTCTAAATATTCTTTTGGATGTGTTGGTATGTTTGTACTAGAAAACATCTTGAAAATCAGATTGTTTTAGACATGGCTATAATCTTAAATCGATGTGTTTTTTCTTTCATTGACCTGACGAAACCTTGTTTTTTTTTCTCTTTTAATCGCTCGATATCCGACTTACCGCTGTATGGTTCTATGGTGTGTGTGAAAAAGATGAAAATAGACTGATAGATAAATGCACGTTATTTTGCTTTCATTTTACAATGGCAGAGTTTCAGCAGTGGACAGACTTGTGCAGCAGGTTGAGTGTGAATGGGAAATTTCAGGATGCTGTGTTACAGGATAATTGGCGGAAAATAGCAATTGTTGGTTTCAGGTGGAATGGGGAGGTCCTAAATAAAAACCAATGATCAAGTTATTCTATATTAATTGAAAAATTCTGTAGATACACATCACTCGCAATGCATATGTTTTATAAAGGTCATTCTGTGAGTGTTATTGGCCAGCATTTACATGAAGAGATGTCCTTGACAGGCGTAAGTGTTTATTTAGTAACCAAGGCTGGTTAAGTGTACAGTTGGTAGGTTTAGCGTGGCAGTTTTCTGAGGGCGTACTCCCTGTTGCTGAGAGACTGCACTCAGAGCAAGGACAAAATGCTTCTTTTGTCCAAAGTTGTTCAGCCGGACCCACAAGTTTAATTCAGTTCAGATATGCGTTACCTGCTCTCAGCCTTGGTCCAACTTCCTAAGAACCTGAAACATTGTTTTTGTTTTTCTTAACTCAGCAGCGCAGACTACGCAAGATGCAACCCTGATTACACAAACTGGGCCAGTGCCAGTGCCACAAACTGGGCCGGCGCCAGTGCCACAAACTGGGCCGGTGCCCGTGCCAGTCCTGCCATTTGCAGCCTGTCCAGGTGCAAGTTTGAGGCATGAGGCAGGAGGAAGTTTTAAGCTTCTTATCAAGCATGATATTTATGGTGGATTAGAGAAACACCCACAAGAAGTGCCATGATTTTCTGGCCTTTAAGCTCTGTATCGAGAATTATATTGAAACAAGGGGTCGATAACTTTAACTTTTCATCGATAACTTATAAAATATCAATTGGATTATCTCATCCAAGTCCGCACTGTTCTAAATACCAACTGCAGGACCCTCAAACAAAACACAATTTTATACAGAATCATGCACATCTTCCAATCTACAGACCATCCGTCTTATCACATTTTAAAAATCATTACAAAACTCGACTGTTTTTGTAACACATTCACCATCTTCCATTTCTACAATGGTCTAAACCTACTATTGTAGTATAATTTGTCTGTCAATAAGGTTTGTATTGATGTGAGTTAATTCTACTTATTCCTTTTTTCTCCCATATAAACTAACTGTAATACCCCTTTGCTGGAGTAATAACCTTAGGGAGGAGAAAGAAAAAAAAACACCTATCAGAAATGTCATCCTAGAATTTGACCTGCAAGAAATAAATTACGATATGTGTTTTTTGGTAAATGATTGACACATACAGTGGGTTTCAAGCAAATTGCCACATTCTTTATTTTGCCACCCAACCAAAGTTACCGTCCAGGGAGGTCTGTAAACCCAGACGGCATTTGCATTTTGTTAAGGCTGGAACATTCGACTGAACATTTTATGGCACATCCGCCATTTTCCTGTATGGGACCTGTTTGAACAGGCTGTAAAGCCAGCATCTCTGACTGTGAGAAAGCAGGTGAGGCCTAATGCTGTGCTGGAGGAATTTCTTAAGGGGCCGCAGAGTTGGCATGAATCACAGGGCACTCCACAGGGCACTTCACAGAGACGGCCTGCATGCCAATGAGAGCCGTCAGCGAGGCGTGATGCAGTGGGCCTGAGCTGATCGCTGGGCTGGAATGATCTGGAAAGAGCTAGTCTGGAATGATCTGGATAGAGCTGATATGGAATGATCTGGAAAGAGCTGATATGGAATTATCTGGAAAGAGCTGATTTCTTCCTGCATTTGGCTAGATATCTACAGGTGATATTTTTAGATCACTCATCATTCATCAGCCTTCTGGTTAGGTGCCAGTTTCCTGAACGACTCATCAATATTGCTTACCCTGACAACGAGACTAAAATAAGCCATCGTTGGCTGGCACAGCTGGTGACAGTCGCTGCTGGTTCCCAAAAGTTGAACTACTTCGGTAATTGAAATATTGTACATTTTTAAGAAAGGCCTAATCCAAGCTAATGGAATACTAGATCAAAGCTCAGTTGAAAAATGTTTTGTTTTGCTTTATTAAATACTGATGATATTATTTCAACACCGAACGTATAGTCAGCATACAAAATGTATTTCAGTATATTTTTTCGCCCCAGAACTGTTTGAAATCTGTACAGGCAGCAACAATTGTTTAAATTATTCTAATTAGTTTTCTAGTATTCTAGTTATTATTTAATTGTATTATTTTGTGTTTGTATGTTTTAATATCTCTTACAGCCAATAGCCAAAGAAGTCATGGAGGAGCCAGATGATGGCATCCCAGACCGATTATCGGGAGGGGGGGGGTGCTCCAGAGGAACTAATGCACCCATCAATCAGTGGAGGAGGTGACCAGGAGGAGGAGACAAGGCTCTGGTAAAGTTTTCTATAGTTTCTGGTATATTGGATGTTTGATTCATCTGTTGAATTCCAGCTGGAAGGAGATGCCAGGCAAGAGAGAAAAATGTGACGAAATTTCAAAAGTTGTCCTGCACCAGGTCAGCCTAGCACCTGGGCAGCTGGAAACAAGCCAGGGCTGAAGAATGGAGCCCAAGGTCACTACCCAAGGGTGTTTGGAACCACGAGGCAAATCTGGCAAAGCTGGAGGACACTGATGACATTGATCAGAACATCACAACCTTGGAGAGCTGAGCTGAAGTGCACCACTGGCCCGAGGAGGAATTTGCTGGTCTGACATAAATCTTCGCTTGCACCAGGAACGACCCTAAGAAAAAAAAAACATGCTATATAAGATGCCTCTCCTTCATCAGCCCATTTGACCATAGCAGGAGCATCCACAGTGTCTCTCAATTCTTAGACATAGGCTAACCCTGTCTGGCTGTGGTGTGAGTTCCAAGTCATAACTGACTAGCATTCGCTGCCACCTAGCTAAATGGAGGGGAGGGAAGCTGAAAAGCTGAGAAGCTGAAAAGACTACTTTAGATTACCTGACCTAACTATCAAGCTAATGCCAAAATTTGTGTATAGGAAACAACACAAACGTACCTAGAAATAACTATTGAAATCATGCTAGGTAGGCTAGCTAGCTAGCGTTGCTTAGTTAGCAGCTTCCTAAAGTGACCTCAATCCAATAACTTCGGCTCTGCGGATCTCATTCTGCCAGTCAGCTCCACTATTTGTAAAACGCTTAGCTAGCTAGTTATTGATCCCAGCCTCCTAAAACACATCTCTGATGCAAAAGTAACCGAGAGATATCCGGTAGTGCAGTGGATTCCAACCCCTGGGTAGCAACCCAAAGTGGGGCCACAGATGAGGAATGAAATACTAGGCTTGGGTCACACTATACCCTGGTATGCAAACTCTTATGAGGATTTCTAAGCACTTTTGGCCAGGAATGTATATCACAGACTGCTGTAGTTCATCCCCACAGTGTTTGCTTACGAGATGTCGAGCTGTAGCACCTCTCATTCCACTAACCATAACTGACACATCTGAGTAAATTGGGGTAGATGAAGTTGGCCCTGAGTGGGAATACCTGAAGAGGTATTAGGACATTACCTGTTTTGGATATTAGGAGATTTTGATTTTGATTGATGGCGTTGTCTAGAATTTTGAATCTGGCTTGAACTTGGTGTCTGAGACAGGAAAGGGCTGGGACAAGCGGCTGTCCATTTTTGCACTTTGCTTACCGTGATGTACCTCAGGCTTCGACACCCAGTGTGGTGTCGTACACGCTCAAAATTAGGGACAAAAAAAGGTGTGACCATTTCTTCTCCGCGCCCAATGCTTTTCCCGGGTTCTACTGTGCAAGATCTGGTCCCTAATTTTGAGCGTGTACAACACCACGTTGGTCTTCCTTGGCTCTCCCTCACCTTCCCAGCTCTCTCCCAGCACGCCCAGTGGTCCTCTCGCGTGGTGCTCCCATGTGGCGAGCGCATAGCAGTTCAAATGGCGAGAACCCCACAGTTTGGCAGGCAACAGAGCTTTGACACAGGAGGTGAGGTCCTTCTGCTGTTGCCAACAACAGAAAACATAAAGTTGCCAAAATTGCAGGGGCCGTACCAAGTCACTCAGAAACTAGGGTCGGTGACATATGAAATAAACACTGGAGAGAGGAGCTGGAAACTGCTTTTCAAGACCTGAAAGGATCACTGTGCACTGTGTCGGGAGCTGTTTCTTCAGAGGACTGACTTTGACTGAACTTTCACCATTCAGACGGGTGCGTGGGGGAAGGGCCTAGGACTGGTCTTTCTGCAAGGATTTTAGGGCAATTAAGTTTTAGTTTTTATTTTTATCTGTTGGGATGCTTGTAGACTGGTCATCATGCCTTGTCTTGGCTAGGACAGATGTGTGATTTAAGGG
This sequence comes from Hiodon tergisus, assembly GCA_025775045.1. Classification (NCBI taxonomy): domain Eukaryota; kingdom Metazoa; phylum Chordata; class Actinopteri; order Hiodontiformes; family Hiodontidae; genus Hiodon; species Hiodon tergisus. The sequence goes on from JAOVYW010000029.1 coordinate 1,079,382, forward strand.
AACATACAGCCTGATGGTTTCTAATCATCCAACCATTTCATTTCCAGGTATAAGGAAGGGTCCAGTTGCACAACTTATCACAGATGCCGCAGGTGGTGTCAGGAGAAGGGGAAGGAAACGTCACGGTCTGACAGTGTGCAGTTTGATAAGCGCTCTGCAAATTCTTGCTCAGGTTAGAAGTATATAAGTGGCAAATAGGTAAGATCCGTGGATTGGTAGATTGTTTTTCTGGCTCTGGGAGTCTGTCATTGTACCAGCCACTGAATAGGAAAATATGAGTTTTAAGCCATTTTGTTTCGTTTGTTATTGTTTTTGATTTTGTATGACCAATTGCGCTGCAGTAGACCAAAAGAATATGTCAGCAATAAACCATTTTAGTAAAAACAAGATTTATATAATTTCTATATAAATATTATATAAATATTATTTATATAACAAATGCAATAATATAATGTATTAATGTATTATTTATTGTTTAAAAATTCATTATTTAAAAATCTTGCGGCCAGACACAGGGCAAATGTACAATCTGACACTACCAGCAGGGGCCGGTGTCAATTATGCTTATTGGGTAGCCAGCGGGGTGAAAACGTTGGTGATCTTTTACATTCTAACATATAAACAATTTATATTTTGACTATAGATTGGTAATCATAAAAACTAAATTTCTAAGAAACATTTAATTATGAGCAAAAATTAAATACTCATCTTCAAAACAACACTATCCGGTGTTCGGTTTAACTAGTCTTTCTTATGCTCAGATCAATGGCTTAGATATGTTACTTAGTGGCATTTTCAGCCTTCGATGTCCAATTATCAGCTCTGGATGGAGATATTTTGTCTCTATAGCACGAAATTAACATTTTATTTCAAATCACAATTGTATTGGAAAATGTTCAGTTTCAGTTTCCGATATTTAGCAGATAAGCAAATAAATAATTTCAATAAACAATTCAATAAAATGTATTTCACAATTATAAAACTTCAGTATTTATATATTTACTTAAGCTTTTAATATTTATTAATGTCTGATTTTGGTCGCGTTTCTATATAGACTTACCGAAGTAGCCTATTTAGTAGCTGGATAGGTGAGGTGTCTGTGATGTTAAACTCGGTCAAATTACTTGTTTTTTCTGTGTATATGAATGTATGGTGTACAGTTGTCTGACCTAAACAAAGTGTCGGTACATGTGTTCTGTTATTCGAGCATATGCAGTTGTGTGGAAGGAATGACCAGGGCTTCTAGAAAGCTTCAATGTTACAACAGCGAACGAATGTTCGCTATTCGTGCAGGTACACGGTTGTCAGTAATACCCATTTCACGCTATTGCTGATTTTTGACGTGTCCTGTTCAATTTGTGAAGCCGATCTGCTCCAGGTGAATTTCAACTGGTATGAGTATGAGTAGCAGCGGTGGAAAAAATATATAATATGTAGCCTTTGCATATTCGCTTCGCCGATGCGAATTGAGAAATTTAAAATAAGAAATTTTTTATCTTAATCTGATATGGCATCAAGTTTATCGGAAGATAATTGAGAATTTTGATGACAAAACGGAGGTGTTCGTGTTTATGTGTCTCTAATTCATGAAGTTGGAGATCAAATGATGAGGTCAAGTTACATTTATATATCTTCATTCAGATGTATTTGTTTTTCTTTAGTAGTAACCTAACCTGTTATGTTAATGTCAAGACTGGAGTAACTGGAGCGGGGACATTTCTCTCTTACTTAAAGACTCTGCTTCTTGGACTGAGGGCAACTCGAGGTGATAGGAAGCTCAGACAATAAGGTGAACATATATTTTACTCAATCGTGATTATTGCCTCCTCAGTTCGTATGAATTATGCATATTTGCCCACATTTACTGCACGTTGTATCTCAATTATTTCAAAAAAGTTTTTCTTCTTTCTTGCTATTCTGATGTTATTTTCTCGGTCATTTTGATGTAAGGTTAAATAGTACCGGTAACGGTATTTTTTGTAAACTGCTTTTCAACAATTTGCTTTTTCCCATTGATGAGCGACCGTGGTTCAAAGTCTGAATGAAGTTGCAAGGCATTGATAATATTTAATCATACTTTTTGCTTATTTTGTTATGTAGTAAATCGTTGTTCCCATAGTTTGTTCCAGTTTGTTCCAAGAAAATAAGTTATTGGATAGATGTAAATAATGTATTGTTGAACTGACCGTACTCTGGAGCTTAATGGACCGCGACCAGTGGACCAGTCTGGACCGTGCCGTTCTTGGTTCTGGACAGGGTGCAGAGATTATGGCTGGAGCCTTTTCCTACGAGAGCTCAGAGGTGGATTGGTGTGAAAACAACTACCAGTATTCTGAAAACGTGGTGGAGTATTTCAATACAGTAAGACAGCATTCCATTCTTAATGATTAGGTCAGAAAACCGAAGGAGAAAACTAGAATAATTGTTTATGTTACTTTTTGTTGCTTTATGTTTGTTAGGCTGTATTAACCATGTATAAGAGCTCAATTTTCTAATATTATTCCCTATGATATTAAACTGGCAACAGCAAATATACTGATGAAATACAAATGCTACTTAGCGGCATTTCCTGCCAAGACTTCAGGGAGATGGTTTTAGATAAATAATTATCGTCAAGTCGCAACAATAAATTGGTTCAAATTTTTTTTTCTTCCAGATGAGTAGTTTTATCTTCTTCGTAATCTCCCCCATTATGCTATACCTGCTACACCCATACGCCAGAGAGCGGAACTTGGCCGTGCACCTTGTCTGGGCCATGATGATCTTTGTGGGTAGGTCACCAGTGCACACCCATGGTCACCTGGGGCCATATTCACAAAACATTCACGTACGGTAATATTTACCCTCTGTTCGTTTTTGAAGAAGAAACAAACTTCTAACATAGCAAAAAGGAACAAGGGATTAATTATTATTATTATTATTAATTATCTCACTCTCCGTCTTTTTACTTTATACCTTCCTAGGCCTATTTTCTGCATATTTCCACATGACATTGAGCTACGCAGGACAGATGCTGGATGAAATCTCCATCCTTTGGGTACTGGCAATTGGCTACTCTCTTTGGTTCCCACGCAAGCACTTCCCCTCCTTTGTCAAGGACAGGTAACAATGGCAATCTGCATGTGTGTCTCTGTCTTTATAACCTCACCAACCAAACTGTAGGTGGCACTGTGGTGTTGTGTGTGAGCATTATAATTTATAACAAGAAGGCCTGTTATGAGGAAGGCACAGCAGTGGTCATCTTGAGCAATGTTCAGTGATTTTTGTCTGAATGAACTTATTAAATAAACAGTTTAGTGTTTCTGTAATGGGGTGGCTGCAAAAATGTGGACACAGCAAAAGAAAAAGAAACTTGGGGGGGACAATAAAACAATCTTTTTACAGTACACATGTACATCAGCAGCAACTGAGCTGGGTGCCACAGGGAATAGCACTGCAGTGTTCTCCACTGACAGTAGAAGGGAGGAGCTCTGGGGCCTTCTACATGTGTCTCCTCCAAGACATTGCGTTAATATTTAAATGCAGAATGGGAAATTATGTCTTAATAATGAATGAGGTTGTATGGTTACCCCTGCCAACTACAATGAATACTTTATTTAGAACCCGAGAGACTGAAAGTTCTCTCCTCAACGTTTTCTATACTGTAGTATTTTATCTTTACAGAGCTACTGTTGGCAGAATGGCTCGGTTGCATTGGAAATAATATTTTCTGTGGGGGGAACTACGATGCATATATGTGATCATGTGATCATCTTTTTTTCCCCTCTGTTTTCTGCAGATCATCTTTCTCCTGGATGGTCCTGGTCTTTACTGTTGTCTCCACCCTCTCCACCTTCGTCAAGCCCGTGGCCAATGCCTATGCACTTAACTGCTTTGCCCTCCACATTATGTATTCCCTGGGCATTGAGCTGCGCAGGTGCAGTACCAACTAATATACATAAGGAAATATACACAAAAAACATGCACAGTTTTACATGTGCAGGCTGGCTGACTATGATGATTACTGTTTCAGCTGATAAAAACCAGCTGACTCTAGCCACAGACTCAGATATCTCAACTGTTGAGAACTGCATGCACCAAACAGGCTCGCTGATTGGAGCTAAGGTAGAAATGTGACAACCAATCGCCTTGTAGCACAGCAGTTCCATGGAAAATGACCCTGCATTGTTGACCCCCGTCCCTGACACTCCCTTGTCCTCACAGCTGCACTGACTATAGAGCGCTACGCCTTGCTCGTGCTTTCGTCGGGTTGTGGGTGCTGGCCATCTCCTGCTGGATTAGCGATCGTTTTGGCTGTGGCATCTGGCAAAAGCTGAATTTCTGCTACCTGCACGGCATCTGGTGATCACTGGGGCCAATGGGGGGGAGGAGGCGGGAGGAGAGTTGGGTGCCTCTCTGATGTGTTTCAGCATAAGCGAATACCATTAATCAGCATGTCCTCTCTTCCTCCAGGCACATCCTGATTGTGGTGGCTACAGCCTACGGCAGCACACTGTTTGCCTACTTGGATGCCAACCATGAGATTCCCAACTCCCTGCCAGACCTTCAGTACTGGCCTTGTGACAATTGGGCCTTAGGCCTACCCTACATCGTGCTAAAAGGAAACAAGAAGACTGATAAAAGTTGTTAAAAGGTACTTAATACTGCACTTCCTGACTTGTACAGCTCAGGAGAAAAGAAAAAAAAAATACTTTATATGACAAAAGTGCTAGCCCTTGGTCGTGAGATTTTTTGCATTGTAAATATCTGTGAATTTACTAAAAATATTCAATATTGCATTTTAGTATGTTCATTGTTTGTTTTAAATATTTTACTGGAAATAGGATATAGACATTTTTAACTGCTTGTCGTAAACTATGATAACCCTGTGTTTAAAAAAATAAAAATAACAATAAGAATAAGCCTTTTTTCGTGTAAGAAGAAATAAATGAGAATCTCAATTGGTTCTGAACATAAACATGTAATTGTAAATTAAAATGATTTATTAATATGTTAATAAAGGTTATGTTATACGTCAACTGATGATGATGAAGTGGAATGACATTTAATTTTGTCTATTCTCTTTGCTATATAAAACACACTACAAATTTCTGCATGTCTGAAAAAAGTAGAACAGTAGATGATATCCCGTTTACAAAGTGCAAGAATTTACTTGGTAAAATATTTAGCATTTAAAAAAAAGAAAATATTAATGTAGGGGAATGCTTTGTGGTGCAGTCGCCACGGAAGCAGGATTGTTACCCAAATAGCCAATGTTTAATTGTAAGATACGTAAATTTGACCTGGAGACTGCCTGCAAGAAAATAATTTTAATGTAAAAAATATTAAGAACAGAACATCCTCTGAGCCTTTTACATAATTTAGAACACTTTGGTGAGTTGGTGATGTGCAAGTTCGCATGGTATTATCAATCTCTCTAGAATGTTCGGTATACAATCTATGACTACTAGCCACTACTTCAATATTATTATGAAGGATTTATTTTTATTTTTATTCTATTCCACTTTTATTGTTATTCTATTATTTTAGTCATCTTCATTGGTTTGATTAAGTGCTTATAAAGTAATTGGCTAACATTTATATATATATATATATATATATATATAATAGAATACTTGATTAGGGAAAGCTACATATTTTAACATTCGGGGGTGGTTACAGGCCGGCTGAGTGCACGTCTTTTCTCTTCTCTGTCTCTGTTATCACCAAGGCCACTGTGGCCCTCTGTGCAGATGTTTACGTTCCATTCTCACCCAGAGAGGAGAACTGCGAGAGGGAAAGGAGGGGTGTATCAATCTGTCCCACTCCTCAAGGATCCTGGGCTATTTCCGGGCCTGTTAGCTGGTGCCAAGGGAGCCCCTATCACCCATTCTCCTCAGGGCAGCGGGAACCATACCTCAGAAAAAATTATTGTACCATTTTAAAAGCTTGGAGAATTGTAACCTTTGAAACAGGAAAAGATGCTAAATTCGACAAATCTATTTCAGAGGGTATTAGCGCAACCTAGTGTATGAATTAACTTACTGGAATATATATATTTTTTAAATGCCAGTTAGTGCTGGAGTAAGTTCCTTTTTTAAATGTTATGTAATTACTTGACTTACAGGCATGAACGAACACGAGCATATGCAAAGTTCAATTCTATTCCGTTCAGCGATCATTGGAAAATTACAGTAAAAAAATACGTGATCACCAATAAGGTTACTGCTAAGCAACAGTGTTTGAATTGCTTAATTCATGCACGAAAAAGTGGAAAAGGGGTACTTGTTAATGTCACTGTTAAACATTTTATACAATTATGTAAAACAAAATGATAAATATATAATCGATTAAATTATTTTACATATTTCATTCTCTACACCAATTTTGCATTTTAGACATTTTATTACACACACATTTATTTCTCCAAGAATAAATTATTGTTCTTACTTGTACTTTATACAATGAATTTCTACTAGAATATCTTATGTACCTTTATCAATAATTCAACAGAGAAATGCATATGATGTCTATATTAAGGGATAATGAATTATTATGAGCACAGGGTAAAGAGCATGGTAATCGAGTTTTATAAAAGTAGTGTGTTCGTTTGATGTTCTCCGACATAACTTTCAGTGCTACTTGCTTCATTTCTAATTCAACCACAGCCAGTGCCTTACAATAAAAATAAGAAAAAATAAAAAGAAAGTGGAAGAAAGATAAAGAAGTTAAAGGTTTGCCTTTTGAGACAGTCAATACGGACGGGGGCTGAGCGAGGACACAAAGGATGGCTCAGCATGTGGGACCGACAGAGAGGGGGGACGAGGGCGTCCGCTCTAGCCCCCCTGTCAAACAGCAGTGCTCAGTTAATCACACATCAAAGTCCTCACGCTCACCCCTCCCCACTCGCCTGGCCATGGTTCGCTGTGCCCATGTCTCCCTTCCTGGTGAGCTCCGGGCCCTGCCCCTGAAAGGGCTGCCGTCTTCTGTGAGGCCGGCGTTTCCAATAGTAATGCCAACAACGAGACATTTGGGGAGACAAAGTAAGCAGATTGTATCTTTAATAATCTGTGTATTGTCCTGCTCTGAAAAGTCTGGTTTCAAAGCCAGGGCGACTTTTTGTAGTTGGATAGATTATCTGTCTGATCTAAAGTAGGTTTTTTAACTGTCATTCACCATCTTGATTTTCGTGGATCTTTTACTTTATTTTGGCTGAAGAAATATCCCAACTCGCCAAAAAAAGGCTTTTCATACTCAAACCAGTTAAGGGTGTTAATAAGTTGACCTTTCAAAATCCCATTTATTTTTAGCCATACATTTCTGTTTTTATATTTGGTTTAGACATTGACTATATACAATTAACTATGTTAGATCTATATATAAGTAAGATCTATATATAGGAAATATAAGACTATACTAAGAGGAAAAGACAGAAAATTAGGAAAAAGAAAAAACCGAGAAAGCTTTGCTTTCCTGGACAGTTAAAGCTCACCTTGATGCCATTCTAGGCAATTGATCATTTTAAGTCTTTTAAACATAGGCAAATGTGGAGCAATAAATAAACGTCATATACATATACATATACATATATATATATATATATATATATGAGAGAGAGAGGATGCAGGCCATTAAATTATTCTTTAGAACCGCTAAAAGCTCCAATGAGCTCTTTAAAAATGTCAGTTTTTATAGGCTACTGTGAGACTAAAACTTACTACAATTTCGCTGCTTAAAGAAGTCACTCAGCATTACTGTTGAGTAAACTAGATGTCTCACATCCCTGGTCGTTAGGGAATCCCATATTATGGGCTGTCCGGTTTTCTGACAAAAGATGAGGCACAATCCACAGCAAGACAGAGTCTGTTGGAGTAACGTTCGTGTCGTGTATCTCATACGCAACAACGAGAAAAGATAGAATTAAGCCTTAAGGACCTGGGACCTTAAGGTTGTCTCATATGAAGGGTTTAATTGATAACAATCTAATTTAAGGGAAGAAGGACATTATTTATCTTATTTTAAAAATAGGCTATATAACTTCCAAATGTGGCAAAATCGGTTGAGTTGCTACACAAAACGTATAAATGCTATCTTTCATTGTCATTTTTTTTCAAATAATACAATAAAATCTAAATGACTGCATTTTCTGGCTTTTAGATAAATTCCAGTTTACGACACCGCGCAGTCCATGGAATTAAACATAATCAAAATATAAATACAAGTCCTTGGTTTATTTTTTAAAAATCGAAAACTACTGCTCTAGGGATTTACATTACCAACCCAAAACTCAAAAAGACTGGCCAAGTTGGTAACATACACAGTCCACAAACGATACCGTGACCCATCACAAAACAGAAAGATTGCAAACACAAAAGTAAAGGAAGAAACTGGTAGTAGTAACTAAGTTTTAAATGTTTTTTAATTCGGCATAACAATATCCCAATGGCCGCCTCATCACAGCGAGGGCCAATTAAACCGCTGAGTTCTCTGTGAGACGTCCAATGAAAATACGCATCCTTGTGCGGTTTCAAGTCGAAATATCTAGACCTTTTTCGTATCTCCTTGATTTTTGAAGATGACATGGATTTTAAAAATCCAAGATTGGTTCCTATTGCGCTCTGTCACGGGAGGGAAGTCCCGCCTGTACAATACTAGAATTTGCTCGGTCTTTCGCCGGTGGCCAAACCTTTACACTACCCGATTAGATGCAAAAGCTTTCTCTTTTGGGTGGGTGCCCAAAGTCTGGGACGGGAGGGGTGCTGTCTGGCTTCCGGTTTCTGGGTGAAATTGACACACAATGAGGAGTCGGGAACAACCTCACTAATCGTCGCTGTAAATAAACAGAACAATCGCCGACGACAGAATCATGGAGAATCAGGTAACACGACATTCCTGTTGCTTGGTGTATGTTTAAGCTACCGGCGCGAGATTGTCAGAGAATCATAAAATGAACAGTATTAGCCAGTTAGCTTGCTAGCCAATCAACCAAGCTTATATCGGCAATAGTAAAAAAAAATCTAATCGGTAAACATAGCTACCTAGCTTGTTAGCCGAAAAACACACATTGGCATGGTACGAATTACTAGCCTCTCACAATATACATGTGTGTGTATATAAATATCGATATAGATACACATAGCTATATAGATATTGATACATTCGAACACATTCATAAAAAGAGGGCTGTATTTATAGCCCCTGGAAGATGAAATTGGTCGCTTACAGATTCCTTGTCCCATTGATTCAGTTACGATAAGAGGGTAAAAGGCGCCGGTAGCAGGAGTATATCCTCTCGGGCAGGTCTTCGAACGGAGGTGGAGGTGGGGGTGGGGGTCTGGGGACAAAGATTTAGAATCGGAAGCGGGAATGCATTTTCACTATGTAGGTTTCTGTTTATGTTTGTGTTTTAGCTAGATATTTAGTTGACTCATGTGTTGTATAATGAGCTGTAAGGGCAATGTAAGGTTACTACGCTAGTTGTAGCTAAATAAGCTTAGCTGGATAACTGGCAGTGTATATGCCTAATTTGCCGAAAACCTTTAGGGGATTGGATTACAGGTTATCTGCAATCATGTGCATAATTTTCTCGGTGCTATATCTGAATTCCATTCATTACATCCGATTTCGTTACATTGGGCAGGACCATTAAAATATGATTCATTAAAGTTGTATCTGTCTTCAAACTGTGCAAAGTTTTGCACTCGGCCATGCCGAAAGATTTTGGCTCCACATACCAGTACTATGACTTCATTCCTCAAGACAAGACACCCATAATAACTGCGCTTTGGACAACCGGTTAAGGTTGGCTTGCAAAGTCCTTACAAATGCACACTAGATGGAACGACAAAGCAAACGCCTTTTTAAAGTGCCCTCACACCAACGTCTCGAAAATGGTGGTAATGATCGACGTATCTGTCACAGTTCGGTTTCCCCAGCGTGGGGGGGAGCAGAGGAATGCTGTGTCGGAAAGAAGGCCACATTGGCCGTATGTTTTATTGAAATGGAGGCCCCAAGCCTCCCTTAACTCCGATTAGTTTTTACTTAAATTCGTATAATTATATTCATATTTTACCATTGGCATACACGGCTTGTATAATTAGTTGGCTAGATTGATAAAACATTAGACGCCACAAAAGGCGAATTGAAAATCTAAGCGATAGAAACTATTAGTCAAGCACTTTAACTAATTTACTAATGAACCCTGTTATCTTCTGACGTGCGCTGTATGCACTTTAAAGCGTATTCAGGCTTTCATCTTGTTGTTTGGTCACATTAGAAACAAAAGTATTAGATTTGATGTGATGTCACCAAAATAAATCCTAACCCATGTGTTATTTAGTTTATAATTAATTTGGGTTTAGTGCATATCACTTTGAAATAATAGTTTCGGTAGTTGCGGCAGTCGCTTCCGTATTATCTTAAAGTAGAGTCTATTCTGGTACTATTTCGTTATTGTGATCAGTTATTTTTGATAATGGATCAACATACAGAAGGGTAACACAATTTGGTTGCGCGAATATTTTATGAGGGGATAAATGTTTATATGTGTAAAAGTAGAAATACCTGTTGTCTTGGTACCGGGTAGTAATGATACTTAATTGCATCCTGAAGGATTTATGCTCATTCTCGTTGAGTCTCTTCCCCTGTCAGGTAGTTTTGATAAAATGGTGTTTCGTGTTCGAATCAGGTATTATCAATGTATCATGGTTCGCTTCAGATTTGTGCATTTGTTTTGGGGAAATTAACTGTCTTGCATTGATGTGAAGTTGTTGACCTTCGCCTTGTTGACGGGGGACACGTGCAGTGACGGGTTTGACATTACTCCAGCGATTGCTAATGGAGACTCTTCTGGAGGTCCCTGGTTTGCGCTGGCTTCGGCTTGCAGAGGCCTGTTTCAGCTACACTGCAGATGCTCCTATGTTGTGGTTTTACAGTTTGAGCGCTTGCACTCCTGCATGGTGGTGGGTGTAGGGGTGGGGGTGGTCCTCTGTTGTTTTTTTTGTTGTTTCTTTCTTTGACCTTATTTATTTAAGTGTGTTTTTTCTCTCAAACTGCCGTATGGCTCTAACTGCAGTGTACACCTCGTACAGGACATACTCTTTGTTCTCTATACGGTTCGTTATGGTACGATTAAGTGTCTGTTTGCTAGGCCTGGCAGCCGAGGAAGCTGGATTGCGGAGTTCTGACACCCGGACTAGTCAACCTAATCCACTGTCCATTCGCCTTCCGTGTCACACTCTACACAGCCCGGGTTGTTATTGTTAGTTTCCTTGCAGGCACTCTGATCCAGTATAATATACATGGCTTACATGTGTCCGCATATATAGCTGGACATTGATTGACTGATTGCACTTGGCTTAAAAATCTTTCCGGGCAATGGTAGGATTGTTTCTGTCATTGTGTGGTTGGCAATGATGCTGCTGTTTTGTGGAAGATTGGTCGATGGCGGGGTAACGCATTAAGGACGAGTAAAGGACTGCCGTTTGCGACTTCATCGAATCTCCCCACTGTGACTGTGAAGGGCCCGAGCTGCCCTTCTTAAAGCTTATTTCCATCTCTGCCTGTCGCAGTCTCGCTCACGAACCAAGGGCGCAGCACTGAGGGGCCATATCTTTGCATTTCCACTGCATGTCCTAGACCCAAACGCGCAAACTTGGTACATGCTAGTTGATTTATAGGTTGTGGAATTGTATTAGACAAGCGTCCAGTGGCCATTCCGATTTTTGTGATGAGGCTCGGCTGTTGCGTCATATAGCAAGTTGCCTCGGGGAGTTTATTAGTCTGCAGCACGCATATAGTGAAGGAGTAAAGACGAGTCGCATTGAGAGAGTGTGGTACTCTAATCCAGTGGTCTCCAACTCAGGTTGTTTAGGGAACCATATAAATCCAACTGGATTGGGGCCCTTGAGAACCTGAGTGATTGTCTCTATTCCCCTATACACAGGCGATCTGGGCAGCATACAAAATCAGCTGTATTGGGGCTGAGTTGTAGATCCCTGGTTTAATCAAAGCATGACTGGGAGGTTATTGTGGTTATGTGACGAGTTATCTAGTCTTTTACACACCAGTGCCCCAGGAACACAGCAGCGTGTTTCATTTTTGTTCAGTGAAGGGTCTGGTCTTTAGAAGATTCTTCTGCGTTCTCTTTTGCCTGATTTGTCTACTCCACGTGGAAGATGGTCTTAGTCGTAGTGAACCGCTGTGCCAGCAGAATTCCATGGTGCAGGTAAGTGTCCAGCTCCATTCGTGGAGTGTTACGGTCTCAGGTCCCAGCCGGCTAATTTCTCCCCCATCTCCCCCCGCCCCTGCTGCAGTGTACGGTGCAGGTGAAGCTGGAGCTGGGACACCGCGCCCAGCTGCGGAAGAAGGTCACCACAGAGGGCTTCACACACGACTGGGTGGTGTTTGTGCGTGGGCCTGAGATGGGCGACATCCAGCACTTTGTGGAGAAGGTTGTCTTCAGGCTGCACGAGAGCTTCCCTAAACCCAAGAGAGGTGCGTGTTCGCTCCGTGTGTGTGTGTGTGTGTGTGTGTGCGTGTTCGCTCCGTGCGTGTGCGTGTGCGTGTGTGTGTGTAGGTGTTGAGTTAATAATAAATGGACGCAGGAGGGTTATCTTGTCTTC